>JAJEJO010000536.1:158817-240343 GCA_020662805.1 Glaucomys volans | reverse complement strand
CAGGTCCCTCTACCTCCCAGATCTCTCTACCTCCCAGGTCCCTCTACATCATGGGGGTGAGAGGAACCCCAGCCAACTCTGTCATCATCCAGATTTAGTCAGATCAAATCTACTACACACAGTCATTCAAAGAAGCTCTGAGTTCCATTGAGGAAACATGAAGCGAAGGGTAGGTAAGGAAAACAGCTGCTACCTGGACCTGTAGACACTGTTGGTCACCTGCTTGCCTAGCATTTCCCACCCACAACCCACCTCTTCTTTGCTGGCAGAATTCATCTCCCATCTCCAATTTGTTGAGGTGGAAAATGTCAGCCATCAACTTTCCCAGTCTCCCTTCTAAGTAGGACATGAGAATGTGACCTGTTCCTCCAAGGGGCTTCTAGGAAAGAAGTTCTCTCCCACCACAACTGAAAAAAATAAAGTCCATGAAAATGCCCCTCTTCTTACTTGCCAGGTACTTGAAAATTATTATTCCCTTTTAAACTCATAGCAACCCGATGGTATACCTGATATATTCCCAAGTTTAGAAATGAACAAACTGAGGCATAGAAAGGTGAATAGTTTGACCAAAGCTGTATCTAATCAGTGGTAGGACCAAGATTTGTATGACTCCTGTTGTGGATATGTTGAAAGGATATGTTGAAACCTTAATCCCTAACCCCACAGAATGGGACTCTATTTGAAAATAAGGACTTTACAGAGGTAATCAAATGAAGATGGGGCATCGGGGTGAGCCCTAATCCAAAAGGACTGGTATATTATAAAAAGGAAAAACTGGCACACAGAGACAGACACACATACAGACAAGCCTAAGTCACAGGAAGAAGACAGCCAGGAGACAGGGGTGATGCACCTACAAACCAGGGAAAACCTCTAATTGAATGTGAACCCCAGAAATCAGAAGACAGGAAGAAGGATTCTCCCCTAGAGCTATCACAGAACATGACCCTGCCAACATTTTCAGTTCAGGCTCCTGGCTTCCAGAACTATGAGACAATAAGTTTCTATTGTTTTTAACAAATTAGTCCTAGGAAACTAACATAACTTGCAAACCCTTATGCACATTATTAATATGTCTAAATCCACCTCTTCGAAAATGTGCAGATTTAGGCCAGGCACAGTGGTGCACCCCTATAATCCCAGCACTTGGGAGGCAGAGGCAGGAGGATGGCGAGTTCAAAGCCAGCCACAGCAAAAGCTAGGCACTAAGCAACTCAGTGAAACCCTGTCTCTAAATAAGAAACAAAATAGGGCTGGGGATGTGGCTCAGTTGGTTGAGTGCCCCTAAGTTCAATCCCTGGTACCAAAAAAAGAAAAGATAAAGAAAATATGCAAATTTAGACATACTTGGCTAGGGATGGTAATAGAAGAGCACAGACAATCCTTGAAAATAGTGATGTCTTGAAGGTGCAAAGGTAGGGCCCAGCAAATTGTGTATTGGCCCATCAGGAGAGTCAGTCCACAGGGAGGGCAACCAGGAACTGAACCTGTGCTTATCAAACTACAAACATGGCGGCCCCAAGCTAAAGGTATGGGGTCTGCTGTGTCACAAGGAAGACTTCAATTTCCTTTGAGATTTGTGTATCTATCTCCATTCTGCAGGTGGTGGAACTGACTGGCCCCAAATCCCACAGCAAATAAAAGAAAAGAAGCCTTCAAACCTACAGCTTCTAACAAGCCTCCCTGTTCTTTCTGCCTGCTGTGATTCAGTCCCACAGGAGACCATCTTCAGGAACGCCGCACTGCCTCAGATGTGGGCAGATATTAGAAAGAACAGTGTGTAAGTACATTTGCCTCCTGATTTGCACTTTCAGTTGTCCTTTGCTCTCTCAGGGTTCAGGTTTTGGTTTGAGACTTCCTTTTCTTCTTCTTCTTTTTTTTTAAAGGCTTAATTGTTCAGTGTGACTAGCGACAGTTCCTCTGTGTGCAATCTCAGAGCACCTAACCACATCTCCCCATGGCCTCTTCTGTTATTGTGCATTCCACTGCAGTAGAGCTAATAATTGCAACTAATTAACTTAAGAACTGCCTTGAGATAAGAACAGAAGTGCTGACATGAAGGAAGTAGGGTTGAGTATAGGCAGAAGAACTTGTCCCTTGAAAGTAAACTCTGAACTTTGGCTTCCAGCCCTTGGCACCTCTGTGGTCAACAAGACTGTGATGTCTCACTTTTATGTTGAACAGACCCTCTTCGGGTGCTTCCTCTCCCAGCTGGGAGGATTACATCAGTGAAAGTGCCCATGGCTTCCCACACGCTGGGAATGGGAGGGAGCCTGGAGGTGTGGATTGATCTCTATGCAGTGTGTAATTAAGAATAGCTCGGAATGAAGGAAATGGCTGGTGATGATTCGAACTACAGACCCCAAGCTAGAGAACTCCAACAGGGAAAAGGAATACTATGTCTGAAGTTGCCTTTATTTATTATTTAGCTCCTTCTTTCAGAGGGAGATTATGTGTGAATGCTATGTTCACTGTGGAACCCTTCCTGGTGACCTGCAAGTTCCCACCCATAGCACTTGAACTTCTCCATGCCCTAGCCTTAACTCCTCATCCCAGGTAGACTTGGAGATGCTCCTTAGCTTGAAATCTTCATTTTGATCAAAAGATTCCAAAGTATGTTTGGCATTCACTTATCTTCATATCTCCTTGCTCTAAGCATTTTCACTCTGGGATCCCATCATACAGGTGAAAGGGCACCCATCCTCCAAGCCAGTGGGTCCAAATTTTCTATCCAGAGACTCACCTTTTCAGAACCATCTGAAGTGTCTGCTTATTACTACTCCCAGATGATTCTCAAGATAACCCAAACTCACATGCCCAGTGCAGGTTGCCCCTCTAGACCAAACCCAAGCATGGAAATAGCTTCGCTTACACATTCACTGTGGTCTAGAAGTCACCACCTGATTGAAGAATCTAATTCCACTTTCATGCTGATTTTCAAAGCTTTTCTGCTATATATCAAGTATTATCTTGTTCTCTACAAATCCCAGTATTTTATCTAATTCAGTCATATGAGTCTACCCCCCAAAAAAGTGCACTAACTCTTCCCATAGCAATTGTTCAAATATCTAATGATGGATATCATCTGCCATTCATCCCCCAATGTCTAAGTTTTCAAATTTTGTAGCTAAACAATTCTAATTCCTTCAAATGTAAATCACAATTTATCATCATCATTGTGCCATAACTTCCTGAAATAAGTGCTGTTATTATTTCCATTGTATACATGAAATAACTGAGGCTGCAGTAGGCTAAGTGACTTCACCAAGTCATAGTATCAGAGCTTAGACCTGAACAAGTCTGTCTGACTCCAAAGTGGATATACCTAACCACTTTGTTGTACTGTCACCAAATTTTTCTCTCTTCTTTGGACAGACTCCAATGATAATATCTCTCATTAATACAATATTCAGAATAGAACATATTACTTATCAACTTTTCTGTCCAGAGGAGAGATAGAGTTCTCTCACTGCCTACTGTGTACATTTTCTGGTAACATAGCCCAAGACGATCTGGGTATTTCCTGGCAGCTTCCTTATACAATTAATTGATGTCAGTTAAAATTCTCACCTATTTTTACATGGATTGCTGTAAGGTGTTATTTCTAATTTATTAATTACCTATATATGCAAATCAAAGAACTATGGATACAAGAATGGACACAGGGTTAAGTAAGGCACACCCTGCTCGGAAAGGAACAAAAGAAAGAAAAGATAAAGGAGACTATTAAGTGAAAGAGATTACAGAACTAGTTGCTATCCACATCATTAACAGGTATCAAAGGTCTCAGTCCATAGATGGATGACTCCATTGCTTTGGGTCCAAGTAAGGCAGAACATCTTGGGAAAAGTGTATGGTGGAAGAGTACTGTTCCCCCTGAGGTAACCAGGAAGTGGGGAGGGAGGAAGGGGCCAAGGAAGATGCACTCTTCCAGGGCACTCCCCCACCCAGTGACCCATCTCCTCCAACCATGCCCCACCTGCCTACAGTTACCACCCATCCCATTCAAACTAGGATGGGCTGATTAGGTTACAGATTCCACAATCCACTCATTTCACCTTTGAATATTCCTGTATTAACACAGGAGCTTTGGGGAGACAACTCTTATTCAAACCAAAATAGTTATAGTATGTTGACTTTAATTCTTTAGGATAAATACTGAGGAGTGGTATAATTGGATCCTATGGTGCTTCCATGCCTAGTCCTCTGAGGAAACTCCATACTGATTTCCATAGGGATTGTACTAATTTACAGTCCCACCAACAGTGTAAAACTGTTCCTTTTCCCCACATCATCTCCATCATTTATTATTATTCTTTGTATTCTTGATGGTTGCCATTCAAAATGGATTGAGATGAAAACATGGTCTACCACACAATGCCCATAAAGACACTCCCAGCTCTGAACTTTGCATGAATGGTGTTATCATGGCCTCTAGATTACAAATAAAAATACTGAATGGCAATTGGCCTTGAATTCCCCATGGTATTTGTTAGCTCGAGCAAGGAAAGGCCTCTCTCTGGTTCATTCATGAACTCCTCAGCACATGGCACAGGGGCTTAACATACAGTGAATACTGTATCAAGCCTTACACACATCCATCAATTAAGATCCCTCTCCAGTTTCAAACCCTAGAACATTACCTTCACTGGACAGACACTTAAAAGAACATCTTCCTTTCATGCAATTAGAAAAATGAAACCTAAAGAGGATAAAGTATTTAACCTCAAGTCACCTACTTAGGGGGGGGAAAAAAAACCAAACACCAGATCAATGGCCAGACTTCCAAAATGCAAGCACAGTTCACCACACCAAGCAGTGGAGTCACTCATCAACACTGTCCTATTATTTTTGTTGACTCATATCCCTGCACTACTGTTATCCTGGGGGATCCTGGACAGAAGAAACACTTTTTCCTTAATTCAAGGGTCAAATGCTCTTGGGTGAGTGAAGACAAATTACCAGTTCTTTAGGCACTAACTTATAAGAATTAGGAAAAGACCTCTTCAACAGAGTTCCCCAGCTCTAGGGTCTTGGTGGGGATAAGAAGTCTTCCATCATTTCTCAGACTCAGCTATTGGCCTTCAAAGGAGCTCTCCAGGGTACTGTCTGAGTTCCAAGGCCCCAGACACCTGGGATTTCTATCTTTAAGTCTGACCTACTGTGGATTTTGCTGTCTACACCAAATCACACTGAATATCAAACTGTGCATTGTTGAACTCTTAATAAGTGCCAGTTTCCTTCTTTGTGGCTTTTAGATCTTATTTCAAATCTTCATAACAACCCTACACACTAGCCTCTTTTAGTCCATTTTGCAGATGAGGAAATGAAGATCCAGAGAAACTGATTTTTTCCAAGGTAACAAGTGGAGAAGCCAATATTCAAATTTGAGTCCATCTATCTAAAGATTTAATCTGAAGTCAAACACTTTCCACCTCTACTCTTTGCCCTAAACTCTGCCCTAAATAGTTTCCAATTTGACCTCAACTATCTCCCAAATAATTTACCCAGAAAAACATGAATTTGGCTACCACCCATATCTGAACTTTCCCATCTGCTACTCCAGACCAGTCAACCCCAGTGGATTCCTAATGTAACCTACATTTGCGGCTCCTTCCACAAGAACTCTCGTCCTAAATTGTTCTATTTACTAACAACATTACAGAGTTAAAAATAGTATGAGTTTGGGGAGACTTTCAACTCATTCAATATAACACCTGGGAGAGGTCTAGTTTTTTGGTGGGGAGGTTTGATTTTTTTTTTTTTTTTTTTTTTTTGTTTTTTTGCTTCATTAAAAAGTGAATGTCATAAAAGCAACAAGTTACGTTTTTTTCTAAAATATTCAGAGAAATGTGTTTCTGTATTGAAATGTACACCATAATTTTTAGATAAGTGAATAACTTATTTGTTTATTGAGATAAGGTATATAGGGAGTAATACACACCTTTTTGAGGTGTACGGTTTTATGCATTTTAACTATACAGTTGCTCTGGTCTGAATTGTGTGTGCCCAAGGTTCACATGTTGAAGTCCTCTGCTCCCAAATGACGGTATAACCATGTGTGACTTAACAGCAGAGACATATTCTGAGAAACACTTCACTAGATGATTTCGTCATTGCACAAACATTGAAATGTGTTCTTACACAAACTGAGATGCCTCAATGTCACTGGGAGATGAAATCTTATGCAACCACCACATATATGTGGTCCATCATTGACCAGAACATCATGATGCATCACCCAACTGCATTTGGAGATAGGACCTTCAAAGAGGTGATTAAGGTTAATCAGGGTCTTCAAGGTGGGACTTTAATCCAACATGATCACTGTCCTTACTAAAAAAGAGAAAAAGACATCTAGCATTTAGAGATTTGTGTTCAGAGGTAAGAGTGTGTGAGGATCAGTGAGAAGACAGTATCTGAAAGCAAGGAAGAGAGGCCTGGGAAGAAATTGACCCCAGTGGCAGTTGATCTTGGACATCCAGCCTTCAGAACTGTGAGAAAATAAATTTTGTTTGTTTAAGTCTCCTGGTTTGTGGCATTTTGTTATAGCAGCTCCAGGCAACTAACAGAGTTGTGTAACCACCACCACAAGATATAGAATATTTCCATCATTCCAAAAAGTTCTCTCTTGTCCCTTTGTAGTGAATTCTCTTTCCCCACCAACAGTCCCTGACAACCAATGACCAGATTTCTATTCCCATAGTTCTACTTTTCCCAGTATGTCCGATAAATGGAATCATACAGTGTGTGACCTTTTGAGTCTAGCTTTTTTCCACTTAGATTCACCCCTGTAAATGCACAGATAATCATTTCTTTTTGTTTTCAGAATGTATGAGAAAGAGGAGAGAAAGAGAAAGGGAAAAGGAAAAGGAGAAGGAGAAGGAAGAAAATAAGAAAGTGGCATAGGACAGTGATTTTGAGGAGCAAGATAATGTTAAGAATCAAGCAGTTGGTGCTGGGCCCAGTGGCACACGCCTGTAATCCCAGATATTTGGGAGGATGAGGCAGGAGGATCACAAGTTCAAGACCACCTTCAGCAACTTAGCAAGACCCTGTCTCAAAATTTAAAAAAAAGGAAAAGGAATGGGGGTATAGCTCAGTAGTAAAGCATCCCTGGGTTCAATCCCTGGTACCAAAAAAAGAATCAGTTATTTGGCATTTGGGAAATTGAATGCACCCAAAATAGAGTGGAAATAATTATTTCAGATTTTTCCCCCAAATCTGGTCTAGACAAATACCTTCTCTCTCCTAGGCCTGATGCCAGAGTTGAGATCATCATACTTCTGTTTCCAATATCCTGTTACCTTCTGTCTGTGCAAACTCTCACTCTTGCTTAATTTTATTATGTTTCTTAATTTATTCTCTATACCACTGCCAATCTCCTCCTCTCAGATTCTGTCTGTGTCTTCACTATATGTGCTTACGTATATGCATTCTTAAAATCTATTTAGTACGGATTTGTGGATTTGTTTATGTATGTTTTTCAAATTCACAGGGATGGTATTGTGGCATAGAGCTTGTCCAATTGCTTTTAAACTGAGCACTAGGTTTTTTTGTTTGTTTGTTTGATTAGTACTGGGGATTGAACCCAGGGGTGCTTTAGCACTGAGTTACATCACCAGCCTCCCCCCCTTTTTTTTTTTAATTTTAAGACAGAGGCTTGCTAAGTTACTGAGGCTGGCCTCAAACTTTCAATCCTCCCGCCTCAGCCTCCCCAGTTGCTGAGAATACAGGTATGTGCCACCATACCTGACTTACACTGTGTTTTTAAGATCTAGCCATGATGAATTCATGTAGAATACTTCAAAAACTGTAAAGAACTCTACACATATTTACTATGACTATTTCTAGTAATGATAACTTAAGAAATATTTTTGAACAACTACTCTTTTCTAGGAGTTTTGCTAAACCCTGGGTATAGAGAAATGATTTTAAAAGACAGCTTCCTATAGAAGACTACATGAAACAGATAATTTCATGGTTAACTATAAAAAGATGATAGCAATAATTCTAAAATTGTAAAGAAATGAGTAGTATGAGCACTTCTGACAGGAGGACATAATCTCATCTTGAGACTAAGGTTCAAGTTCTCTGAAGCAAGCACACATAAGCCACATATATTGGGCATCATCAGCTGGGTTTTGTATTTTTATTTTCCAAAGTGTAAGTCTGACCAAAAGAAACCTAGGACTGAGTTGCAGACAATTTAGGCCCAATGAATTGTTTTGAAGAGATGAGTCAAACTCAGGTGACGTAGAGATGACTTAGAGCTTTGTAGATCATTTGAAACTGAAATCCTCAATAGTGTGAAGCAACCTCTCTTCCACACAAGTGGATATCATCAGCAGCTACCCCAACTTCCTCCAAAGAATTATTCACTAACCTGCTGCCACTGCACATGGGGTCTGTGGGCCTATTTGTTTGCTTTGATGATCAACCAGAGATGTTGAGTAATAGAAAGTCCAAAGGATCAAGTCATTTCTCTTAGCTTCACTACCACACTGCATTCAATAATTGGTTTTAAAGAAGGAAGAAACCCAAGTTCAAATATAGGATTAACATCTCAACACTAAGTAGTGCATGTTGCATTATTTTCCGTTTAATGTAAAGCAGGAAAAAAAAAAGAGAGAGAGAGAGAGAAAACACACAATTTAACAACACATATCTACATGTCCAGGCAAATCCCAACTCACTCTACCCTTTGAGTCTCAAGTAACCAACAGGCTGTGGGTTGATGTCATGTGCAAATATTTTCCCTTTAGTGAGATAGTCAGATAAAGATCTTGAGAGCTGTCAACAGAATTATTTTTTTAATACAAGCCTATATAAACACAGTTCCTCTTTACTTAGAGAGCACGGATGTATTTTCCAATAATGCAGCCGTTCATGAAAGCAGCCGGGTTTATCCTCTCTTAATCTACTCCTCTGCCATGAATTAATCTTTTAAAAATCTGTGCCCTCGTGTTTAAAAAACATTATAACTGCTTACCGATTTGCAGTCCTTTCAGGAAATCTGGAATCACAAACTGCTCAGGCAGATTCACCAAAATGCTTACTGTTTAGTGGCGCCTAAAAGACTAAAAAGTCATTGTCCATTTCTAGTGTACTTTGCAAGTCTCTCAATTGACCTTCTTAGGGTGTTGACATGAATGGGGATTTAATGTGGAGCAACAAGAAAGTCATGAAATTCATCCTTATGCCCTAAGAATAAACCCACATAATTATTTTTGAGTCTCACCACCTTCCTGCTTGAATATGATTCACAGTGAAAAATATTTATTGCACCTTCCTGCAATATTCAAGAGAGAAACATGAGCAAAACATCAACATAAAGAGTCAAATGCTTGACTCAGGCACAGTAGTGCACACCTGTAATACCAGTGACTGGGGAGGCTGAGACAGGAGGATCACAAGTTCAAAGCCAGCCTCAGCCACTTAGTGAGGCCCTAAGCAACTCAGCAAGGTCCTGTCTAAAAATAAAATAAAAAAGGACTGAGGATGTAGCAGGGTAGCAGAGCATCCCAAAGTTCAATTCCCACTATAGAGAGGGGGTGGGAGAAATCAAATTCTTAACCTTGGGCCCTTAACTGGACTTTCAGTGATCGTTGAATAATCACATTGTTATTACATATCCACACCTCTAAATCCATTTGGGTGGACACAGGGCCCAAGGCTTTCATTGCATTCTCAAGTCCATCTGTGGCTCCAGGAATTTTAAAGGACCTCTGTGCTCATTGTTGAATAACTTGTGAATAAATTGAACGGTCAGTTGTTAGAGGTGAAATCACCCAGTCTCGATTAGCCTCCTTCTGTTTACAGAAAGAAAAGCTAAGACGCAGAAAGGAAAATGACTTGTTCTCAGCATAAGATAGAATTATGAATGGGCCTCAGCCCTCCTTCTTGAACTATGGATGTAACGGGTAGGGTAAGATAATTACAAGAGGAAAAGGAAAAGCTTCCATTTGACTGGGGATGTCCAAAAGGGACCCAGTGAGGGATGTGGACTTCAAAACAGTTCAAATGATAGATTTTGAGATGTTATTGGGAAGGATAAGGTGAGAGTGAATGGAACAGGAATGTCATCAGAGAAGAAGCATAAAGCTGGGAGGGAATGAATCTTGTTTGAACTACAGTTGTATTCATGCATGTGCGTCTGTATCTGAGTGGGGGTAGAGGAAGAGGAGATGAGTCTGCAAAGATAGATGGTGGCCCCCTCTGGAATCAGAAGCCAGATGAGCACTTAGACTTTATGCACAGCACAAAGTAGTGTATATCCTCTTAATCAAGTTTCCAGAGACTTTTTAAAAGCTCCTACTTACTCAACACTTGCAAATGATCATAAAAACTGCCCATGTCATTGTCAATTGGTCCAACCTCTCTAGAGAGCTATTTGGGAGTAAGTTCCAAAATGCTCTGAAAGGGCATGGCTTTTGCCTGAGCAATTGTTCACCTAGGAATTTATTCTAGGTAAACAATGAAATTTCTAAGGAAATCCACTGCAGTGCTCATTCTAGAAATGAATAATTAGAAATTGACTAATGTCCAGATGTAGGGAATAAATTAAATGAATTATGGTGCTTCTTTGTGTTGGGGAAAAAACAGTTATTAAAAATACTGTCAAAGAGTGGTTAAAGGCATAGGAAAATATGATAGATTGTGATGATTTTAAATCTGTTTTGATTATTGTGTTAGCTTTCTGTTACTGTAACAAATACCTCAGATAAATTAACCTACAAAGAGAAAAAGGTTATTTGGGCCCATAGTTTCAAAAGTTGCAATCCATGGTTGGTTGGCCCCTTTTTTAGGTCCATGATAAGGCAGCATATCAAGGCATGGAACGTGGGAGAGCTGTCATATTGTGGTGTTCAGGAAACAAAGGAGAGAGAAGAGACCTGTAGAGATGAGTATCCATAATCCCCTTCGAAAGCATGCACCCTAAAATCTCCCAGTCGGCCCATCTCTTAAAGTTCCTATCACCTGCCAATAGTGCCAAGCTGAGGAACCAAGCCTTTAGCACATTTTTAAAATTTTGTTTGTTTATTTTCTGTTTTTAAACTTTTTTGTTGTTTTGTTTTTTATTTTTACAGACTGCAATTTGATTCATTGCACACAAATGGGGTACAACTTTTCATTTCTATGGTTGTGCATTATATAGATTCATACCATTTGTGTAATTATACATGTATATAGAGTAATACTGTCTGTCTCATTCCACCAACTTTCATACCCCCACCCCCTCCTCCCTCTCATTTCCCTTTACACAATCTAAAGTTCCTAAATTTTTCTCTTAACCCCCACCCTGCCACCCCCTTTATGTATCATCATCCACTTATCAGAGAAAACATTCAGCCTTAGGTTTTGTTGAGCTTGGCTTAATTCACTTAGCATGATATTCTCCAATTCCATCCATTTATCCGCAAATGCCATAATATTATTCTTCTTTATGGCTGAATAATATTCCATTGTGTATATATATCACAGTTTATCTATTTATCTGTTGAAAGACATTTAGGTTGGTTCCACGATCTAGCTATTGTGAATTGGGCAGCTATGAACATTGATGTGGCTGCATCACTGTAGTGTGCTGATTTTAAGTCCTTTGGGTATAAATCAAGGAGTGGGATGGCTGGGTCAAATGGTGAGTCCATTCCAAGTTTTCTAAGGAATCTCCACACTGCTCTCCAGGTGGCTGCACCAATTTGCAACCCCACCAGCAATGTATGAGTGTAGCACACAGGCCTTTGAGGAACACTCCAGAACCAAACTATAGCAAACATTTTTTCTCAAATAAGAAGTCAGAGGTTTTTAAATTGCCTTTAAAGTGCCTTATCTACATAAAAAATCCAAGATACATTTTAATTGAAATAAAGCAATTAGCTAAACAGTAAGTGTTGTTCTAGCAGTAATGTAAAAAGGCATGCGAATACACGCACACAGACTGAAAGATATTCATAAAAAATTAATAGTGATCATCCCCCATTGTGAAGTTAATGCATTAAAATTTTTACTTCCTGGTCTTTTATGTTTCCTAGGTTTTTAAAAATAACATATGAGCTGGGTGTGGTAGCGCACGCCTGTAATCTCAGCAATTCGGGAGGCTGAGGCAGGAGGATCGTGAGTTCAAAGCCAGCTTCAGCAACTTAGCGAGGCCCTAAGCAACTCAGTGAGACCCTGTCTCTAAATAAAATACAAAATAGGGCTAGGGTTGTGGCTCAGTGGTGGAGTGCCCCTGAGCTCAATCCCCGGTTCCAAAAAAATAACATATGATCAAAAAAAATCTCTCAGCTGATGTTTTTCTTTAATGCCCCTTTTAAAGGCAAACCCATATAGGTGTTTTTTTGCTTGTTTGTTTGTTTAATAGATAATCCCAGAAGGCTGTTTATTTTTATTTCTATTTTAGCAAGGAGGATAATCTAGCCAGGATGATTTATGACCCCAGCAGTTTTCTCTTTGGCAATGTATAGCAAAATGCCACGAGACATTCCCCTGACTCAGTCCTTCCTGTCTTTGAAGGCTTGTTTTGTCTGGGATAATTTATTTAGGAGTTTTTTTTTAACCTCTTAATGCTTCCTCCCTTTCTACTGGCATCTCTATAAATCAGATTTTTTTTTAATAGAAGTAGTAGAGAGATGCCCACCAAACATATTCAGAACCAGCATCCCAGGAAAGTTACTTCTGATTTGGGCAAGTTTCATGCTGACCAGGTGACACTGGGAGGTCAGCGCTAGGACCCCGCCTACTAGAATGGGAGGAAGGAGACCTAGCCCTAACTTGCCCTGACCTCCTGACCTCCTTCCAGCCTGCCATGTCTGCAGGGGGATCTGTGGAGTCTTACCACGCTGCAAATTCCCATGGTGCCATTTCTCAGAGTGAGGATTCTGCTACTGACTCAAAAGCAGAGAAGACCCACCCCACCACCATGCTTAAAGAGTCTCCACCCACCTACTCTGAACATCTCTGGATCTCCCCTTAGCAGCATAACTGGCAAATAAATTATGATGCATTCGCACCAGCAGGAGTAGGAGGGAGCAGTAGGGGCCTCCCGGGGAGCTTGGAACATTCTGATTCTTGTTCTCAGTGATAGTTCTAAGGGGCGTGTTCCACTGCTAGAAGTCCATTCTGCATTTCCCAATGATTATGCACACTTTTTAGTACATATGGTACACTTCAATGTAAAGTTAAAAAAAATACAAAACAAAAAACCAACCTAGACACTGCAACTGCCATTCCCAGAGCAAAGATTGTGGTATATCTTGATTTGAGTGGTGCCGAACTTGCCAAGAAGCCTGTAGAATGATTTGTGGGTTGCAGACCCCTTGAGAGTGAAAGGAGAGGAGAGCAGGAAACAGGTGCTTGGAAACCTTGCTGCGTGGCCTCCCAATCTGAGGAACTGCCTGGGAGGAGTGTGGCAGGTGTCCAAACACTGTCACCCATTCCCAGGCCTCCCCACAGAGACCAGGTCCCTGAGCGCCTCCCTCCTCCCGTCTGGGCTAAAGCTTGGCCAACTCTAAGAGGAGGACCTTTGAACAAATGAAGACCTACTGACTTTGTTCTCACAGGGTCTCTGTGTTTCAGGAAAGATATAGTTGGTGTGGGACAGTATTAAAATAATTCAGCATTGACTGACAGAGTCATTTTTCTTATTAAGAAGCAAATTCAAAACTTTTATAGGTCACTCTTGGGTCATTCAGGGACAGGAGGCCAGCTGATGATGCCAAAGCCCACGTTCCAGAACAGGATGATCCGTGGGTGAGCAGATCATGTGGAGGCAGCAGAGCTAGAACTTTCCATGGACTGTTCAAGGCAAGTTCTTGGTTTGCCTGGGCTTGTGGTCAAGGTCCCATTGAGAAGCTTAGAAGGTGTTCCACCCCATGTCCCTTCCAGACAGTGTTCAGTGACCAGAGGTCACAGCAAAGGTCAGAGTCACTCACTACCCCCGCTGACCCAGTTCCAGGAGCAGCTCTTCCTTGCTGTTTTCTAAACACAGCATTGTGTGTACATGCACACGACACCCTGGAGTCAACCCAGTGTTTTCAAACAAATGGGCAATTCGATTACCCACCATTGTTAGCAATTTCTACACCTGCAGTTCCCAAACTGTGTTCTCTGGAACACCTCTATGTAGGCCTGTTCATTCAAATTCTTGACCTAAAGGACATGCAGTCAAATACGCTTGGGGAATGCTGGGTTTGCTAAAGTGTTTTCTTTAGAATTCTAGAGGTGTTGATAGAGATTGTGAAGGGTCAAGAGGAAACCAAGTCTTCAGTCTTTTGTGCAAGGAATATACAACCACTGCTCAGGCAACCCCGTTTAGAAAGACTGGTAAATTCACTCATTCAACACACCTAAGTGCCTACTCGGGTAGCCTTGCAGGTACGGAGGTGTATCTTTCTCAACGTTCTTTTCATAGCAATGTTTATTTAGTGGCAAAAGAAGACACTAAGCAAATGAAAGAAATACTTCCAGTGTGTGATAAGAAGCATATAGAAATAGCCAAGCCCCCCTTCAAGGCCCCTCTGGGGATCTATTTGAGCCACAACTTGAAGGGGAAATGTGATCCAGCCACAGGAAGAGCCATGGGAAGCAGTCCAGGCAGACAGAGAGCAAGTGCACAGTCCCAGGGATTGGAGGAAACAGGGATGGGGAAGGTGGAGGCCTTGGACCAGGGAGGGCCTAGTAAGACTCTGTTCAGGAATTTGAGTCTTAGTCTAACAGTGATTAGAAGCTACTACGGAGTTTCAAGCAATGAAGTGCTGGCAAGGGAGATGGAAAGAAGGGGACATCTAGAGATGTATCTCGAAGGTAGAGCCCCAGGACTCTCCATGATGACTGCTTGGGTTCCCTGAGCTCCTAAACACATTGTGTGTGTCAAGCTGGTACGTGTGCCTTTGAGCCTAATTCCTAGCTCAGCTGCAAGTTCCCTTTCTGTAAGCAGAAAGCAAAGAATACTGTGTGGCTACGGACCTGGATTGGAGTCTGGGCTCAAACTAAGCAGTGGTGTGAGCAGGGGCCAGGTCCTACACTGCCCAGAGCCTCAATCACCGCATCTATAAAGCAAAACCAAAGGACGAATCCATCTACTTCCAACATCCTGAGACCCCCGTTCTAAGCCCCTCATGACTACAGAGCTAGATAAATAGGAGGGGAGCAGGGCCTTGGCTCACATCCTCGAGCGGAAACAAGGAGGAAATGCAAAAGGTCATGCTTTAGATGTCATACTGGTTTCCCGTAGCTGCTGTAACAAACTACATATGCTGAGCACCTCCAACCATGGAGATGATTCCTCCCAAATTCTGGATGCAGGAAGTGTGAAATCAAGGTGTTCGCAGAACGACTTTGCCTCTGAAGTCTCCAGGGAACATCTTTTCCCAGCTGCTTCCAGTTTCTAAGGCCAAGATGAGTTCCTGGTCTTTATCACACCAATCTTAACCTCCTGGTCAGATTGCCTCCTCCTCTTCTCCCTCAAAACCTCGTCTGCCTGTCGCCTGTAAAGAACTTGGATAATCCAGGATAAAATCCTACTGTCGAGATTTAACCTTTTGCCCTATAAAGCATCATTCACCACATGAAGTAGTATTCAGTTTCTGGGAATTAGGATGTAAATCTGTCTTTTAGGGGGCTGTCATTCAGGCCACTGATGGCATCAGTTATCACTCCATCCCAAATACACTTTGGCACTCTTTTCAGGTATCATTCTTCCTCTCTCCAGGGTCCTTGTTCTGTTTGATGTCTGTTTCTTTCACTTCTCCTTCACTGTGCCCAGTAAAGGACTGCATAGAGTAAGTAGCTATTCAGTTAGTGCTGCTCCCAATGGAAACTTCCAGAAATCCTTTTAGTAAGGGTATCTCAGCCATCTACCTTAAAACTCAAAGTTGAGAAAATCAGCTGGACCCCAGTTGATCTGTAAAGGAACAAAGGAAATGCTCAGCTAGACGTGAAGAGGTCAGGGATTTAGTCCCTACTCCAAACCAACCTCTGTTATGACCCTGGCCATGTAGGGCCCTCCAGCTGTCTGGTCATTAGCTTTCTAAAGAGAAAGGTTTAGTCCAGTGGCTTCTAGAAGCCCTTACCCCATTTATGTTCCCCAAGAAGAATTCAAGATTAAATAGATACTTTTTTCTCAGGATCCTTTGAAACCCATGTTTAAGTTACAGAAGAAAAAACATAGCCTTTTGCCCTGCCCCACTACTATTCTGAGGGGAAGCATCTGCCCTTGAAAGAAGAAAGGATTGAAGTGAGATAAAAATCTTCATTTTCCAGTCACGATGGCCCAGATCTGAACACTTGAGGCTTTTGCAATACGGAGAGTCAAGTTTCAAAGATGGCTATCTCTGCAGTAAGCTCTACTGCTGTTTTGGAAAAAGTTAGCAGATCCTTCAGCTAACACATATTCTTAGGCCTAGTGACAAATCACCAACTGTATGGCTGTTTCCATTTCCTACTGTCATCCCATTGGCTCCCCAACCTCCCTTTCCCAAGTTCCCAAGCATACCCTCAGAGAAATCCTTCCCATAAACAATATGAAATAATAATAATATGAAATAATAAATAATATGAGAAGCCAAGCTACTAGAGAGATTATAACAGAGGAATCAAAAGAGGAACAGGAAAAGGACAAGACTCATCCAGTCCCCTTCATTATATCCCCTTACTTAAGGTTTTAAGGAATCATATAAACTTTTATACCAGGAAGAAAGGAAGAAAATTGCATTAGTTGAGCACCTACAACACACCAGATCTTTTCCTGGTTTTCTTATCCTCACAATAATATGTGCGGCATAGATATTATTAACCCCTTTAAAAGACAAAAACCACAGCTAGAAGGTGGAAACAACCCAAGGGTCCATTGTCAGATGAATGGATAGACAAAATGTGGTATATACACACAGTGGAATATTAGCCAAACTTATCGAAGGAGTAAAATTCTGGCACATGCTCCAACATGGAATGAATAGAAATTATTCTGTGACAAATGAGCTAGACACAAAAAGACAAATAGTGGGGGATTCAGCTTCTGTGAATTACCCAAAACAGGCAAATTTACAGAGATGGACAGTATAAGAGTGATTATCGGGGACTGGGGACACGGAGGAATGGGAAGTATTCAAGAATCGGGTCCAGTTTTTGTTTGGGATCATGAACTAGTTCTGAAAATGGACAGTGGTAAGGGTTGCCTGACTTTGCGAAGGTACTCAGTGCTACTGAATCGTACACTTTAAAATGGATAAAATGAGAAATTTGATACCATGTCTTTTTTACTGTAATAAAATGAAAGGATATGGAAACGAGATATTTCCCACAGTCATTAGGAGGGGCAGTCAGGGTCTGAACCCATCTGTCTGACACATAATACATGATCATATGGGGGAAAAAATCCCCAGTGATAATACTGACCCCAGACGAGGCAGAAATCTCAATGGGAACAGCAATAGCATCCCACATCTGCCCAGACTCATTTCCTGACCCGAGTTTATTTCTCGGATGACGACTGAGTGGGTGGAAAGAAGGTTAGCACATCACTCCCGAGCATTATCTCACCACATCCTCATAAGTCTCTTATGTGAAAGGCCTCACATGCTGCTTTATCTTCTGGTTCCACCTCTGTTTGAACTTTGAGAATAATTAAAGAACTAAAAAAATAAATAAATATGGTTCCTAACATCTATAAATAATGGCAAAAATAGGAGTCAATATAGTGGGCTGGGCTCATGGCTCAGTGGTGGAACGCTTGCCTGGCATGTGTGAGGCACTGGGTTCAAATCTCAGCACCGCATATAAATAAATAAAATAAATAAATAAATGATGTTGGGTCCAACTACAACTAAAAAAATATTTTAAATTAAAAAGAGTCAAAACAGTGAATCCCGCCGGGCGTGGTGGTGCACGCCTGTAATCTCAGCAACTGAGGAGGCTGAGGCAGGAGGATCACGAGTTCAAAGCCAGCCTCAGCAACTTAGCGAGGCCCTAAGCAACTCAGTGAGACCCTGTCTCTAAATAAAATACAAAATAGGGCTGGGGGTGTGACTCAGTGGCCGAATGCCCCTGAGTTCAATCCCTGGTTCAAAAAAAAAAAAAAAAATAGTGAATCTCTTTAGCCAAGATCTTGGAATTTTCAAGGTCAGTAGGCTGTAACGTTGAAGTTGGTTATCTTTGTCTCTCATTCCCAGGTATTTGGCCATTATTAATATTTTGAATCTTTTTTTACTGAAAGAACTTTGCACAGAGTAAATAGTTATTCCGTAAGTGCTGCTCCAATGGAAACTTCCAGAAATCCTTTTAGTACAGTTATCACAGCTATTTGCCTTATAACTCAAAGTTTGGAAAATCAAACTAAAAACTCAAAGTTTGAATTAAATTTTGAAACATGAACTCCACCTGACAGGATACAATCTGCAGGTCTAGAAACTGAATAATCTCAAGTCTTTGAGTCACATCCGTGGTCTAAGATCTTTTTATTTTTATTTTTTTCTATCCCCCTCTACCACCACCACCAATTACACAGAGATTGACTCTGATGTTTAGTGTCATTCCCTGAACATATTTATCAACAAACAACTTAAGAAAGATTAAGTACTATGTGAGCCTCCTTGGAGATAATAATAGCTCATGTTTATGGAGTTGGTGCTCCATGCCAGGCTAACTTCATATTAGCAACTCCATGAGATAAATATTAATATTTTTCTCATGTTAACAATGAAGAAACTAAAAAAAAAAAAAAAAAAAAAACTAAAAAAAAATTTAAAAAATCTGCCCTGGGTCACATTGTAGTCGGAACAAACTGTCATTTCTGGTCCCTTTGTATTGCTATTTGAAATATTCACTCATACAATATAGATCTCCCAAAGAGACAACATGAGATTGTATTGAGGTCAATTTTTGACAGGCCTGCAGTGAATCATTTCATACAAAGAATGCCAAAAACAGATGCAAGGTGCAAGGTTGGAATGAAAACCTTCACCTGAATTCTAGATTAGCTGGTGCTCTCCTGGTCCCTGAAACTCAAGCCTTCTCTTTTCGTCCTTTAAATATTCATTAACTCCTTCACTGCAGTCATTAAAACTCCACCTCAAAGGAAATTGTGTCATAAAATGACCTCAACTCTGCCAGAATATTGTTTGGTTTCTAATTTAGGGGTCAACTCATTCTGTTTTGTCTTGACAGCAGGAAGGGGAAGCCGTCAAATGGTCTCAGCATGTTTGGGCGTTGATTTCATCTCTGCAGCTAACAGCTAGGGGACCTAAGTTTACCTCTGGGCTCTGCTCTTGTGAAATGAAGAGAAGAAAGTTTTAGCCACAAAAACTGAAAATTCCTTTTCAACTTAGGCTTGCCGTAATCAGCACTTAGAATAATCAGTTTCACAACCAATCTGTTCTGTTTTGTTCAATTACAGAACTTTTAGAGAAAGTTTCTTGTGGCTGCGCAAATCTCTTTCCTGCTAAAGTTCTTGGGTTCTATTTTTAAAGCGTCCTTCCTGGACTCTTTTGAGGCCGGAGTTCAGAAATCCCTTGTGATTTGAAACAGAGGAGGTTCAAGGTTCAAATAGTGCAACTTTAGGGAAGAGTTTCACACCTCTTTTCTTGGGGGGGTGGTGCTGGGGATTGAACCCAGGGCCTTGTGCTTGCAAGGCAAGGACTCTACCAACTGAGCCATATCCCCACCCTAGGGTAGGGTTTTAAATAGCATATCTATCCCTTGGGCCAGAAATGACATGCTATGCTCAAGTCATCTTCACCTCTTTTTTTTTTTTTTTTAAATATTTTTAGCTGTAGATGGACACAATATCTTTATGTTATTTATTTTTTTATGTGGGGCTGAGAATCGAACCGAGTGCTTCACACATGCTAGGCAAGTGCTCTCTACCACTGAGCCACAACCCCAGACCAACATTTTCACCTTCTTGACTCCCTGAATTTCATATGCTACCAAGAGTAGGAAACGCACCATAGATGATGAATTACCCACAGGTACTCAAAAGTCAGCTCGCTGGGTAAAGGGAATGGACATGAATTCCACTTGAGTCTGTTTAATCTACAGAAACTTACCAGCCAAAGAGCCTACCCATCTCAAGGTCAGGGGGAGTCATCAAGGCCAATGTCACTCTGTGGATAGAGTTGACAGGGATTCTAATCTTCCAGCTGAGTCATAGAAAGCCAGCCCTGCTTCTGATTTCCAAAAGTACCCTGGAGGCCTTCGATTACCCTGATTTCAGGTAAAAGTTTGCCTGGAGGCAAACTGTAGAGACCTCATCCAAACTGAGGAGGCTGCTTTCCCGCTGCCTCCCCACCTTCCGCTCATCCAGGGGCAGTGGTTCCTTAGCATTTTCTCACTAAGGAAATTTCTTCGTTTTTTAGCAACTTCGCATTGTGATTTTTTTTTTTTAACCTTTGTTTTACAGCAAAACTAAAACTATAAAAAATATTTTCAATAGAGGCATTGTAAACTTCTTTTGGAAGAAATTGAAGGTTGTGATCATTGTTAAGTTTTGAAAATACGTGAAGTCATGTATGAACTGCAACATACAGTACCAAACCCAAAGAGCCCCTAGAATGAAGCAAGTCCCTGAGCAGGAGCAGCAGCCATGGGAGACTGGGACCTAATCCCTTGCTTGCTAAGATTGGTTGCTGACGTGGAAAGATCTGGCTCCAGCTTGAGAGGGTAAGCCTCAGAGGCTGAGCACCCCGCCCCCCAGCTTCTCCTGCCCAGGACATCCTGCCCTGGGTATTTCTAAATCAGGACCAAAGGTAACAAAGTGTAAACGCTACATTCCATTCCTTATGTAAGAAAGCCCTGTGAAAATTCCCTTCCTGGCAAGGGAGGAGAGGAGGAGTCTTGGAAAGTTGCAGAAGGACTGTACGCTTGAAAAGCAAATTCTCCCATCTTCCCCTGGAAAAAGATTTCGAAAGGAGACTGGGTAAGGTTGTGCACTGTGTCCCAAAGCATCATGTTCTGGTACAAAGCAATTCCATTTTTAAATAAGATTAGGAAGTAATGCCCATCAATGTCTCTCAGAAAATCGCACTGTGGGTTGGCATGTTAAGTCTTCTGAGGAAGGCAGCTGTAAAGACTGCTGTTTATGTTGAAGGCAAGAGTTCCAAAAATCAATTTGACCATACAGTCTTTCTCCCTTTCTTTTATGTAACACCATTAACATCTGTTCTGAGGAATGCACACCGGGAAATACTGGTGTAATGGAAAATCTTGATCTTTGGAGTCAGCAAACCTAGAATGAAATCACCACCTGGTCACTTACTTACTGTGGGGCCCTAGGAAAGTTACTTGACCTCCCTGAGTCTCTGTTTGCCATCTTAAAAAATTAAGATAATAATTCTGACTTCAAAAGGCTACTGAGGATGAAATAAGCCAGCATATTGCTTGGCATGTGATGGGTACCTGATACATGATAATTGCCATTAACGAAAATGACATGGTGGTTATCAGGCACTTCCCAAGATCCCACTTTGAAGTCATGGAAGCACTTGTTCCCTCAGCTACTGGGAATGCTGCAGGAGGGCTGCCCTTAGCTCTTAGTCCTCTGCAGGAATTGCCTGGACTGAAGAGAGCCCCTTCAGGGTGGCCCCAGGGCACACCCTATCCTTAGAGAAGCTGTGAAGGGAGCAGGGTTCCAGAGGTCTGGCTCCCTCATCCTGTTTTGGGATAAGTCTGAAAGGCTGTCTCAGCTTCAGAGTGTCCCTGGGATCGGCTAAGGCCTCCCTGAGACTGTATTATAGCCTATCTCATTCTTTTTCTTCCTCCTTTTTCCCCTTCATCTTCCCCTCCATTTCTTATCCCTAACCCCCTCTCCGAGTTAACGCAGAAGCACTCCCTAATAAACCTCCTGCCAACAAATTTCCTGGGAATTCATCTGACACCACGCTGATTTTAATAGGCCACCTTCCATCCAGATTTGAGTGGCAGGAAAGTCTTGCACAGCTCCAAGGACCACAGCTAGACTCTAGTTTATGCATCTAAGTCTGAAACGTTTCTTTTTAATTGTTTAAATTAATTTTTAATTGGTACATTCCAATTATACATAATCTTGGGATACGTCGTGACATAGTCATACGTGCACACACCATAATTTGGTCAATATCTGAGTGAGTTTCTTAAAGAAACACATCACCTGCCAGGAAGATGTCCTCCCCATCAATGACCTGTTCCCTCAGTAAGACAAGGTGTGCCTTTGTTCCTCCAAGTGTGTCTCCTCAGCCTCTCCTAACAATGGGCTTGTCCCAACTATCCTAGGAATGGGTTGCAGATGATACTAGGAATCAACATTTTGCCAAATCCTCCAAGTGATGCTAATGTGGGCTGTCTTTGGATTACTCTTGGAGAATTAGCACTATGAACTTTTCCTGTAATTGGGTAGACTGTAAATATTTTAAGACTGGTGGTCCAGGTAGTCTCCTTTATGACTACTCAATTCCTCCATCACAGCATGAAAGCATCCACAGACAATATGTCAGACCAGTGAAAGTGCTGTCTTCCAGTAACACTTTATTTGCAGAAAAAGCAGCAGGCTAGATTTGGTCATAGGCCACACTTTGCTATTCCTTGCCCTACCCCTCTTGCTCTCTATTCCAGACTTGATTCTAGGATTATCACCATTATCTGCGACCATGCTAGAAATGCCAGATCTTCAGCCCGGCCCCCAAACTACAAAATCAGAATCAGCACTTTAACAAGATACTCAAGTGATTTCTAGGTACATTTGAGTTTGAAAAGCAATGCTATATAGTGTCCATTGGGACAAGGCCACAGATCAATATAGGCATGAGCTGGTTACTGTCTCTCTCTCTGTGATTACAGAGGAAAGATTGACCTGAGGCTGTGCCAACAGCCTTGCAAAAGTGTTTCTCCTAGAGGAGGTCAGCTCCACATTCCCCTTTACAGAGCAAAAGCAATGAGTTCTGACTTCCTAACTGGAGGCCAGTGGTTAATTAATAGGAAGGACACACATTTTTTTTTTTAAATATGCAATCAAGCTGATAGACAGGGAAGGGGAGAAAAGAAACTTCCTATCTTTGGAGGGGAGTGGAGTGGAAGATGGGTGGTTGCCAGGCACTGGAGCTCATCTTCCTGATTCATGTCATCTTGTTTTTCCAGTAGAGACTTTGCAATATTGCATTAGTCAAATGATTCTGCAACATCATTTAAATGACATGAGGTGTCTGTCTGAGCATGATTCCGAGGGTGGACTTGTGCCAACCCATCTGTTCCTCTGAGAATATATCCAGAATTAATTCTATTAGAAACTCGAAAACAACAGGCTTGCTTTGACAGGATGACCCCAGGAAATGGATATAAAAGGACTGTGTGCCAAAAGATACATCTTGTCCTCTCTTCTACCCATGCCCTGAAAAATAAAAGCATAACGATGCTTTTTTGGCTGGACCTAACCATCCCATCCTCTAGAGCAGTGGTCAGCAAACTATCTGGAAAGGACCAAAGAGTAAATGTAGGTAAATGTAGGGGGGGTGACATGTTACCCTCCCAGGACCCTGAATGGGCCTGAAAATTAAATTGACATGACATAGATTAACAGGAGAAAAGCATAAACTTTTAATAAATGTTTTACGTAACATGGAAACCCTGGTAAAGAAATAAAGACTCGAAGAAATACCAAAATCTACCTGCTTTTGTATTAGATGGAACGATTGTGGAAAAGGAACTAAATTATGAAGAAAAGCTAAAGGAAGATAAGAAGTTTTTCATTAATTTATCCATTCATTACTGTTCGTGAGATGAGGTCTAATTTGTCCATTCATTATTATTCTTGAGATGAAGCTAATTTGTCCAGGCTGGCCTTGAACTCACGATCCTTCTACCTTGGTTTCCCAGATAGCTAAGACTAAAGGCACATGCTATTGTGCCCAGGTAAAAGAAATATTTTAACAAGGGTGTTTGTTTTAGTTAGCTTTTTCACAGCTGTGACTAAAGGACCTGAGCAGCAAAATTATAGAGGAGAAAAGGTATATTGAAGGGCTCACAGTTTGAGAAATCTCCATCCATTGACAGCAGACTCCATTCCAGAGGGCTCCAAATGAGGCAGAATGTCAAGGCAGAAGAGTGTGGCAGAGGGAAGCAGTTCACATGGTGATCAGGAAGCACAGAAAGACAGAAACTTAAATCTCCAGATGCCAAATATATACCCCATAGCCACGCCCCCAATGCTTCACCTCCTCCAGCCACACCCTACCTGCCTCCAGTCACCACTCCAGTAATCCCATCAGGGAGTAATTCATTGATTCGGTGAAGGCTATAACCCAATCATTTCTCCTCCAAACCTTTTTGCATTGTCTCACACGTGATCTTCTGGGGGACACCACATCTAAACCATTACAGTGATGTAGAAAATCCTCTGGGCTGTGACTTTCTTTTGGTGTAGGGAGGGCATCATTCATGTGGAAGTTTTAATCTGCCCTTTGGGAGTGGGTAGAGAGGGAAGATTAGAAGGCCTTTCTTGCATCTGCTCTTGTAGGTGCCTTTAGTCCAAGTAACCCTTGTGTCAAAATACCATATTTTGGAGTGACATCCTTTCTAAATATTTTAGACTTTGTCAGCTACAAGTCCTGTTACAACTACTCAGCTCTGCCATTGTAACCCCAAAACATCCATAGACAATATGTGAAGAGTGCATGTGACTCTCTTTATTGAGGCTTTATTTGCAAAAGTAGGGAGTGAGCTGGACTTGGCTTCTGGATTTCAGTTTGCTAGCTCCTGCTATAGAGTCTGATCTAAGTCACTGCTTCTCAAACCATAATATGCTGAGAAATCACCAGGGCGTCTTGTTTAGACACCGATTCTGCTTCAAAAGATGGGGAATGAGATTCTACATCCACATTTTGTCTGTTTTTGTTTTTTTGGTTTTTTGGTTTTTTGCTTTTAGTATTTTAATTTTTTAAATTTTTTATTATTATTTTTATTTTTATAGACTTCATTTTGAGTCATTTTACACATATGGGGTACAACTTTTCATTTCTGTGGTTGTGCATGATATACATTTATACCATTATTGTTAATCATACGTGTACATAGGGTAGTGATGTCTGTCTCATTCCACCATTTGATAGGCAGAATTAATATTGTCAAAATGGTCATTCTACATTTTGAATAAGCTCTTGCATGATGATGTTGATGGTCCAGGTACCACATTTTGAGGAGCAAGGATGGAATTTACACCAGAGGTTCTTAATCTTGGATGCATTCTAGAATCACCAGAGAGCTTTAAAAATACCAACACCTGGTTCTCACTCTCCCCACCCCCCACCCATGAAATTGTGATTTCATTATTCTGCAATGTGGCCTGAGCATCAGGAACTTTTAAAGCTCCCCAGGTACTTCCAGCAGGTCTCTAAATTAAGAGCATTGCACAGCAAATGAATGATTTAGGAGTTTCTTCGAGAAGGATTAAATTCACTACTTAGATTTCTAAAATGGAACAATTGCTCGGAATGAAGTTGTCCTTTGAGGAAAGAAAACCATTCTACCCAAGAGGAATGACACTGCTTCTTATATGCAAAGTAACCAGGTCCCTGAATTAGCTAAACAGGACTAGATTTGAAGCCCAAGTGGTCTAATGAGCCTTCTAGAAGGGGCCAGCCCCTTCCTCTGACCTTGGGACAAGAAGGGAGAAAATGTTTTTTGTTAGAGTTGATTCTCGAACCAGTGTATCCATGCCAGCTGATTTGTAGAGGAAAAGATAGTCATCCAGGAAACACTCTGTGAGCACTTGGCAGGGCCCAGGAGAGGCCACTTGCTTAGCACGGGACTTGTGATGGAGTAAAAGACTCCAAGAGAACTATGAAATTTTAGAATAGGTTCTATGAACACCAGAGGAACATGCAGAGCAGGCTACAAATGGATCTGCCAGCGCCCTTGCAGGCCAGTTGCAGTTAGAGACTGGTTTTTTTTTTTTTCAACTGAATAAAAGAAGGAATTTGCTGACAGTGAGAACTGTCCAAAGTTGTCATGAGCTTCCATCAGAAATGGGGAACTCCTCTTTCCCAGTGGCAAGATCTGGACCATAGGTGACAGCAGCACTTTTCATCCAACAACATCTACCTCTCAAGGACAGACGAGTGGTGTGTGATTAGTAATTTTGGCTGATAGTGATTAACTTGGCAACCTTTGCAAGTCGATGGCTTTTAAAAAAACACACTTCAGGATGCAATCGAGTCTGTGTCTGTCATGGCACCCCTCTTCATTACTTGCATTATTGATTCACTTTGGAAGAAAAGGGTGTGGCACAAGGTGGGTGTGCCAGGGATTGCACAAAACCCACCAGCTCTTATCTCACCAGTGGAGGTAGTGGATCTCACACGTGGATATCATCCCTGGAGCGTTGGGCATGGAAGAAAAGGGTTGAGAATGGTGGAGGCAGATGAGATTGTGGTAGTGGGGGACCCAAGAATGGAATGTGTGCTGGAGATGCTGAATTGAACAACAGTTTAAAGTCTTCCCAGTTCCAGTGCCCTGTGATTCGAAGAAAACACCTGTGCTTCTGAATGTTCTTTTGGTTTGAAAGTGAAAGCTTCATATAAGAAGGGAATGAATCACTACATAAATTATTCAGAGTTTGAAGTCCTTTAGAGAATTGCTCTCTTGACTTTGATCGTGCAATGAATCTTCTCCCATATCCCTAGTCTGGATCAAGGCTGAGTTGTTGACTTCTCAGGTATAGAGAAAGGCCGTGAGTAATTAAGTCATAACTACCAGACCTCCCCTTTCTGTTTCATTATGATTAGCAACAGCACCACCTCCTGCAGAGCTTGCAAAAAAATTCTTTTCCTTAAAGCCCAGAATTGTGTGAGCTAACTTAGAGTGTTGTTGCAAAAGGATTTCATAGCAATATGACATAGCACTATGCCTAGGTTTAGACATTAGCTTTATCCCACTTTAGATTGATTTCTGCACAGTACCAGCCTTATCATTGGTAAATGAGGGCACTCATGCCTCCAAGGATTATTGCGAGAACAGAATACATGCCACATACTTAGAATAGCACCTGGTAACCTGGCACAGAGGTACACACCTGTAATTCCAGCTACTTAAGAGGCTGAGACAGGAAGATTTCCAGTTCTAGGCCAGCCTCAGCAACTCAGTGGGACACTGTCTCAAAATAAAAAATGAATTAAAAAAGGAGCTTGGGATGTAGCTCAGTGGCCAAGACCTCTAGGGTTCAACTCAGTATAAAAAAGAAGAAGGAGAAAGGTAAGGGGAAGGGGAAAAGAAAGAACAGCACCTGGCAGGTATAAAAGTGAGCTTCAGCAAATTAGGTATACAATTCTGACCTTCTAGGAGCTGAGAAGAAGGTACATGTAGATGAACATGCTTTTATAACACATGCAGCCAGCAAAATAAGAACATAAAAATAAAATTAGCAGGTATTTTATTAGTTTCCTTTTATGGATTCTCCTTGTTTATAAAACTAGGCACCTACTCCTTAGCTTAGCATCAAAGTCCTCATGATATGATGCCACTGATTCTACACATATAATATGCTCTTCTCAAGGGGTATGGTGGTACATAGCTGTAATCCCAGCTACACAGGAATCTGAGGCAGGATGATTGCAAGTTCAAGGCCAGCCTGGGCAACTTAGTGAGATTCCATCTCAAAGAAAAAACTAAAACAGCTGAGAATGTACCTCACTGGTAGAGGACCCCTGAGTTCAATCACCAGTACCAAAAACTAAAGTAAATAAAATAAAAACTCTTACCCATTGTGTAAATAACCTACACTTGAACCAAACCAGACCACTTCCTTGGGTTCCAATGGGTACCACATCTTCCCATTTCTGAAAACTTACTCACGGTATTTACTCAAACTGTACATAATACACTTTCCACTCATCTTAGCTGGTCAGTATCTTTCCACCCATTCACCATCTAGGCCAAATGACTTTGCACATGAATACTTTCTTTCAAACCCCACTAGATGGAATGCCTCTGTCCCTCTTAGTGGTACCTTAACACTTTATGTTTCCATTAGTACCCTTGCCATACATTTTATCCTGTGATTCTTATCAGATTTTAAGTGCCTCAAAAGGCAGAACTTGTTCCTCACTCATCTTTAAATCCTGTCCTCTTACTGGACCCCAACATCATCACCCCCACACTGTGCATGGTACAGGCATTTGATAAACCCAGTTGGGCTCAGCGTAGGCATCTCTGTGATGTAAGGAGGCATATGCAGTTGGAATAGAGATTAGAAAGAATTCCCTATCGAATCCAAGTGGGGCTATGCCCTAGGGCTGCAAACACTTATTGGAGAGTTAATATCTGAGAACAAATTCTTGCACACACTTTGTATCAGGCATTGCTGAGTTGCTAGCCACACCCATGCCCCCTTCTATAACAACTTTCATGCACTTACATATCCCAGTGAAAGTTGTGGATGAGTCATCTATTTGCACCACAGTACACTCCCAGTTTGAGATGATGAGACCAGGGCACCCAGTTTATAAAGCCTGCCTACCTGTGACCTGCCCATGTCATTCTCCACTGAGAATTTCAAATTGAGACCTGAAAATATTCAATTAGGAGCTATAAACACCAACAGTTACCATAGTAATGACAACAAAGATCATTGCTATATTAACTGAGCATATACTATGTGCCAATCACTATGCTGAATATGGAAGGGTATTATTTTTACCTCTTCACAATATCCTATGGAGTCTAGGCTATTGGGAGCTCAGAAAACCAAGCCACAAAAATATGGCACTTTACACATCGAGTATTTTGAACTAAAACAATAAAATAAAATAAAAAGCTGTATCAGAAGGTTAACTTTCAGGAAAATAGACTAGAGTTGTTGAAGTGTCCCCAAATTCCAGATGCACTTTGTCCCAGGTTATTGCTTGTTCTTCAAGCTCATTTACCACCTCTAAAAGTTATTCTCCTTATAAATTGTCTATATCCCCCACTTCTCTCTCTCCTCTGAAGAGGGAATATGAGCTTCCAAACCTCCATGGGTTGCAGGGAATTCACCTTCTGGTAATATCTCTACATGCTGAATGCATTTGGACGATTTTCTCCTGTGACTCTGTTTGTTGTCCCTTTATGTTAGCTAACCCCATCATCAAAACTTCAGAGGGCAGAGGAGAAGTTCCTTTTGTGCCTCTAAATCTGTTATTAGCCCCATTTCGTAGATGAGGAAACCGAAACGGAGTGAAGTGTTGAGTGGGGAGTCTTAGCTGCTGTGCTGCAGGGTTTCCCAGACAGGGCAGGTCAAGGCACAACCCCCTGGAGGTTCAAACAGCCCAGCTCTTTGATGGTCTCAGGCGAGTCAATGAGGAAGCAGAAGCATCCAGCCCACGGAGGAAAACAAAAGAACAGCTCCAAGGAAGAGTAAATGGAAGATTGAGCAGTCACAGAAAGTCATGAACAGCCCATTTCCTGTCAACCGTAAAATTCCCAGGATGTGGCAATGCTGTTTCCTGCCTTAGGAGTGTGTGCACCTCACTGCTTAGGATAAATGGACTCTTTCATCATCTACATAAGTGGAGCTGCTTTGTGGCAGAAAGAACCCTTGTGTGCACTTGTTGAAAACCTGTGCCTTCCTATTGATTGGGGACCCCAAAGTCACAGTCATTGCATGGTCCTCCTCTCAGGCCAGCTCTGATCTGCAGACCATCACATTCTGCAAAGTATTCAGACTCAGGAGCCCTCATTGGAGTTGTAGCTCTGCCATATTCACCGTGCAACCTTGAACTGATCCTTAATGTGTTTGAGACTCAGCAACTTTGTTTATAAAATGGGGGTGGGGGAGGGGATGACCAATAACAAAGCATTTGCTCTGCCTCCAGCCGAGCGGCTGCAGCTCAGCTTCCACAGAGTATGTGAAAAAAGAGCTATGCAAACATTCCTGAGGGCTCGTGTGCAAACCACTGTTATCTGTGGAGCTGTGGATCAGTAAAGAAAAAGCCAATGTTATCTCTCCCCGTGGCTGTGTCTCTGTTTAGAGAGTGGTAGGTATGGTCACAGAATACCCACATTCCTTGACCTCACTAGTGAGTCACCTGTGGATAATGGAGTCTCTCCATCACTAAGGCAGAAGTGTTTTTCTCATCTCTGTTTACTCATCGGCAGAAAGTCTGGATCTGGGTCTCTGTTCCCTTCTGTCTCTGCTTGACCAAGTCCTACCTCCTCTTTGCCTTTGAACTAAAGTCTGGCAGGCCTCCCTTCTCTGCCCTTACCCTCAGCAAGGGTGATGATTCCTGCCCAAGAGAACCTTCCTTGACTATAGGAGCAGAAGCTTGCTACAGAGGGTCCAAAGAGAAAGCAGTGTGAGAGCCAACTGTATGATTTCTTGATCCACTAAGTTTATATGACTCAGAAGTTTTAAATTCAATTGAATTTTGAGTGGATTTCTTTGTAAATAAACTATGACTTACCTCCTTCATAAATATTGCTTATGTGGAATTGTCCCCAACTTCGGGAAGGATTCCGAGCTCATTAAATCATCAAAAATACCTAGGGGTCTAGTTCTGACTCTTGATAACAGATGGTATCTATCTCCGGTCCTCAGAATCCCCTGTCAAATGAGAAGCCTGGACAAGATGAGTCCTAAGGTTTCTTGCAGCAGAATAATTATGTAATTCTATGACTCAATACTAATGAGCTATAAATGTGATATTGGGAAAGTTATTTAATTTCTTGGTAGAGCCATTTCCTCATCTTTCAAAAGAACAATGATAAAGTCATGTCATGGAGCTATTAGATGAATGGACCTGGCTCTTGTCTCTGAAATAGGTCAACAAAGCTGGACTTTAGTTAAGGTGATGAAAATAGATTTTATTGGAAAACTGCTGACACTGATGGAAAGAGAGGAGCCCATTTTGATTTGTGCTGGGGGTGACTGGGCATTTTAAAGGGAGAACAAAGAAATAGGAAGAGGGAGCATGCTGGGCTCTAGCAAAGCTGGGGAAGTGCACAATTACAGAGGCCTCATCAGTGTAAAGGAAGGTAGGTGGACTCTGTGTGCCATCAGGCAAGGATGGGAGTCAGAAGTCAATTCTCACACAGAGACTGGGAGACCCAGGCCCTATCAGTCCTTGAGAGATGCACTCCTGAGTTATAGAAGATACATGTACATCTCAATGGCAAAGGAAGCACAATCTAGTACAGCTTTGGAAAAAGGTAGTCAGAGGGTCAGCTGTTGGCTACACTTCTGACAGTTTTTGAACTGGAAAGGAGACCAGGTTGTCCCAAGGATAGCACCTTAGGCTGCTAGAAGCCATGCTAAGGTTGATCAAGTCTCAGTTCAGGGGGTGATTTGGATAAGTTCCTACATGCCAAGAGTTCTATGCAGTTCTTATCTTTAAAATGCCTGGAATAGTCACTTGCATTTAATAAATCATCATTTATTTATTCATACAAAACACTCTAAGATCCCAGGCAATCAAACTCTAATGAGAGTTTTTGATAACTTGATTCTACGTGAAGAATGGACTTTTGATGCAAATTTTAAGTAAAAAATGGCAAAGGAAACTTACTTAATTTGCCTAAAATACTATTCAAAATTGTTGGCAAGCAATCGATGTGCTGTATTTTAAAATGAATCTTATTTTTTAATTAAGGAGTCGCCTACAACTTGTCAATGTTTTTGTTGACATGGGATTTGGTGGTTTGCTGGCAGAAAAATACACATATTTGAGTTATCCTATAATTTGCATGTTAACTCTTAACTTGTCATTCCTTTGAATAATCAAAGAAAAAAGAATTCTGTTTCAGAATAGGTCAGAGTACTACACTGATTTAATTTTACTTCATTGCAGCGATCTGGGCTGGATCTCGGGAACAAGATGTGTCCTATTTTTGTTTCTCTTTGCTCATTAGATTTCTATTTTTAAATGGTACTAAATTGTGAGTTAAACGCAATGCACACAAAGGCAATAATGGATGGAATTGTCTTCCCCCTTGACTCTGAAGTATTGTCACAGCCTTAGGTTCTCCGTAAATAACTCCTTCCTCTTTCTCCATCCTCCAAAGTTCATGTGTTGAAAACTTGGTCATCGGCCTGTAGTCCAATTTGGAAGTGGTAGAACCTTTGGGAAATTAGGTCTAGCAGAAGAAAATTAGGTCATTGTGACCTTGAACAGGATTCTAGGTACCGGTTCCCCTCTTTCTTTCCTTCCTGTTGGCCATGAGGTGCAAAGTTTCCTCTGCCCACGTACTTTTCACCATGGTAAACTATCTCACCACAGGCCCAGTCAATGGGCCAAGTGACCCTGGATTGAAACTTCTGAAACCATGAGCCAAAACTAACCTTTCCTCCTTATAGGTTTACCTCAGGTGTTTTGTCACATTGATGAAAAGCTAACTGACACACTCAGATTATTCCTTTTTTCTTTTTTTGCACTTGGATTAATGTTGCTTAGTTCTAATTGTCATCACTTCTTCTTTGGACTATTGTAATTCTTTTTTAAATAGTTCCTTTCCTTCCAACTTCACTTATAGCGTTTGTTAGAATAAGATATTAGTAACAGCAGCCCAAAATAAGAGTGGTATAAATGAGATAGAAATTTATTACTCTCATTTAAAAACATGTACTGGCATAGAAGCTCTGGGCCAAAGTCATGAAGACTGAGGCTGCTGTGCTATGCCCGAGAGTTAACTTTGCCATCTAGTCCAAATGCCACTCTTCAACGTCCACACTTCAGCCTAGGGAGGAAGAAATAAGAAAGGGAATTGTCACTTTTAAAGGCATGATCCATAAATTGCATGTCAGCTCACATCCTTTTGTCTAGAACTTGGTCACATGGCCACACTTAACTGGAAGGTGGGCTAGAAAATGGTCTTTATTCTAAGAAGTCATGTGCCTAGCTAACAAACCTGGGGCATCTATCAGTGCACAAAGAAAGAGAAAAAGAATATAAAACTGCACTATCCAATATGGTAGCCACTAACTACATATGGTTATTTAATCTTAAATTTATTAAAATTAAGTAATAGTAAAACTGTGCTCCTCTGCACACATTTCAAGTGTTCAGTAGCCATAAATGGCAGCACAGAGAGAGAACATGTCAATCATCATTGGAAGCTCTACTGGCTAGAGCTGATCTAGACAATCAACAATCACATCTGTATCCTCCAGCAGTTCTCCATACAAATTTAATCAGAGAGATGTTTTAAATATAAAACTGATGGCTTCATTGGTGTTTTTTGAAGTTTCTCTCTGAGTCTTGCCTGCTTTCAGTATAATCTGCAAATTTCCGTAGTTTAATGCATCAACCCTTCCTTTAATCAGGAACTTTCCTACCTCTGCCTTCATCAACTAAACTTCTACACAAGGCCTCTTGCTTGTGTCATGTGGAATTGCAGGCCTTCAAACACATCACGCTTTCTCATGTGCTGTCTTCTCTTTGCCTTGAATCTCAACTTTGTTATCTTTCTTGACTGGCTTATTGCTCTCTCTTAACTAACCACTGGGCACTAAGTTCCAAGATCATCCCTTTTTAACCACCCCCAACACCACCCTGCTTCCCCACCTTAATGCCACTAGTGATTCATATTATGTACCTCTAAAACATCCCAAACAATACTACACCCTAGCACATAACACATTGCACAGTGACTGATGGGCAATTGTTTCTCCATCACCTGGAGGTCATTGAGGAGAGTCTATCTTACTTGACTTTGTTTCTAGGACCTATATACTCATGAGAATTTAAATAAGTGTTCACTGAATAAATGTGTGATAGGAAAAATCATTCCCTTTTCCATATTCACAAGAGACTTCAGTAACATTTAGCATCACTTATCTGTGCTTTCAAAGTATTTTTTTAGGTTTGTGTTCCTTCCAAGTTTGGTTGTCCATCAGTATCCATAGAGGATTGGTTCCAGGACTTGCCCTTTCCTCCAGGATCCCCAAATGCAAAATCTGAGAAATCTCAAGGCCCTTATATAAAATGGTATAGTATTTACATGAAGACTGTGCATTCTTCTGTATGCTTACATCGGTCTCTAGAGTACCCACAATATCTAATACAATGTGTACCCATCATATATCTTCACTTATGTTAATTCAGCATAGTACTCAGTGCAATAAGTCAAGTTTTGCTTTTAGGAATTTTCTGGAATTTAACAAAATATATATATTTTGTTAATATAGTTGGTTGAATCTGCACATACAGAGTCCAGAGCTAATCACCTATGTGTCAGCAATGAATGTGCAAGGCTTGATCAAAAAGGCCCTGTTGGATTTGAATTATAAATGAATGATGATAAATGACTGCATGTGGACCCTCTACAATAGCAGGCAGGTTCCAGAACAGCAGCTTTCAGTGTGTGCAAGTTTAAAAATAGTATTGGGCATTTCCACCAACATACTCTGCTATTCCCTCTTCAAGAGAAGTTACGCCTCATTTTGCCACTACTGCTTATTTAGCAAGAACACATAGAATAACTGAATCCATAAGAGATTCGAAGGCTCTCTCAACTCTTCCCCTCATGGTTCACTCTGGTACAATCAAAGAACTCGCCAGGTGACTACCCATAGTGGTTCCTACTACCCCCACCTAAAGTACTAAGATGCATCAAGATAAAAGGCTAAGTCACCCCAATCAAAGACCATTTACATTTTGTTAGAATTATTTCTTGATTCTTTGGACTAAAGCAAAAGCCCAGACATCAACTTTAGATAGACTGACAACTGTGAGATCTTGTGGTCTCTGAACCACATTGTGAGCACCATTGCCATCAGCTGCTGTTTCGTTGGATGGTGGTTTGGGGGTGTTGCTTGCATTTGCTGTTGTTCCCATCCCTATTCTCACCACTTCCCATAACTACTTTTAAGGAAAGAGCTGATCATCCTAACCACATGCTCAGCAAGAAAGTTGCAAGGCAGGCAGAATATTGAACATTCAAAGAATGATCTTTTTTTTTTTTTTTTTTTTTTTTTTTTGAGGGAAACAACTAGGACCGCCCACAGAATGCCACTTACTGATTGTCCACTGAGAGGAGAACTCTGCTTTGGGCAATGAGGAATGACACAGTCAAGTACTGAGACAAGGCAAGGAGGGGAAAAGCACTGAGCTTGGGGTCAGAAAACCAGGGCTCATGTCTTGACTTTTTCACTTGCATGTACGAACTGAAGCAACTTGCCAAAACTTCTGCAAGCATTCCCTTCTGCATCTGGAAAACAGACACGATATCATCTACCTCACAGGATGGTTTAAAGAATAAAATGGAATAATGGATATAGAAGTTCTAGGACCATGTTAGGTACCCGAAAAATTACTGCGTAACCATTGTACCTCCCCTCGGCCAGGTGTCTCAAAAAAACTCACTTTTAAATCAATACATCCAAATAGTCAATAATAATTTTTAAATGGAATTCAAAATTTTATTTGCTGGAAAATGTTTAGCATATCTAATGCATCCTCTTAATAAAACTTCTCCCTAACCATTTCATTTTCTTCTCATTTTCCTAGTATCCCATATTCTATGAATCTTCTTACTTTGTTAAATCTCTCTTCACCTCAAAACACCTTGACCAACATCCCCCCAGATAACAGATTGTTTTTCTCACTTGTCTTCCTCATACAGATCAAGACAGCCTGTTTTTCTTAAGTTCTTCCTTTTTTTCCTCAGATTTTTTTTTTCCTTCCCATTGTTTTCTCCCATTATTTTTATCTTGAAAGTCTAGGAGCTGGGAATCCAGAGACAAGCGTTTCTAGTGGGTCAGAGAAGGTAGACAAAAGACCTACTAGGAAAAGATGGTATTCTCTCTATGCTATATATGGAGGGGTGGGGGGTAAAAATAATAACAGAATGTGTGATGGATACCATTGCCCTGTGTACATGTAGGAACGCACAGATGGTGTGACTCTACTTTGTGTACAACCAGTGAAACAATAGCTGTACTCCATTTGTGTTCAATGAATCAATAAGTAAATAAAAAATTAAAAAAAAAGATGGTATTCTCTTCAGGAAAGGGGAAAGACTGGAAGCATCTACCTTTGAATAACTGATTTACCTTGTCATATTTGCAAAGAGACAGATGGGAAGCCAGTAACACTGCATGAGATCAGAAGTTCAGGAACCTTTCCAGGACATTGAGAGTCAGAATTTGAAGCAGATCTGCCAGTTTCTATGCATTGATCACATCCCAGTCATGGGGGTAGGTCTCTGGTGCTTCCTAGTATGATCAGCATCCTATCCAGGATCTCTGTGTCCCTCAGTGAGCAGAGCAAGTATTCGCCCCAAAGTTCCTTCTGTACCTGAAGTCTGCTCCATCAAAGATCCCGTCCCTTGAGACGTAAGCTTGTTTGTGCAAATGAGTGCTTACAGTTTCTCAGAAAGAATGATTGCCTCTCTGAGCTCAAGAAATATGTCACATCCTGTTGATAAAAAAAAAAAAAAACTTTCCATTTTCTTCTGCTCCCAACTCCCCTAATCTCTAAATTGAATCTAGGTGTATCTTTTCTGCAAACATAATTGGGGTTCCTTCTCAGAAGTAGATGCAAAGGGAAACCTCAGTTTTAAAAAAAATAAAAAGTGTGGCAGGTATTCACATGATTCTGTTTTTTGTGTTTTGCTTTTATTTGTTTGAGGCCTGCATTCACCATGGAAGAAGGTTTTCATGAATGACCAGCCTCATTTAAAACTGTGATCATATTTGTTAAATATGCCACTTTCAGTTAATATTCCTGCAGTTCTGCAGGAGAGACAATTGTAGGTCAAGGTGTTTCATTCTATCCTATTTAATCTTTTTTTTTTTTAATAAAGCTCACTATTTTATTCTTGAGTAAATGTAATTCACATCAATGCTTCTATGCCTAGGTAGTCTTACAAATTATTCCCACACTGATCTCTTCTCATCATTCTGCAGCCATTCTCGCTGCATGAAAGGCTATGCCAAGTCATGCTGTCATTTCATTCAAATTTCAGCCCCAGACTTCCTTCTCTCCCTCCCTCCCCTAATTAGCCTCACCACACTCTGATCACACATCACTGCACAACCCTAAATCCACTCATGGGATGTAACCTGACATTTGTTGGTTCATTGTATTGTTGTTGCTTTCAGTTATTTTTTTTAATCAAATTTATGTATGTATTTATTGAGTACCTACTTAGTTTGAGCTTCTTGAAAAACTTAAATACAAGCATGAGTAAAAGAGTCTTTGCGTTCCAGACATTTTAATCTGTTTTGATTTTTATCTTTTTACAGAAACTGATGTTTTTCAAAATAGCTTTTAGCACCCTTATTCAGATTTAATTCATATACCGAACAATTAATTCGTTTAAAGTGTATATAATTCAAAGGCTTACACTGTATTCAGAGAGCGTGCATCCATCAACACAATTCTAACATCTTCATTAGTTTCCAAAAGAAACTTTGTACCTCTTAGCTCTTCCCCTCTGATTCCTTTCCACTTCCTTGCTGAGACAATCACTAACCTACTTTCTGTTTCTATATATTTGCCCATTCTGGACATTTTGTACAAATGTAACCATACAGTCTTGTGGTCCTTTGTAACTGGTTTATTTCATTTAACATTGTGTTTTCAAAGTTCATCCATGTTGCAGCATGTACCAGGATGTCATTTCTGTCTTTTTTTAAGTCTCTTTTTGAGCCATTTCAGGTCCACAGCAAAATTGAGAGGAAAGTACAGAGATTTCCCATAAATCTCCCCCCTCAACGTGCAAGGCCTCCTCCATTCAACATCTTCCAATGGACTGATGCAATTGTTACAATTGAGGTTCCTTGTTTTTAACCCTTTTTATGCTATTTCATATGGTTAATTTTCATCTATCTTTATTAGTTATTTCCCTTGTTACCTCCCCACCCCCACCACTGATCACTTAATTCAGTAGTCCTAAGTAGTCAAATGATAGTAGACTTTCAGTCCATCCTCATTTTCCTGGCTTAGTGTGGAAAAAAAAGAGAAAGCGTGTGTATGTTTAAAGAGACACACACTACTTTAAATATAGGAAGAGGCAGGCAGGCATACTGAAAAGATCTGGGGCTTTATTGCAGAAGAAGGTAGATATGAGTTTTGCATTTGGCAAGTTTTTTACCCTCTAAAAGCCTCAGTCTCCTTATGTGTGGAATGAGGAAGACAATGGTTATCCAGAAGAGTTCCTGAAAAAAATTAATGCAATCACCATAAAAAGCACCCCTCTGGATTCTGGCCCTTTGGGATTAAAGAAAAGGAAAATATGGGTCAAAGAATCCTCCAGTTTTTCAATGCTTCATTGCAAGCAAAGTAAACCCTCCTAACAAGCTGGCTAATGCCCTCTTGAGAGTTTCAAGTGTGTGGACAGATTACCTGGAGGTAACACATCTAAATTCCAGAAGTGGTCCCAGACACAGTAAGTCACTCATTCACTTTCCTGTTTCCTTCATCTGTTTGAACCTCTGTTTCAGCAAGCCCACTGAGTTCAAACAGTTTGACTACAGGGCCCTGATTCAACATTATATTTTAGTTTGTTTGGAAGCTGCTTGGATAAAAAATAAAAAATAAATGGAAGGATAATATAAAAGCGTCCCTGTAGAAAGTCCCTCCTTTCGTGGTCCTCATTGAATCTCAGAGTTAGATTATGCTTTAAAGATTTCAACCCTTTCACATGACAGACAAGCAAAGGTTTTAAAATCTGCCCTGGATCTCTCACAATAGCCTAGAGGCAAGTGGCACTGAAAATAACGAAGGAATACAGAAATAGAAAAATGGAGAAATGAATGACGAAAGATGGATGAATGATACAGAGCCAAGAATAGAATGTGAACAGAGGTCCTTGTTTGCTGTTATTCACAATTGCTTTTCAGAGTCTTAGTCCAACTCCTTTATAATTTCTCTCCCCTCTCCTCCATCTCCATTCATGCCGCAGCTCAACCCTATCTTGAAGAGCGCCTCCCTCTCATTGCTCCTCCCCTTTCTTTTCTCCCCGCCTCCCCCTCAGTAAGGCCCCGCCCCGCCACCCGAGCTTCCAGGAATGAATGGCAGTGTAGCCGCCGCGCCGCTCCGGGTGCTGATTGGCCGCCCGGCGCGGTGACGCGCTGGCGGCCGTGGGCGCACGCAGAAGGGCGGAGCGGGCGGGGGTGGAGCCGGGCGGTGGGGCGGGGCGCGGGCGCCCGGGGGCGGAGGAGCCGGGGAGGCGGGAGGCGGGAGGTGCCGGGGCCGTTTAAGCGGCCTCCCTCCCGCCCCCAGCCGCCCGGTCTGGCCCCGGCCCTGTCCCGACCCCCGGCGTGGCCCACTCCGGCCCAGCGGCTCCGCCGGGCAGCAGGCGGCCTCCAGAGCAACCCAAGCCCATGAGGGCCGCGCGCCCCGCCGCGGGTGCTGACGAGACGGAGCTCCCGGCCCCCGAGGAGGAGCGGAGGATCAATGCGGTTCAAGAATCGATTCCAGCGGTGAGAGCTGGCGCGCCCGCCGCGCGGCTGGTGCTGGGAGCGGGTCCCCACCTTCCACCCCTTCGCGCGTGGGTCCTTGCTCCTCACCTGTGTGCATCCCGGTGGATCCCGCGCCCTGGCTGGGGCCGGCTCCCGGGGGATTCCCCGCCCTGCTGTCCCTGGGCGATCCCCTTCTTCCGAGGAGCTCGCGCCTGAGCCGGGTGCCCCCTCGCGATCTGCGCACCCGGACCCCGCTCCTGCCCTGGCTCCTAGGAATTCTCATGCTTCGCCCACCGGATCCCTATCCAAGCAGAGCTCTTGCTAGCCTGGGGACCCGAGCCCCAGCGTCAGCGCCGCCCCCGAGTCCTCCCACCCAGGCGTTGGCCTCCATCCTTTTACCCCCGGGGTGGGGTCTCCCGGGGCGCACAGAAGGATGATCGCTGCTGCGTCCTGCGGAAAGGATGTGTTGTAAAGCCGGGAGGGTGGCCCGGGCGTTTTGGGTGCTTTATCTGAATGTGCCCAGCAGCAGGGAAACTGAGGCACGCTCATTCGGCCCAGCCTTGTTTGACCATGTCCGGGCCTCGCTGATTGTCAGGCTTAAGAGTGCCAGAGCCTTGCTATTTTGGGCTCCGCGAAGGAGCAAGTGAGCTTTCGAGTGCACTGCTGTTGAGACGCTTGGATTAGGAAACCAAGAGGAGGAGGAACCCAGGAGGCGCCACCGGAAAGCAGGTCGACTGCTTCTTTACTGAAGAGCTGGTGGGAACGCCAGACTGGGGGGCCACCAAGGTCTTAACCTGCTAGTGTCTGCCTAGCAGCAGTGAACGGAGGCCGCTGGCCCGTAGTTCCCAGAGGAAGCTCTGGGCTTTTCTGTTTCGTTGAAGTGGGTGAAAGTTCATCCCCCCTGTGTTTGTAGTAACTCTCCATCCCTTTGTCTGAACAAGGGAGCCATCCCTATTCCCAGACCTTCACCACCAGCGGCTAGCTCAGTGTGCTGTGATGGGGAACTTCAAATAAGACATACCTGAAATCTTCCAAGGAGGTTATTATTGAGTTTTTAGGCACTGCCTTCTAATTTTAAAAATTTCAAGTGCATCTTTTTCTTGCTTCCAGTATTTTCCCTCACAACCCACTTACCCATTATGCTTATCTTGTTCCTTCCCCAGTCCCAAAGGGTAAAGGAGCCAACAATACCCGGGATGAGTTGTGGTAGTCTGTACCATCAGGAGGGGACTTGCTTGAAGACTTGAATTGACTTCTGAATACTGCTCATCACTCAGGGTGTACAAAGCGTGGCACTATTTCCCAGATGAGAACTTCATATCAGTGCTTCTAAGAGTAAAAGAACTAGAGTGTTCTGGCCTTAGAACCTGATATCAGGAGTGGGGACTGTAGGGGATAAGGGAGAATTGTAGCAGTGGTTCAGGCATGCTTTGTGAAGCTCTGTGCATGCGGTTTGTTTGATTTGGTTTTACTTGTCTGCACATCTGAGTTCTTCCTGTTTTCAGAGAACACTGGCTCTATTTTGTGAAATTACCCCTTCCCTATTTGATTAAAACGTTTATATTTCTGTTACCCCTTTGAATTCTTCTATTTTAAAAAAAGAACAAAAAAGCCCATTTTGTTATTTGTTGTACAAAGATTAAAACAGTCCTCAAAGAAATGGGGGGAAAAAAACCCAGCCCATTTCATTTAGGATCCTGCCTTCTCAGCTGATTGCACTCCCTTCTTTTTGCTGGACAGTAATCTGTCTAGTCTTTATTAGCATCACTGTCATGTGATTTTGGATACTTACATTCATTTAAAAATTTTAAATACAGGCATTTTCTTTTGGTGTAGTATAGGTAATTTTCTCAGTGGATGCATATAGTGCACTATGGATATTAACAGTTTTGATGACATCTAGATCTACACTGATTTTGCGTAAAGAATTGAATTATTCCATAATTTCCTGTTTATTACAGGCTAGATTGGAAAGTTATTTGTAAACATCAATTTGAACTTGAAAATAAAACTTGCAAATAAGAAGTAATACAACTGGAAAGTCCTGATTTTTGTGGTTTACCCATTAAAATGTTGAGAATACTGTACTATAATTTTGAAAAGCTGTGTTCAATATATATCTTTCTGAGAATTCACTATAGTTGCAGGTAGGTAAATTACACAGGAACTCTAGAAAGGGACATTCTGTCTTTGAACCAATGTGCTTTTTCTCCTGATAGATCTGTGTAGACCCGATTGGAAAGAGTTTGATTGCAATGAAGACATTTCATTAGGCCATAGTTTGTAGCTATGCCTAAATTACAAGAACACCTTGCTGATTTGTTCATAATGGAAACTTGGTGGTTATTGTGGCTTTGGGTCAGCATCCAGGATTCTGCCATTTCTATGGAGAAGGGCTATAAAGAAACAGATTGCTATCCTAAGTGCAAGGATTTATGCAATTGTGGTTTCTCAAAGAGCTAAGGATGTGAAAGACGGTAGTGGGACACAAAATTTTCTTGCTTGCTTTATTAGTTTCCCAGTTGAGACCCTAGCATGCCAAATCATACACATATTGTCATTCTTTCCCATTTGCAACATCTGACTAATGGTAATAACTGCTAACATTTATGGTGTGCCTATTTGTGCCAAGGCACTGTCTGGGTACTTATAGTTTACTGATTTCATCAACCCTTGAAGACAAAATTTTATACCCACTTAATAGAAGAACAAATAGGTTTAAAGAATAACAGGGAACTTGCCCATAGGCACACAGTAAAGATGGGGCAGACCCAAGAATTCAGTTTTGTGTCTCTCTCCCTACCATGCCTGTGGATAGCTCAGCCTTCCTTTCTCTCTGCCCATACCACAACATCTCTAAGGATATGGATGCTTTCTTCCTCAGCCGATCCTCATGACCACTGGTTAGCTTTAAGATTGAATATATGGGAAAGCATCGTATCCTGAAGTGTTAGAAGTCTTCCAGGGGTGCCTGTTTTGCATATTTAGAACATTGAATCATAGGATTGGGTATCTCTTTATGTATGCCTTCTTCCTTTAACAAGTCACTGTTGGCATTGTATACTTCCTGAACAGACAGGCCTGGTCCCAAAGGGGAGCTAATAGTAAAGTACTATCCCAGGATTGGCTTAAGTTACAATATCAAGTGATGTTGAAGGGGCACTTGGAGGATCTCTTGTCTTGATCTTTGAGTTTTTATTTCTTGAGATTCCAAGTTGCATGGACTCTAGGACTGCCTTTTTATGTTATAGAACCTGCTGAATCCCCAATAAAAATAAATTGTGTTAAAATAGTTTAGCAGTAGCTGAAATGTCTTTCTGTTCATTCATTCAGCAATTTTTTTTTTTTTATTAAGCTTCAGTAATAAGCTGGGCATTGTACTTGGGATTGGAAATGACATGGTGAACAAGACAATCTTTATGGGATTCATGCTACAGTGGGGAAAGATGAAATGAAAAACAAGTTTTAAAAAATTCTTACTAATTATGATAAGGTCTGTGGTTGGGTGGTGAGGGCTGAAGTGATACTTCAGGTAGGAAGGTTTGGAAAATCTCTGAGCAGGTGACATCTGAGCTAAGCTTGAAGGATGAGAAGAGAACTGAGCATGCTGGGGAAGGGTTTTTCAGCAGAAATAAACAACCAGTGCCCTGAGGCAGACAAGACCTTGACCTGTTGAAAGAACCGAAGGGTGTAGCTGGAGGGTGGAGTGGCAGGAAGTTTGGAGAAGTGAAAGGTAGGCTGCTCAGGGCTTGTGGACCAGGGACATCATAAAGTTTTACCCAAAGATAGGTTTTAATTTGGGGTAGGGTTGTGATGTGATCTGCACATCACAGTTCAATGCATTCTATGGTTGCTGTATTCAAGAAGAGAGTCTGGGTGAGGATGGGCAGCAAGGCCAGTTAAGAGACTGTATTTTCTCAGACTTGAGATGTTGGGTCTTGGTTTAAGGTGGGAATTGTGGAGTTGTAGAGAAGTGGACTGACCTGGAGTATATTTTGAAGGTAATGATGTTGCTCTTGGAGAAAGGAAACAGAGGAATCAAAGACAGCTTGTGGGATTTGATGATGGCCTCAGAGATCTGCTGGTGGATTACTACTTGTCCCAGGGTCCCTAACTATTCTTTCCCTCCATAGTTTTGAATTCTGTCACATGGGGTGGACCACTGGGCAAGGGGGAGGCAAGAGAGAATGCTGCAAGACAAAGTGAAGCAATGAGTTAAAAAACCCTACTTAACCAATAATTTATTAAGTGTGGTTCCCATCCCTAAGACTAAATCACTTTCCCTCGGACTCTTCACAGCCTGCTGGTTACCCTTTTCAGAGCACCAGGTAACCATTAAGTAACCCCACCTTAATGTCTTCAGTAAATGGATGCCTGTTCTCCATAACACTGGAACCTCTCTCTGTTCTTTTTTTGGGGGAAGAGATTAGGCACCTGTGTGGGAGTTTATTTGCATTTTACATCTGCTTTTCCATTTAGGTCTTAGAAGTAATTTCTTCAGAACACTGTGGAGGAGGCTTGATGGCATGCTGGCAGATCAGAGGGAAATGGAAAAATTCTATTATAATTTTCCGGCAGAACAATTGTGCTGTCTATCCCTCTGAGCCCCAGACAATGAAATGTTCCCCAGATACTTGCTCTTACCTTTCCTTATGGCCCTAATCTTGCCCTGTCCATCAGAAGAGACTGCCTTAAGTCACTAGATAGGGGCATTTTTCTCTACAACTTCCTACTTTATTTTTAACCTGAATTTTCCCAGGTGAGCAGGGACCAGGCTGCCACAAACATGGCCACCCAGTTTCTTTGCTTCTAGGAGAAAAATGTGAAAGTCTATCCCTGATGCTGTGTAATGGCCTGCCTATTTTTAGATTGGACTGCCAGAGATATAAATTGCTATTTTAGGCTGCAGCCTGGTGGTGGGTAGACAGATCCTACTTACTGCACCCTACGTGGAGCACTTTGAATGTAACCTAACTTCAGCCATTTTGGAGCCTCACTTTTTACCCTTTGAAATTCCCACTCGGCCTTGCAACTTGTAGCTCTGTTATGTCTCAGGGTAATGATGTGGTAGGTCCTTCAATGCTTCAGACACTGAAAGCATTCTTCCCAAGAGCGTAATTATTTTTCTTTTTACTGATGAGAGCTGTGTAGCAACACTGTCATCCCTTAGGAAATTAGCAAAATTATTTAAAGGATTATCAAGGGAGAAAAAATGATTGCTTAAAATTATTTATCCACATGTGAGAATAGTTTGGATAAATTCAGAAACTGTTAACTGTAGATTTTTTAACAGTTTTCTGATCATCTGGTGGAATACATCAATAAACAGAAATTTTACTCATTAAATATCTGACCCATTGATGGTTCAAGATCTTCACTGTCCCCAGTTCATCCCACAGTAGATATTCTGCCTGAACTGTGTATATGGGGTTGACAGGGACTGCCATTCATTTTTTATTTATTGACGTAAGGATAACAGGCCCTTCTTAATCAGGGAGAAAATATTGGTCAGTCTTTTGATCACCATCTGGGGCACTGTTTAGCATAGCTTGGTGTCATGTTTTAGCCAGTTTTTGGCAATCTGGCTCTGCCATTTGGTCAACCTGGTACTGGTTTTCATCATGTCAGTGAATAATGTGTGACTAGTCAAAACTTGTTAGTGGCAAAAAATTTTTCCCTTCCTCCAAACTAGCTCATACAAAAGGATAATTTTATTGTATGAAACCTGTTGACCTCTGAGACCTAAATGCTGTTCAGGGCTCTTTTACCCCTCTTTCTTTCTCTACATCTGCTTCTTTGTTCAGACATCTGCTTTTTTTCTCCTGAGAATAGTCAGACTAATCCTGAATTCACCATGAAACCTGGATGGGTGTGGATTTAGGGGCATCCTTATCTACACCCTGAAATAGATGAGTGCTGTCATTTCTTGGTCCTCTAGCATTCAGGTTTTCATTCTGTTGCTGATTGTGACAGTGTTAGCCCACGGGAAGTATGGAATACCAGCAAGTGTCTGTATCAATGACAGGTCTTGATATTTACATACATATGCTTATTTGTGGTGTATATGAATTTTATAGCCAGAATATCAGGTAATAGTCATGTGTCAGGTTGTTGAAGCAAACTCCTTTAATTCAGGAAGAATGAAGTTGAAAATATACCTGCTTGTTTAGGTGGCCTAGAGGGAGCCAGGTATCATTTAAGCTGTCTGCTCCCAGAACAGGTAATACAATGGGGAAACTAGTCAGACAGGCCTTTAATTGTGGGATGTAGATTTTAAAGATCTGCATATATAAAGCTTTGTACATTCTGAGAGAGAAAACAGAAACCTTTCAAATGCAATATGTATCTTTTCATTTAATGACAATAACTGAAGTCCAGAAAAATTCCCTTTTTTTTCTATTAATATTTGATTTTTAGTTATGACTTTTTATTATTTTTTTTGGATCATAGCAGGTACCAGTTGAAGAGTTGGATATGGTTTCTGTTTGCTTTTGGTTGGTAGACAGTTTATCTTTTAGTAAACTGAAAAAAAAACTTCATCTAGTAAACTTGGGTGTTTGTTTTAGGATCGTTGCTGTTATCCCAGTTCATACTTTCTTAATGGCTCTGATTTTCTTCCTGTAACTATGTATTTTCACCTGTGACCTCTTCATTTAGAATAGGTGAACGGCTGTTGTAGGCTTCCCCATTGTTCTTCCCATTGCTTTAAGCTTTACTTACATGATGGCTTCTTGTTTGTACAGTTTCATGAACCATCGGGCCCCAGCCAATGGCCGCTACAAACCAACTTGCTACGAACATGCTGCTAACTGTTACACACATGCAGTGAGTACATGATTTCTGTTGTTGCCTTTCTGCCCACAGGGATCTGGTGGGAGGAAGGGTAATTAGCTCTACTAACTTCAACATGATTAGTTGGTTTACCCATCTTTGTGACGTTAGCTACCCAGAACTCAGCACTGGGTCCTGTCACCAGGAACTGTGTGAACATATAGAATGCTTTGTGTAGTCAAACCTGCCGTCTGCTCTATTCTCAACTTGCTTTTCCCAGCAAAATCATCCTTAAAAGAATAGTAGTAAGTAAATCTCCTAGTTATGGGACAGTCAAAACTTAGGGAGACTGTCACCCCTGGAATTGCCTTTTCAAGACAATCCACTCATGCACATTTGGCAAGGGGAGCTCACAGTTTGTTCAAAAAAAGATGCTTTTTTTACTAAGTCATATTCTGAAATGAGGAAGCTACATCCATCTCCACAGTGACCATTATTTCTCAGAGCAGTTGTTATTCTGTATTGCTGAAGCAAAAGCAATATGATCACTGAGCTTTTTATTTTTTTCCTTAAAACAGCAAAATATGTGCAGTATAACAAACTTTAAAATTACAAAAAAAAAATTTTAAAAACAAAATGACCCAGAAATGAACTGTTAATACTTTGGTCCATTTCGTTTGTGTGTTTGCAGTATTTGTGGGCATACATATATTTGTAGTTTTCCTGTTAATGTCACATGATCATCATTTCCTTATGTCATTATGAATTTCATTTTATCTTTGATTTATTATTCCCTTTGTAAGTTGTGTTTTGTGAGACTTTTGAAGGGAAAGTGGTAGCTGAGATAGTCTGGAAATGCAAAATATAGAAAATGACCAAATGATTCCTCTGGTCACAAGTGTTTAAAAGCAGCTGCTTTAATTTTCATAGACAGTGCTGGCGCAGTGTAATGGTCTGGGTATTGAGATATACAGCTCACTTTTAGGAATAGTATTTGTTTAGAACAGACCCTAAAATCCTTATACCTTCTGACTATGTCACAGGTAAAGGAAGACTTATGTAAGCTGAAATTAAAGAAAAACTGGCAAAACCCCATATTAAGTCTTTAGAACAGAAAATGTAATCTTAATAAACAGATATTTGGATTTTAGAAACCAGTGAAATTTCTAAAACAGATTAAGAAAAACCATCTTTTGTCATCATTTCATTAAAGAGTGGATGCTTTAAATATAAAAAATAAAATGCTCATTTCTCAAAATAGAGAGCATTTCTTTAAATCAAGTAAGCTTTGTTTTTTGAGCAACTTTATGTTATTGCCCTTATTCTCATTTTGCTCTGGGCCAATAAAAACTTTGGCACCTGAAAATTTGTACCTATATCACAACTCCCAAGATTTCACATTCTGTTGCAGTAGGGCATCAGTAGATGTTAGGGGCCAAAAATGATAAGAAAATTGCCAAAGTTTTCATTCTTTTCTAGGTATGCTTATTTTTTTATTTAATAAAGTAATTGGGAATTTCTGGAAATTTTTACTGGGAATTTCTGTATTATAAAATATTTACCAGTCACTGCCACACTCATGTGACTAGATGGCACAGTAGCAAAATTCTTTGTTTTTCTTCCTCTCTTTTTTCCATTTTTTTCCCACAATGGTGGGATTTGTTGTTACGTATTCACATATGCACATGACATAACAATATGATTGGTCATTTCCTGGTATTTCCCCTTTCCTGCCCCTTTTCCTCCCCACAGAAATAAAAATTCTAAGATTCTGGTTTCTTAAAAAATTTTAAGTAATGAGCCTTGAAAGTAGATTACTCTTGTTTACTTAAAAGCAGAAGTATTAACAATGAAATGATGCAAAATCACTTTCATTCTGCAGTAGCTCCTAAGTGGATAAAATGAACAGATCCAAACTAAAAATCAGGATATGACTTGAATAATTGATTTTGTGTGTGTATAGTGTTACATGCATTATATTAGTTATTGACTTGATTCTTTCATTGACCCTTTTCTGATACACTGGAATTTCAGTAGCCCATGGGGGCAATAGGACAGAACATTTTAAAATCTGGACCTCCATGAGATATCTAGGCATATGCTTGGCATTTGGACATTGTATTTATTTTATTTATTTTTTTTTAAGTACCAGGGACTAACCTAGGGGTGTTCTACCACTGAGCTGCATCCTTAGCCTTTTTTATTTTTTTATTTTGATACGGGGTCTAGCTAAATTACCCAGGCTAGTCTTGAACTCCTGCCTCAGTGATCCTGAGTTGTTTGGATTAAAGGCATGCATCAGTGCACCTGGTGCATTTGAACATTTTAAATACCTATACTGAATCAGATTAGAGAGTAGAATGAAATGTGCCCTTCTTTAATGAAATCAGGATAAAGAACATCTATTTTGCAACAGTTGAGTAATGTTGCATCTTTGCCTGCCTGTTGGTGTACACATTGGTTGGCACAGTCCCTGGGACCAGTGCCTGCTTCCAGTGCAGCAACCAACCACAACTTCAGTGGGCTCTCATGATTATTCAGGAGAGGAAAATGTTTCTTTGAAAATTATTTTGCTAACATTGTTCCTGGTAAGCCTCTATTTTTAACAAAAGACTTATTTTCATGATGGCTAGTATATTGACTTCTCATTACCTTTCCTGCAGTTCCTCATTGTTCCAGCCATTGTGGGCAGTGCCCTCCTCCATCGGCTGTCTGATGACTGCTGGGAAAAGATAACAGCATGGATTTATGGAATGGGCCTTTGTGCCCTCTTCATCGTTTCCACAGTATTTCACATTGTATCATGGAAAAAGAGTCACTTAAGGTACAGTCGATAGCATGCTATTTCAGTAGGTCAAAATAGTTGACTCACTGTATTGTCAACCTTCCAAACTGGCAGGTTTTAGTCAGATGGGGCAAAGAGTGGACAGCTTCCTGTTGCAGAAGGACAGCAATAGATGTTTGGGGCCAAAACAGTGCTATTCTGTAATCAGGACAGTTTCTTTGGATTGGACAAAGCTCAAGAATCCTTCTCCCTTTTAGCATCTAAGAGGGCAAGCCTTTGCTAATAACCCCAAATGATAACTCCCCAAGACTTAACAATTTATAATCCTGAGAGCAATTTTGTAATTCTAACACAGCAAGGATACTTACTGTAAGACAGCAATAGCCATGGGTTAGTAACAAAGCACATTGACCTTAGAGTCAGCAAGTGGGCTTTGAGTCCCAGTCCTGCCCCTTAACCTTGGGTAAGTCATTTGACCTCATAGAGCTTCCATTTCTTCATTGCTGACATGAGGGTTATAATGCCTGACTCACAAGTGATTGTGATAGATGAATAAGATAATGTATATGAAAATAATTTGAAAATTACAAAAGACCATAGGACTATGTGATGTAAGGAGATATATGACAGTTTGGGTTTACCATTTCATGAAGTTGAGCTTTTAGGATGAAGTTCCATGTGTAGTATTCAGTCAGAATTTATGTATTTTGCTATTAGCTTCAGGCACTTTGCAAAATGTTGTGGCCATTGGCCTACCAATAAGGAGACAGAAACATTCCTTCTCAGTAAAGGATTTATTTGGGCATCTGCAGAAGGAGCAACACATTCATATGGGAATGGGTTGCTTGTGAAATAGATTCTGAAATAATTTTGTAGATTAAACCCAAGAGGGCATTTTTTTTTGTTAGAATAAGATTCAGAGCAGACTAAGAAAGACTGAAAGTAATACTTGAAAGCACTTTTTTGGTGTTATAGAACTTCCAAAAAAAAAAATCTAAACTATTCAAACAATCTAGTATTTAAAAGATGCTTTCATTTACAAGCAGGATTTTGGAGATAACTATTGGTTTGTCACATGTAGAATCAAGAGTTACAGAGCTGGAAGGATATTTAGAGATCATCTAATCCAAACTCCTTTAATTTTCAGTTGGGCAAACTGAGGCTTAAAGAAGTAACCTGACTTGCCTAACTCAGTGAAACCAGCAGAATTGGATCATCCCAAGACCTTTGACCCTTTAACCCTGTAGCAGTTGTTGTTGTTTTCCTCCAAATCCTTCACAATACCGCATACAGTTTGCATTCTGCTACCTTGTCCTATAAGGTGACAGTTCCCTGGGCTTAAAATAAAACCACAGCATTGAATTTCAAGCGCTCTCTGGGACACACTCAGAAGACAACCACAAAAGTACCCACCCTGGTTCCTCAGGGCACTGTCATGGAGGCCAATCTGAAAGCAGGGCACTTCATTATCATCTTGGCACATTCCAATGCTTGTGGTTGCCTCAGCAGACTTGGCTTTGATGTCTAGATTTCTGAATCAATAAAGAGTTGTAGATGCCCCCTTCAGTATTCAGGGCCTCCCTGCCAGGGACTAGAGAAGGTGTAATGAAACCAGACTCTCTTGAACTTTGACATAGCACTGCTAGAATCAAAAGCCACTTGTAGATTTTTGCTCTGTATTAAATATTCTAAATATCCAAATAATGCCTTAATTTCAATAGAAAAGAGAAGGGAAATAGCACTTTTTGAATATGTGCTAGGTGCTACTACATGCTAAATATTTTACATGGCCTACATTATCACATTTAATGCTTCACGTACTCTAATAAAGAGATGACTTTCATTTTTCGTGTGAGAATAGTGAGAGTCAGAGAAGTGGGTGGCAGATCTTGATAAAATTCTAGGTGTGGCTCCCTGTTCTAGCAATGTCTTGGCAATCTAGAAAGCAGAATAAAAAAGGTCCCAAACCTTGCTAGGAATTGCAGTCATTCCAGGAGTTTAGGGAAAATGAAAAAAAAAAGATTCTCCCTTTCCTTCCACCCTCTTTCACATCTTCTAGCCTTTTTAAAGTAGGATTGTCTGGGCTGGAGTCCATGGCTACAATTTAAAGGTCCCCAGGTGATTGTAATATATAGCAGTCAAATTTGAGAAGCATTGATCTAGTGTTTACTTCTTTAGATCTGTGACCTAAATTACACTGGGGGTAAGTTGTAGCTTCCAGCTAAAAACCATTCCTCCTCCCAGATGTACTCTCACTTCTTCACTAACTCAGGTCCTCATTAGTCTATGGGGTCAACACTGTGTGTGGGGAGGCCAAGCCTAATGCTAGTGCTCCATCACATTGTAGTTAGAACCCCCGACACTGAAGAGAGATCCAAGGTGATGCTGTGCATTTATGCTTTTTAATCACCTCAGTAAAGGGCAGATTCTGCTTAAGGCTTTTTGAGTTGACCTCTGTGAGGCAGATCTTTGTGCTTACATTTCCTGACTTCAATTTTGGAAGAGGAACTTGTTTAGAAATCCAAGTGTCTACCCTCTTGTAGCAAATGCAGTGTTTTGTTTTTGTTATGACTATTCTTAAATTGCTCTATTTCCTTTGTTAGAACTTCTTGTCTGCACTAGGGTATTTAAAATGAAAGCTTCCTTAAAGACATTCTAAACAGACATGAAGAATGTGGCCTCAGTTCAGGGAGTGTTTGCAGAACATCAGGACTTCATGCCCTGCACTGTGGTAGGAACTAGGGGGTGATCTGCTGTTAAGGAATTTCATTTCTCTGTTAGATAGGCTCTGAAAGAAGTGGACAGTATCAGAAAAGACAGATTTCAGTTGTTTGAATCACTTTAGCTTTCCTAATTATCATGGGGCTCTGTTTCTGTCTTATACATGGTAAGAATATCTATAAAAATCAATATAAAGCTTTATATTTGTGGCTTCTTAATATTTTTTTTAAAGTCACTTTGAAAGGCAAGTTATGAATGTCCTGAGAGACTAGAACGGGAAGAAATTGCAACATAGTGCAGTGATAACCCATACTTTCAGTCCAAACATTTTTTGAAAAATATGTTTAACTTGTGTTTTCTCCCTCATCAGGACAGTGGAGCATTGTTTTCACATGTGTGATAGAATGGTTATTTATTTCTTCATTGCGGCATCTTACGCTCCATGGTAAGATAAAATCTATTTTTGAAGACAATATTTTTAGGATCAGAATTCCTCATTTCTCCTTCTCTCTCTTCCTCCCATCCCTGTCCCCCAGCTCTCATGCATACATTCCATTCTTCCCCCAAAGCACATAAATGTATATATTTTTTATCTAATTTGATTAACTTGGGTCAGATTGTAGTTTTGAAGTGAGCAATATTGCTGTTTAGAATGAATATCTTGGAATTATCCAAGAGGATGTGAATGCTATGAACTTAAATGTAGGTGGCATGCTCATTTTTAAAACATACAACCTTTGCCATCCATATTCTTCCCATATACCCCTGCCCCTTTTCAGAAGTTGAATTGTTCAAGTAAATAGTGCTATAAATATATATGAGGAAAGCAAGCTTCCTTTTGAAATTCATGCAGCACATTTCTCATTTCTTTGCTATCTAAATGATCTAGCCATATTAGTTAACTATTTAAAACACCTAGGATTCTCTTCCATTTCCTTGATCTTACTTCCCTTTTGGTACAGATCAAATGCAATCTTATGTTGCTTCGAAGCACATAATTAAAGAAACATTAGTTTTGCCCTATCAAGACATGGTCCAATTTTAAACACTCAGAAGTTCTTATTATGCCATCAACTGCTATAGTCATTAGAAAAGCAGACTTCTAGATTCTGGCTAATGTAGCCTCAATCGTTCTAAAGAAGCATAATTATCTGTTAGTATAAAAAGAAGTGCTAGCTCTCCCCAATACATCTTACTAAATTATAGGTCTGATTCATATTGGAGCAAGAATGCTTGAAAGCTTTTGTGAAATACACTTCAATTTAAAATAAGTAAATAAGTAAAAACATTTTAAGTATGAGCTGAGGAATCAGATATCGAAGTAGGCAATTTGTTCACGTTTAGTTTAGATACGCCAGTGTACCTTTTCCATTTAAAAATATTAATTTTATAGTCATAGCCAATTAGGACATTTTTTCTGTATTCTTAATATGACACTATTACAAATGAACTCGCAGCATTTTAAAATTCAGACCTCACAGTAGTCCATTGTTAAATTCTAACAAAATGTCTTCCATCACACATGTTGGGATAATTCTTCTCATGTTTCATCTTGGCAGAGAACTAGGTAATGGAGACATGTGGTCTGTGTATTAGGTATCTGCTATGGGTATGTGATTCTAGCTCAGAATTTTGTTCAGGGTTCTCATTAAGCTTTGTAAGCTATCCACTCCCCAAAACATGCTCAGAAATTAAAAGGCAAGCAGTTTTTACCCTAGCCTGCCCTCCTCGGTAAAGTCAGGCATGACAGGTATGCTGGGACTGACTGTTCTTAGCTGGTTCTGTTTTTAAATCATGCTGGAACTTATTTTAAGTCTTAAAAGTTGACTGAGAATTTTATCTTTGAGTTATTAATTTTACCCAAATTGCCCAATTGCCTGCTTGTTGTGCTGATACCTTCTCCTCCTGCTCTTATCCTAATTATTTTCTCGGTTTTCAGTGACTACAGGAAAACACTGGTTCTGTGAATTCCCTGCATTTATCCCTGCTGTTCTTTGTTGTCATGTTTACATTTGTAGGTTAAATCTCCGAGAACTGGGACCCCTGGCCTCTCATATGCGTTGGTTTATCTGGCTCATGGCAGCTGGAGGAACCATTTATGTATTTCTCTACCATGAAAAGTAAGAGAAAATAATTTACATTTGATAGTTTTAAAATTAACTGCCTAAATTTTACCTGCATTCCAATACAGTTTCCTTTGTACTTCAAAATAGTAGAAATACATAAATAGACTATATTATTTTTAATGAATCTTTAGAACCATTTGGTATTCATTATTGGTGAACAGATTGCCATGGAAAGATAGATATGAATGACATGTGCATGATATGATGTGGATGAGGGACAATGTGGCCAGGCATTTTGGAATCGGTAGGACCTCATTTCTCATTCTAAGGCCAGTTAGCCTTATCCTCTTTGATTCACAGTCCTCATGTGAGAAAAATAGCCCTTTGTAAGGTTTCTATGAAAATTGAAGGTAACAGATATTAAGAGCCCAGCACAACACTTACCAACATAGGAACCTAGAGGGTGTTCCAAATAGGCTTCTATAAGAAAAGGACCATTTGAAAGGATATCTAAACTCTTAATAGTCTAGCCCTGGGGCACAGTTTTATAGTCCCTTATTTAGAGCTCATAGTCACAAGTATTGAGCAATATAAAAAGAAAGACTTATTGAAATTTGTCATTTTGGCTCTAGAGGAGGTCTTCAAGGTCCTGTATTCCAGTTTCATGCTTAAAGGTTGGTAACATTTAAGACTTGCATCAAGTAAGTGACTCATCTGGAAATTAGGACCCAAGTGTCCCAGTTCCTGGTCCCTAGCTCTTTTTATTATCTCAGGTGTTTAAATTTGAGAACCTCATAACCATGATGTTATTGTCATTTAATTTACAATTCATTAAATTCTTTATCTCTGTGGTTGGCAGAAAGATTCTCAGAATATAATTTGTGTTTGTCAGAGAGTATTGTATTATTTTCTCCTTTGAGAAGAAGGTGGTACTTCTCACTAATGTCTCTCTGATTTTGAAATTCACTCAAAAATCTTTTGACCATAATTAGCAGTGCCGACTGAGTTTATGAGATGTATATAAACCCAAGGGTACACTTTCCTTCTTGGGCTCAAACGCCTAAATTATATACTCAGATAAAATAGGAAGTAAAGGAAAGCAAGCCTTCTGGTATAAACCAAACCATCAATCCTATTCTTTCCCGGAAATGGTTACTTCACAACAGGTTTTGAGTATAAAACACTAAGAATGAAGTTAATCACCCTTGGCCATTTAGTTTGGCAGACATTACTGAGTACCTAAACTGTATCCAGCACTGTTCTAGGCCCCGTAGATCCAAACATAAATAAACTCGGTCCCCGCCTTTGAAGAGCTTCCAGTCTCATATGATAGGCAGAAATGTAAGTTGAATTTTAATATATTGAGTTCCTTGGAGCTTTCAGGTATTCTGTAACTTAATCCAATAGCTATCATACTATAGAATTGGAGTTCGCACAAATGCAAAATGAAGAAACAAACAAAATACACCCCTTTCCTTGGTGCTGTTGTTTCTTTGCCCTTGATAAACTAGGTACCAAACTGCTTCCCCATCTGCCTTCATAGTTTGACAGTCTCATAATTATGGACAGTAATGAAGACAGACACTTGAGGATTAGAAAGGGAAAGACGTAAGGTGGATTGGATTCAGTTTGACAACTTTTGACACGTGTTCTAAGTAGCATGTGATGTTTGATGCCTTTTCAATCCTAAAAAATGCTAGTTTATTGTTACTCCTTGATGTTATTAGGTAGAGGCCTAGTAGTCTCCTGAGAGATATATATCACTTAAGTAGTTAAAAGTTTACATTTCTCATTTAAAATAAAAAAGGAAAAGCTTTTATTAAATGTGCTTAGTAACAAGGAAATGCTTAAATTAAAACTGCATTTCTGTTCCTACAGGTATAAAGTGGTTGAGCTCTTTTTCTATCTCACAATGGGATTTTCTCCTGCCTTGGTGGTGACATCAATGGTAAGAAGAAGCTTCATAATTTTAATTATTTCCTTTTAAATTGCTGGGATTCTTTAAATATGATACATAGTTTCTTTTTAACTTTTTAAAAACTTTTAAAAATTTTTTTGTAGTTGTAGATGAACAGAATACCTTTATTTTGTTTGTTTATTTCTATGTGGTGCTAAGGATCAAACCCAGTGCCTCACCCGGGCTAGGCAAGCTCTCTGCCACTGAGCTACAGCCCCAGCCTTAGTTTTTCTTTTTGAAACTACTTCATGTCCTTTAACTACAGATTAAAAGGAAAAATAAATAAACAATGAGGCATGCTAGCCAACTGCACTCAGTCCCCTCTGAGACTTGGAGAAGCTGTGTGCTTAGGTGCGTTTCTCTTTTGATATCATCAGTATTTATTTGTTTCTTTTGGATGTCTTTTCTGTTTTGATCCCACCTCTTAACCCTACCTGTGTCCCAGAGAAGTATGTCATTATAGTTCCGATTGAATTATTTAGCTTCTTAACCCTGAATCTATGGAAGAGGGTAAATTTTGAAGTTTCTTACAATGAAGAAAATATAGACTACTGAATTCTAAAATCTCAAGAATTAGAAGGACCTTAAAAGGCCATTTTCTTCAGTATTTTGAATATTCTTCCCTTTGATCTTATTTTGTCTTTCATTTTTTTAATTAATACATATAAATTGTACAAATTAGCGAGTTTCACTGTGACGTTTCCATAGAAGTATATGTTCTCCATTGATCACGTCTACTGTCCCTTTCACCCTCTCTCACTCTCCCATTTCTCCCCACTTCCCCCAACCCCCACCTGTACCCCTTCCCAGCCCCTAATAGACCCTCTTCTACTTTCAGGTCATCCTGTCTTTTTGTTTTCCTGCAATTAATAGGATTTCATTCTTTTTTATGGTTGAATAATACTCCATTGTGTATATATACAATATTTGTCATTCTGTTGACAGGCCACTAGGCTGATTGTATCTTGGCTGTTACGAATAGTGCTGTAATAAACATGGGTGTGCAGGTGTCTTTTTGTATACTAACTTCACTTCCTTCAGATGTGTACCCATAAGTGGTATAACTGGATCACATGGTAGTTCTGTTTTTAGTTTTTTGAGGAACTTCCATACTATTTTCCATAGTGACTATACTAATTTACATTCCTACCAACAACAGTATGTAAGAGTTCCTTTTTGTCTACAATATTTTTTGGTTTTTTGATAATATCCTTTCTAACTAGGGTTGGATGGAATTAGTGTAGTTTTGATTTGCATATCCCGGGTGGCCAAGATGTTGAACATGTTTTGCATGTTTATTGGCCATTTGTACTTATTTGAGAAATGTATTCAGGTCACTTGCCCATTTTTAAAATAGGATTACTTGTTTTTGTTGTTAATTTTTTGTAGTTTTTTTTATATATTCTAATTATTAATCCTGTCAGGTGAATAGCTGGCAAAGATTTTCTTCCATCTATAGGTTGTGTCTTAGATTGTTCCCTTAGTTGTGAAAAAGCTTTGTCATTTGATGTAATCACTTTGGCAATTCTTGGTTTTACTTCCTAAGCTTTGGAGTTCTATCCAAAAAACCATCACCTGTGCCAATATCTTGAAGTTTTTCCCTTATGTTTTTTTCTAGTAGTTTCAAAGTTTTGGGTCTTACATTAAAGTCTTTGGTCTATTTTGAGTTGATTTTTGTACAGAGTGAGAGATAGGCGTCTAGTTTCAGTCTTCTATGTGTGGTTATCTGGTTTTCCCAGATTGATTTATTGAAGACACTGTCCTTTCTCCAGCTCATGTTTTTGGCACCTTTGTCAAGAATCATTTGGCTGAAGATGCATGGATTTATTTCTGGGTCCCCGATTCTCTTCTGTTGGTCTACATATCTATTTTTATACCAGTAACATGCTGGGTTTTGATACTATGGCTCTGTATTTTGTTTTGAAATCAGGTGTTGTAAAGTTTCTAGCATTGCTCTTTTTGCTCAGGATCACTTTGGCTGTTCAGGGTCTTTTGTGATGTGGATTTTAGGTTTATTTTAGGTTTATTCTGTGAAGAATGTCATTGGTATTTTGATGGGGGTTGCATTGAATCTTTCGATCACTTTGGGCAGTATGGTCATTTTAATAATATTGATTCTCCAATCCAAGAACATGGGTAGTCTTTCCATCTTTTAGTGTCTCCTTCAATATCTTTATTCAGTGTTTTGCAATTTTTGTTGTAGAGGTCTTTTACATCCTTAGTTGGGCTTATTACTAGGGCTATTTTGCATGTGGCTAATATGAATGGGTCTTCTTTCCTGATTTCTTTCTTAGTAACTTCATTATTGGTGTATAGTAAGAGTATTGATTTTTGTATCCTGCTCTTTTACTGAAATTCTTTATCAGGTCTAAAAGCTTTCTGGTGCAAGGATTTCCTTCATGTAGAATCATTAGCAAATAGTGATAATTTGACTTTCTTGTTTCCTACTTGTGTACCTTTTATTTCTTTCTTTTGCCTAATTGCTCTGGCTGAAATTTCTAGTACCGTATCAAATAAGGTGAAAGTGGACATTCTTGGATCTTAGAAGAAATTCTTTCAGTTTCTCCACATTTAGTATGATATTGGCCTTGGGTTTGTCTTCTGTACCTAATTTATTCAGGGACTTTATCATGAAGTGGTGTTAAGCTTTATCACAGTCTTTATCTGCATCTATTGAGATGATCATATGGTTTTTATCCTTGCTTCTATTCATGTATTGTGTTACATTCATTGATTTGCATGTGTGGCATGCATCCTTGTATCCCTGAAATCAATTGATCATGGTGAATGCCTTTTTAAATATTTTGTTTTTACTTTGCTTGAAAATTATCTTTTGGGAACTTTCATGGGGAGAAGTGTTACATTACCTTGAGTAGTTAGATGAACGTATAGATTTTAAATTCCCTCCCACATTGAATTTCTGTTGAGAAATCTATGTGTATCTGTCACTTTGATATCATTGCAGCCTCATAGTTTAATCCAACTGATTTCTTCCTGCCTTTTAGCTCAAGTGCTCCAATGACTTACACTCTGTGTTTTTGCCATTAGCTATGACATTAATTAAAGAGACCCTGATGTGTTTAGTTTGAACTAAATTCCCAGCCTGCTATGGTTAGAAGAACTGTACCTGTAATTTTACTCCTGAGTTCATAGACACATTATAAGGACCTTACTATATATAGTGCTTGCCCTGGTCATAAAATTATCTCTAGGAATCAAAATGTCGTTCTTTTTTTCTGGTAATATGTTTTATGAAAAAGTAGCAAAATATGTTTCTTTGAGGTATGTGTTTTATGATGTCTTTAATAATTACCTACCACCAAGAATGCATGTAATTTAGTTGGCAACAGCAACAAGGATGGTGAAGAGAGGGAAGCAAATGACTGAAATGAGAAAATTGTCCATGACAGCCTTATAGTGAGAGGGCAATTCAGGCCACCCAGAGCAATATAAGCAAAGTCTACGTAGATAGGTTACTAATTATTAGAGTAGAATTTCAAGTAAATTCCCTCTGGGTATTATAAGAACAGGTTTATCCAGTATTTTTCCTAGCCCAAATCTTTAATTGGTATTTTCATACGTGGTACAACAGCAGGTGACTAAAGTTTGATAATCAAGCAGGATAATCTCCACATCTTCATATGCCTTAGAATTCAGCAGGCAAATATAATTCATATTCAGTCAGAGGCTGTAATGAATTTTTATAATGTCTTTGATTGGGGAAAGTTCAGGCTGCTCTGTGAACTCAAGAGAGAAATATCAGAGAAGTGGTAGTAAAGCTGATTTGGAAAAACAAGTAGAAGCCGAGAGAAGAGGCAAGGATTATAGGTAGAGAGTAAGGATGAAGGAAGCTCGACTTGCAGGGAGGCTTCAGTGTCTTTGAAGAACAGAAAATGGTTTGTTGTTGGAGCATGCAGGGTGTTTTGAGTGTGCACATGTGTGTGGTGGTGTAGGCATGCCAGTGGCACAAGTTTTGTGGTAAAGCTGTAGAGCTCGGCAGTCCAAATCAGAAAGGACCATATAAACCATCTGAACCACAAAGTCAGCGTGCGGGAAGACGCATACCTTTGTTTCCAATCAGTCACGAATATCAGAGGTAACCCTTGGCCATAGAGAACTATAAAACAAAGAATGAAAGCAGCTGTTTTTTGGCATTGCACATAGACCATATAGGACTGTAATCCTTGAGAGAAGAGCTTTGAATTCTTCCCATTTGTTTCCCTGGATACTTTCCAAATAGCAACAAAAGGAATTGGAGCCCAGAGACCAGTAGTCTGGGCATGGGAAGCAGAAGTTGGCATTTCAGGCTGCAGAGACAGCTGCAGTTTGGGGCAGGAAACTGGAAGGTGGGGCCTGCTGAGAGAAGAAGCTCCAGAAATCTGCAAAGGAGTTTCCTGAACTAACTATCAAACTGAATGTGTGCACGGCAAAACTCTGCCAGCCCTGACTGAGAATAGCTATTTGAAGGTCATGAGATAAATGCACAGTGCTGGGAAACACTGGAGTTTCAACCAGCCTGAGTGGATAGATCACAGTGAACATCACAAGCATTCAGGTGACCCTTCCAAAGCCACAGCTTAGGAACAGGACTACTGTAGCCCTAGATGGAATACTCTTCTAGACCTACCCATAACAATGCTCCTAAACAAACATTGAAAAGGGAAAAGTGATCCTTCAGGAAATAAACTGCCTGCCAGAACAAGACTCACCTATCTTTCAAGGAAACCAACAAAATCTACACTCATTAACAATTTGGTATCCACCATCTAGATAAACATTACCAGGTAGGTAAGAAGCAGGGAAATGACACATACTTAAGGAAAACAGGTCAAGAGAAACAGATCTGAAGATGACAGAGATGTTGAAATCCGCAAGGACATTACAACACCATGAGTAAACAGATGAGGAATCAGAAAATAAATGGAGACTATAAAAAAGAAACCAAAAGGAAATTCTAGATGTAAACACTGTGCTGTCTTGAGAAAAAAGACGTCATTGGAGAGGTTTAACAATAGATTGGTTACTCTAGAAGAAAAATGTGGTGAACTTGAATCCAGATCAGTAGACACTACTCAGACTAGAGAGCAAGAGGATAAAGAATCGATTAAAAATGAACAGAACCTTAGTAAATGTTGAGAAATATCAAGTGATTTAAGGAAGCATAATAGAAAAAAGAGTTGAAATTTTCCCAAATGTGATAAAATACATCAACCCACAGATCCACAAAGCACAGTGAAGCCAAGCAGGGTAAACATGAGGAAAACCACACCTAAGCCCATTACCATCAGATAACTGAGAAACAACCATGAGGGGGGAGAAAAGAGAAAATTTAGAGTCAGCCAGAGGAAAAAAGCAAGCAGAGAAGATTGACCACTGGCACGTAGTCAGCATCTGTAGAAGCAAGACTACAGTGTGATATTGTCATTAAAATGCCAAAGGGGACAAACCTGTCAACTGCATGCTGAAGCTCTCCCGATGGTCATGTCAAAAATCAAGAAGTCAGAAGTGATAGATCTGGGAATGAATACAAAATACTGTTTTTCACGTTTTAATTTCTTCAAAAGGTTAGTAAAGGGTTATAACATTTTGAAGTAACATAAATGACAACAAAGTGTGGGATGGAGAAAAGGGAGTATACTATTGTATGAGTTTTGACCTCGTGTGGGAGGGGAGGTAATAATAAAAGTGTATTGGGGTGAGTTTAAAATGCATTTTGTAATCTATAGAACAGCCACGAACAGCAAAAAACCCCAGTAAATAAGGTCTATAGCTAAGTGGCCAAGAGAAAAGGTAAAATGGAATATCAGAGTTACTCAGTTTAATCTAACAGAGACAGGATAAAAGGGAAGCGGGGACAAAGAATGGATGAAACCAAATAGAAATCAAATAGTAAGAGGAGAGGCTGAAGCACAGCCATATCAATAATGGTGTATATCACATACAGCAACAGTTAAATGAAAACTCCAATTAAAAGCAAAGATTTTCAGACTGGATTTAAATGTAGCAAGACTTGGGCATGTATGTTTACACGTAACACATTTTAAAATATGAAGACAGTTTCAAAGTAAAAGAAAGGAGAAGATACCTCGTGAAAGACAAATTATCAGAACGTGGAAGTGGTTATACAATACTGGACAAAATAGATATCAAGGTGAAGACTATTACCAGAGATTAAGAGGGGCATTTCATAATGACTCAGAGTAATTTTAGGAAGACATAACAATCCTGAGTGAGCATGTAAGTTAACAGTAGAGCTTCAAAGTACATGGAACAAAATCTTACAGAAGCAAATCCACAGTTACAGTTGGAAATGATAATACTCATTTCTCAATGATTGAACAAGTAATTAAACACATGAACAAAAGAGGCAGTAGGGACAGCACGTGTGAGGAACACCGTCAGCAAGTTAACCTAATTGGCTATCAGAATACTCCACCCTAAAACTGTGGTACACAGAGTCTCTTGATCAAAATAGATAATATACTGGACCATAAAATGATCCTCAGTGAATGTCAAAGAATTGAAATCATGCAGCAGAAAAGATATGGAGAATCCCCAAATATTTGTAAATAAACTCATGGGATTTTGAACTAAGTAATAATGAAAAGGGATCTAATGATTGATTGGTGGGGTGCAGCCCTAAGCAGCACCAGGAAGGACCTGTGGGCTTCAGATGCTGAGTTAGTGTGATGGTTGCTTTTATGTGTCAATCTGACTAGGCCGTGGTACACAGATGATACTTTGTCAAGTATCGGTCTACTTGCACTTGCCGTGAAGGTACTGTTTAGTTGATACTAACATTTAACTCAGTAGACACTGAGTAAAAACGATTCTTCATGATGGGGGTGGGCTTAAGCCAATCACTCAAATGTCTTAGGCAAGAAAGACTGAGGTCCTCAGGAAGGACTTTGCCTCTAGACTTCATTTGGTTTGGAGCTACATCAACTCTTCCTTGGGTCTCCAGCCTGCCAGTCCAGTCTGCAGAATTCAGAATTGCCACCCCCATAATTACATAAACCAGTTCTTTAAAATAAACAGTACACACACAAGCACACATGCATGTCTTATTGGCTGTTTCTGGTGAACCCAATTAGAAAAGAAGAAAGTTTAAAATCAGTGATCTAAGGTTCTACCGTAAACTAGGAAGAAAGAACAAGTTAACCCCAAAATAAGCAGCAGTTAAAAAATAGAGAATGGAAATCAGTGAGATAGAAAATGAACTAATCAATGAAACCAAAGTAGTTTCTTTGAAAAGATTACCATGGATAAAATTTAGGTAGAGGGATCAAGAAATAGAGAAAGCATAAAATAATGTTATGAGGAATGAATTAGGAAATATCACAATAGATCCTATAGATATTAAAAGCATTATAAGGAGATAGTATATACAACTGTATGCCAATAAATTCAGTACCAGTAAATATAGATGAAATGGACAGATTTCTGAAAAGGCAGTCTGCCCCACAACAAACTCAGAAGAAGCAAAAGATCAGACTAGCCTACTATGTCTTTGAAGAAATTAAATCCATAATCAGGCCCTTCCTAAAATGAAAACCCCAGGTCTTGATAACTTCACTGACATATTCTATCAAATATTTAAGGTAGAAATAATAGCAAATCTGTGCAGACTGCTTCAAAAGCAGAGTGGAGGGAACACTTCCCATTTCATTTTTATGAGACTAGTATCACTCTGATACTAAAATCACAGACATTACAAAAAAGAAAATTGCAAACCATTTTCCTTAATGAAACAGGAAAAAAATTCAGCAAAATATTTGTAAATCTGATTCATCCATACATAAAAAGAATAACGCATTATAATCAAGTTAGATTTATTCTGGGAATGCAAGGTAGATACATTACTTAAAATTAGTCACTGAAATTCATCACATTTGGAGAATCAAGGAGAAAAACATTGGGCATTTCAGTAGATGCAGGAAAAGCATTTGACAGAATTCAGTATTTATTCATGATTTGAAAGAAAGTCTTAGAAAACTTGGAAATTTCATAAATCTCTTCTATAAAAAACCTGCCAGGTAATGACATACCTCGTAGTGAAAGACCGAATGATTTGGAACAGGCAGCAATGTCTGCTCTTGCTACTTCTGTTTGGCATTGGACTGAGCTTCTAGCCATGCAGTGAGGGGAACAAAAGAACTAAAGGCATACCGAATGGAAGAGAAAGAAAGAACTGTCTTTATTCACGATGACATTGCTCGTGTGTATAGAAAAACTTAATGGATCTACAAAAAGTTACTGGATCTGAGAAGCAAATTCAGCAAGGTAGTAGAATGCAGGGTTGAAATAAAGGAGTAAGTGTATGTGTATGTACTTGCTGTTAAAGCAATTCAGTGGGGAAAGGAAGTCTTTTCAACAAATAGGCACAGAGCAAATATGAACTTGAACTTCACACCCTACCCAGAAATTAATTTGAGGTGTCTCGGAGACCTAATTATAAAGCCAACACTATAAAGTTTCTAGAAATCATAGAAACTTTGGAAAATATGGGTGCACCTTGTCATTGCAGTTTAGGGTTGGGCACAGATTTCTTGGGTCATGGAATCACCAACCACAAGAAGAAAATAATTGAGCTTATTTGTTCAACTCCTTGATCATCAGAAGACACTATTAAGAAAATGAAAAAAGTCACAGACTGGGAGGAAATATGTGGTTTCTCCATATCTGAGAAAGGACTACATCCTAAAAATATAAATAAACCTAAAATAAAAGTGTATATGTATATATATATATATATATATATATATATATACACACACATATATATATGCGTGTGTGTGGATGGATGTGTGTATACATTATTGATTTAGGTAATATATGTACACACACATATAAATACATATACATACATATATATACACAAATCAATAATGAAAGGATAATCCTCAAGAGTTGGGAAAAAGATTTACATAATCATTTCACACACACACATAAATATTCAGTAAGCCTTTGAAAAGGTGCTCAGTATCATTAGTCATCAGGAAAATGAAAGTTAAGACCCCAGTGAACCACCACTACCCACCCTATGGAATGGCTGTAGTTAAAACAACAGAAAACTGGAACCCCCAATATATTGCTGGGAAAGTATAAAATGATATAATCACTTCAGAAAATCATTTTGTTTCTTATAAAACTAAATATCCTGTGATCCAACAGATATTACCCAACAGAAATGAAAACTTAAATCTACAAAAATACTTGTGCAATAATGTAAATATTAGTTTTATTCATGGTAGCCCCCAAATGGAAATAATTAGTAGAAAAATCGTGTTAAATCATTGGACGACTAAACGATAAAAAGGAATGCGTGAATATATGCTAGTACATGCGTGAATTTCAGGAAAACATGTTGAGCAGAAAAGTAATCAGAGACAGAAATGTACATAAGACTCTACTTATGGGAAATTCTGGAAGAGTTGGACTTAGGATATAGTGTAGCAACAGGACTTGCCTCCGTAGCTAGGAGTCTCCAGGATTGGGAAGAGTGCCAGAGAACTTTGGGGTCATTGGGGTCATACGGATGTGTATATTGATCAAAAGTCATACTGTTCACTTAAGATCTGTGCATTGCTTTATGAATTTGTCATCAAGAAATTAATGTCCCTGCCTGCCCCTGCAAAATGAAAGTTCATAAACCAGGCCAGCTCAGTTCAAATTCTGCCTCTGACATTTGGAAGCTATGTGACTTTAGGCAAATTACTTAACCTCTCTGTTTTAGTTTTCTCATTTGTAAAATGGAGTTTATAACAATACTTAATTTAGGGTTGTTGTGGAGATCCAATGAGTAAATGCATGGAAGTGCTTTAAAAAGTTCCTGGCACATAGTGCAATAATGACAGAAACACTTTGAGAATTGACTATGTTCTCATCTTTGAAATTGATAAAGTAAATGGGATGTTTTGAGGAACTATCTATTAACTATTTCAAAATCAACTTGCATTAGATGAGTGACTTTTACCACTTGGGGGTCCTGTGCCCCTTTGAGAATCTCACAAAGGCCTTATCCCTCGCCTGGAAAAGGATTTTTAATACACACACACAGAGAATTTTGTATAATGGCTATTAGTTCCTCTGTAACCTTGAGGAAGTGATAGAAGTGTGTGATATATTGATTTTTCTTTTGTTTTTACTTCTTAAATAAAAATGTGACTGAAGTCCCTACTTACCAAGTATAAAAAGAAATCTGATATCAGCCAACGTGGGTTGGTGCCTTCCCGAACATCTCTTATCCCTGCAAAAATGGTGGTGGTGTCTTCGAATGTTGAATAGAGGACTGGTCACCTGATCTGAGAGCCTCACACCGATCCTTGGACGCATGGACCCACTTAGAGCAGGCAGCTGAATCCAGGCTTCCCTTTGCTTTTGGCAGATATGGCTACAGGGAACTGCTCCTAGGTTCACAGTGCTGCTGTCACCAGTCCCCAGGCCTCTGGGACACCCATGCACCTGTCTGGTGTGAGGCCTGCCATGAACTGTCTTAGGTTTCTACTCCCCAAGGCCTTGCTGTTCCTGGGCCTCAGGAATCCAGGGCACTGACTTTTTCCTTCGTCCGCTTCTAAGCACTTATCTCTTCACTCTCCTTCTTGCTCATATAAGGCAGTTTCATCTTGGGCCTACATCCTTGAAAATGCAAAACAGCCCAAAGTCTTATTTTTGTTCTAAAACACATAAGACTTTGTACTTCCTGTTCAACCAAGAAATACCTAGACCCAAATACAAAAGGGCCTGAAGACACCTAGGAGGTTAGGAAATACCTAGTACTACGTGGTCTGTGATCGTGAAGGTCACTTGGACTGTGATTTCCTGTGTCAGCCATAAGGAAGCTGTAAGCTCACACAAGCTGGGGAAGTCTCAGAAAAGCAGTCAGTGTAGAGCAGGGTGTGAGGACGTCAAAGGGAAGTGAAAACCTTGGCCGAGATGTGAATTTTAAGTGGAGGAGTTTGGGCCTGCTGCATAGAGCTTTTAAAGGGGACGATGGGAGCCAAGGGTCGTCCTTCACTGCAGTGCACTTCTGTCTGGCAGCGATTACAGTCTTCTTAAACGTGTAATCAGTGAGCAGAATGTGCTGCTTTTTCATGTGGGCCCATAATGTGACCTGTGTCAAATCAAGACTGCCACTCCAAAGGGGTCGAGAGTGTGGGACCTTTTAATGTTTGGTTTCTGTTTCAAGAATAAGAATGAGCTGCTTATTGCCTGGAAAATCAGGAGCCTTGGGGGAAATTACAGTTGTCTCTGTGGCTTGTCAGATCAGAGTAACATCAGCCCTTTTTATTGTTTTCCTCTGTTGACAGAATAACACCGACGGACTTCACGAACTTGCCTGTGGGGGCTTGATTTATTGCTTGGGAGTTGTGTTCTTCAAGAGCGATGGCATCATTCCCTTTGCCCACGCCATCTGGCACCTGTTCGTGGCTATCGCAGCCGCGGTGCACTACTATGCCATTTGGAAATACCTGTACCGCAGTCCTACGGAGTTCATGCGCCATTTATGACCAGTCTGGACGAGGTCTCCAAACAGTATTATCTCAACTGTGGCACTTGGGAGTGGGTAAGAGCTGAAAATCGCACAGGGGAGAAAAACAAAAAACAAAAAAAAAAACAATGCACTGACTTTCTTTATATCTTTTGAATATAATTACTGTGAAGGTGTAAAAGCTGCGTTCTGGAACTTTCCCCCTCACGGCAAACAGATAAGGCAGTGAACTCATTATTCATTCCATTCCACTATCATGGAGGACTCTGGATAGACTTTGGCCAACTGATGTTTACAAACCAGAATTTTGTATTTTGATTTTACAGACTTTACTACATGATTTTTCTAAATTAGTAGGTCAGGTTGTAAAAGTCAGTGCAATAAAACAAAACTTCCTTTTTAAGAAAAAAAAAATTGTTTCTATCACTTTCCCATTCACTGTGTAAAGAATCATGACCAGAACTTACACTACTTTTTACCATGTTTCATCTTGGCATAACATGGTTATTTTTTAAATAGAAACTTTAGTTTTTTGTAAATTTTTTAAGAATATTTCATTGACACGCATCTCTGCGGTTCCTCATTCATGTTGTGAATTTTTGCAGCAAGCAGTTAACATTCCACAAATGAACAAACATTATACCTCTTCAGACAGTTTTATGAAGTGTGGGAAAATTGCCAATTTTTAAAAACTGCAGTTTTCCAAACTTTTCTGCCAACCTCTGACTCTGAATTCAGTGCTGCTTTGGGCCATATACTTGACACAGTTTGGCTTACCAGTGATGGAAAAGTATTTTGATATCATTAACTTTTTCAAAAGATCCAACTTTTCTCTATGCCTTCGCCATGTTTTCTTCAGGGTCTCTTTCAACAGTGAATGAGTATTCTGTGTGTGTCATGCTGGTTTTGTTGGGTTGGCCAGCCTCTGAAAACTTCTCGAGCATTATGAACCACAGTGAAGAGTCGTATTGCCTGTTTGGTGCCCAACGGTTAAGTCCTTGTCACGTAGCTTGTAGTATCAGTTTGATATTCATTTTAAATTGTGGAATCAGATTATAAATTCATATTTCTGCCTTTCCTCTGCACCTCCCAATATACTTTTTTTTTTTTTTTTTACTAGAAAAATATTTAAAGCATTGTTTGACGGGTAGAAACTCGTGTCTGTAGGCCATGAGTTATATCCTGGCTCAGTGGAGCATTATTTATATATTATTTTTGTTTGTCCCTCAGTGTCTTGTATTAAGATTAATGTATTAGTTGCTTTGTTGGTTAACCTCTCTTGTTGGTGATGAAATAACCTTGCCTTTAGGTCGGGTGCCAGTATTGCCTGTTGGCAATGGACTTGCTCAATGGAATTGTTGAATTGATGATTAGCGTATTAATTCAAATTTTGTACTGATGTAGCTTTAAAAGAGAGTTTATTTTGTGTGTATGTTTAAAACTCTGATTTTGGTGACTTATAGGCGAATGAACTGATGTTTGCTGATAAGTTTTTAAACAGGCATGGTACCCAGTGATAACACCACCCAGACACCTCTCTATGCATGATTCTGAACATCTGGATGCCTGTTGCTTTCCTGTGTATATTTTTTTTTAACATATTAACTTTTGTGGATTGATTTAAAATCTGCTTAGAAGTAACACTGTCAAAACCACTAAAATGTATGTGAAAATTGTGCTGTAGATTAGAATAAAATTGTTACTTGGATTTATTCCACTGTCTCTAAATCAGTTGACTTTGAAAATAATGATGCATATTTGATAGCTTCAGCTCATCTAGCATTTATAAGTTGTATCCTAGTTCTTTTTTTAAAACTCATAATGGAAAGAAAAGCAAATATGCCCTCTCATTTAGAATTCTCTAGTCTACCTTTTAATAATTGAAATTCCAGGGCCTGCTCCAACATTATTCAACACTCTTATCAATCTAAAATATGCTAATCATGATCTGAAGACAGTTTCATAGATGATGTCTCTTTACCAAGAGCAGGCTTTTGGTTGAAGTTTTCTGATATACTGTAGGACTGAGGTTATGGGCTTTTACAGTACCAACCATACATACATCATACTGTAAACCTAACCACTCTGAGTGTTCAGTGCAAGAAACGAGGATCAGAGAGATTGTAATGGCTTCATCCTAAATCAGGGAGCTGGCACAGGAATCCAGGTCTGTCTAATTCCAGAGCCTCCCATTCCCCATACACCACTCTGGAAATGAGTCAGTAAGAGCAAATCAAAAAACGTGAACTGAAAATTGATTGAGTGTGGACCTGGAAAAGAAAACACTATTCATCCAGTATAGAGCCTCAACAGACCCTCAGGTAACACTCCATCCAATCTCATTTTGAGAATTGCTTGCCCTGAAACAGTATTATTCACATGAATTCCAGCCTCCAGTTCACCAGGATGACTTCCTCCAATTCTAGAGCACACTCCTGCTCTGTCACCTTCCTAATTAGCATGTCCAGCCTAAACTATTTCTAAGGACCAGACCTCTAATCTACTGCATACGTGCCCCGGGCATGTTTCACTCATCCTGTCATTATCTTTCCTATTCCCCTGCCAAGCCCATTTCTCTGAAATTTCTCATCTTAGTTAATGGTGTGATCACTGTCATTGATTTGTCTGTTTGTCCATCCATCCATCCATCCATCCTTGGTTTCTCTTCTCAACTCCCATGATCCACCCAGTAAACCAGAGCTGGCACCTCTGCCTTTGTCACAACTCTGATCAGGTTCCTCACCTCCTTTCCCACTGTAAGGTCCTAAGAAGCCCTAGTTAGCAGTCCTCAGACGACTGCAGCTCTCCCTCACTGGTATCCCTGCCACCCCTCAAACAAGCTCGTCCTCACATTGATACCAGCATTTCTTCCTAAAATAAAATCTGCACATGCGTCTCCCCTGCTTCAAAACGTCCATTGATTGTTAGCCTGTAAGACGCATGCCAAGTGCCTTAGCCTGGACTCTTCACATGCTGATTACTTGTGGACTACCCTCTCCCCCAGCTGACCCCCTGTGGACATCTGTCCTGCTGGGGCATTTCACAGCCTGTCTTTTTGTGCTTTGGTAACTCTGCTTTTGTACCTGCTGTTGTTCAGCCTAGAATGCCCTAACCCAAGCCCCTCTTTTACCTGGCAGACATTTGCATATTCCAAGCCTCCATCAGATGCCAAATCTCTGTTGTGCTGTTGACCCCAGCTTCTTTGATTCCATGGCACTGATACTCCTTCACGGCCCCTATAATATTACATTGATGTTGTTTACTGTTTTCTGCTTTGTGGTCCTGAGACCAAACTCTTTGAAGGCAGGGACAAGTCTCAGCACCTCTGTTGCCAGCCTGGAGTCTAGCACAGGGCTCATTCATGGTACAATTTGTTGAATGACAACAGAGAAAAAATGGAGAGTGGTTGGACATAGTGTCATGGAGGAGAGAGACTGACAAAGACAGATTTTGGTTTTCAGCAAGTTCATCTTGTCCATCATGAGCACTGAGCTGGGCTCTCACCGACTGGCTGGAACCTGACCTTCAGCTTTTTTGGAACATTTGTAGCAACCACAGGAAAGTTGACGAGAGACTGGAAACTGGGGTGTGAATATTAGTGTGCTCTGAATAAGGAGACGTCAAGCTTGTTTTTCGAAGCTTTCATCAAACCTCCTATCAATAGTTCATATACTTGGAAAATTATTTCACCTACTTTATTTCCCCTGGGTCTTTTATTTCTGAAAATAATAATAAAACACACAGAAATAGTGCTTCGTTTTGCAACCCTTGAGCCTTACTGATGATTATAGTAAAAAATAATAACTTTAAATCATTTATTTCTGCCCTAAAAATCATGTAAAATTTCTTGGAAAATAGAGACAAGAAAATTAAAAGTTACTGAGTCCACTCATCCTAACATGTTTTCCTATTGCCTCTTGTCAATATTTTCCACCTATTCACAGGGTTTGGTTTTTTGTTTTATACATTGCAAATATGCCGTGGCTGTAATTTTATCTAGCACTAATTGTCCCCACTTTTTATAAGCATTTAAAAATATCATATAGTTTTATACCCAGAATTTTCTTTCTCTTTCTGTGCTGTTCTGAGGATTAAACCCAGAGCCTTTCACACTCTAGGCAACATAGCCAGAATTTTCAGTGGCTCCATCGCTTTTCAGAACCGACAATGCAGACTGTTTTGCTTAATCCTTCACTTAAATTTGGAATTCTAGGTTTTTTACTTTTTATTATCCTAAATAATGCTACAGTGACCATATTTATGACTGGGGTTTAAAGGTGATAATAAACAATTGAGTGTTTCTTACAAATTGGGTTCTGTCTCATTTAATCAGTACAAAACGCATTTTAGGTAGATGATTTTCCTATCCCCATTTTACAGATGAGGAGGTAAGCACAGAGGTTGGGTTCCTTGCCCAAGATAAGTGGCATCGCCGAAATAAACTCAGGAGGCCTTGAGTCTGTTTTCATTCTCAAGAGTTCAGTTCTTGGGTCAAAGTTTCATTAATGGGTTTACCCAGAGGAAGACCTAAAAATATAGCTCATTCCAAACATCCATGTGTTTTTTTGGCATCTTCGGGTCATGGCTCCTTGTCCCATATGCCAATTAGATGGAGAATGGAATAGGAAAATCTCCAAATGAAAACTGACCTCAAAGAAGCTGGTTCAGCTTCCTCCACGTGAAGCAAAATAAAGTTTCCCAAGAGGAGCTGGAGAATGTTTTCAGTTTAACAAGGTTAGAATTACTGCATTCATGTCTTTCTGTTGCTTTTGCTGTTTTAAATAGACAGTGCCAATATGTTCTTACATTCTGTGCCATTCCCACCTACATCCTTGCAATACATCAGCGATGGTATTTTTCCAAGAAGCAGTGCCACTGTGCACTCTAGCTGCTCTGCAAGAGGAGAGTTAAGCTGTTCTCATCAGGGGCCGGCTCAGCACAACAGAGCACTTTCTCACTCTGCTACACAGCTCATTATCACTCAGACTCTCACTGAAGTCAGAAGTCATTAAGTCAAAGCAGACTAGCAAGGCTTGTGGGGGAAAATGTGGGAAAATATGCTTTGGAGCCTACCTGGTCTCCTAGGAGAGTCCACAGGTCATCTGCTGCCCTGCTCCAGGCTGTATGTAGTGCGTGCAGTCTGTTGGCCAATGGAAAGACCAGAAAAACATTCTCAGCAAAATTGTTTGATTCTCTTAAACACCAGCATTTTTGGAATCCCATCGTCAACCTGCATGTCAAGTCAGCGTAGAATCAGACAGCCTCTGACAAATTGGCTGGGTGAGCTTAGTTAGGCAAGTTACATCTTACCTTTGAGTTTTACTTCCTGTCTGCAAAAGGGGTATACTAACCTCCTCAAGCATGACCATAACATTTTAAAAACATCCCACAGCTGGTTTGTACATTCTGGCATATGACTGACACTAGAGAAAATATTCAAGTCCTTCCTTTGTTTATGAACAAGCTTTTAAAATTATGGCTACAGCCTACCTGGGGAGATTTTTCATGTAGACACACCTGAAGGGGTGTGCATTTTTTAGCTCTTAAAAATGGCCTTGGATCAAACAATGGCATAACTGAAGCATGTGATCACCCTGGAATTTCTAATAATTTTTCTAACATCCAAGGAAATCGTCTCAGTGTTTCCTTAGATGAGAAGCTGAATATCAAGGAGAAAGGAGGAAACTGCAACAATTCTTTTGTGCCCAGGTAGGAGCTGCATATTCTACTTACTAAAATAAAGGGCCTTCAGTTAACCAGACCCATACTCTGGGCCATTTGGTCACCATCTGTTGTTATCTGAGCATGCCTCTTGGGCTACTCACCCACCTAACCGACCTTTAGTGACTTATTAAAGAATTCTTTCCAACTACAGTACTATGGTACCTTATTCTTTCTCAGTGATGTCGTAGGGTCCCTTATTCACACATTCATTCAACAAACATTTGTTGGATGTCAACTAAGTGCCCAAGACTGGTCTGAGCATTGGGGGTGCTGGAAGGAAAGAAAAGAAAACCAAACTGTTGCCCAGCCTAAATGCTTTCCTGCCCCAATTCCTTAATTTGGATCTGATACCTTGGTAAGCTTTTGTAGATCTGTTGGCACCCCATAGATACTTGTGACCAGCAAATACAAAAGCGTGTATAGGCAAGCAGAAAGTGCTACAACATCTGGGTTTTCAACATGAGAGCTTTACTTTGTGCAATACATTCATGCGTCTGCTAAAATGTTACCAATCTGAAAATTGGCTCTTTTTTTTTGTTTTTTTTTTTTTTTTTTTATATCAGGGATTGAACCCATAGGTACTTTGCCACTGAGCTACATCTCCAGCCCTTTTTATTTTTTATTTTGAGACAGGGTCTCCCTGTGTTGCTTAGGTCCTTGCTAAGTTGCTAAGGTTGGCCTCAAACTTGCAATCCTCTTGCCTCATCTCCCAAATTGCTGGGATTGCAGATGTATAGCTCCTTGACCGGCTGGCTCTTACTTACGAGAGCAACAAATGGCTTATTGCTTAAAGGAACCCATAGTGATGTCTTCTCTCAAATGAATAACCCTCATGCATGAATGACTCACCCTCTTCTGTAGCTGCACTTTTAAGTATGTCAAGTTCATTGGAAGGAGGATGATGAATGAGAAACACCCACCTGGGCTGAGAAGTTCTCCATCCTTGTGTACAGTGTCTGGGGTGCCGATGGTCCCTCCCTCATTCACCCCAGTCCTGTGCTGTGTGTCATTTGTGATTTGGGGGCACAATACTGAATAAGATAAGTCTCTACCCTCCCGACTCCTGCAGTCTTCGGGGGTGATAATGCCATGTTTATATTGGATGCCATGGAAGGAGGAGGAAGTGACGAACTCTGCCCAGGGACCTTGGAAGTCCCTAGAAGCAGTGTTTCAGCTGAGACTTGAAGGGTGAATGAGCCACTGCCAGGGAAACAAGAAGTGAGGGTGCAGCATGCAGAGTCAGGGCAGGGGAAAGAGGGCGTTGCAGACAGAGGAAGCAGCAGGGTTCTGGAAGGGCATGGGGTGTGCTTGGAAGAATGCTGCATGGGATGTCTGGAGGGGAGATGATAATAAGAGCTCATAGTGATTGCATTCCCTCTAAGGGCCCAGCCCATGCTTCATGTTTTATATATCGACTCCTCTTTTATTTTAGGGAGTGAGGAAGGTGATCTTGTATCCACGTGCATTGTTTTGCAGCAAACCGAATCCTAGAAGGGTTTCTTTATCTCAATATTTCTGGACCTCCTTTGTCTTCCTCTCCATGGACCTCCACAAAATCTTCATAGAAGGCAAATATTTTATGACTCATCTGAACTAATTGCTGTGTTACTGTATTAAAATTGAGGGGAAATACAGTACAAGACATCATGAGTGGGCTGGTTGGGTCATTCATCACTGGGAATCATCATCCTTTTATTGACAGCTGATCAAGATCTGAGGGTATTGCCAGAGGCCTTTATCCAGGTCTCCAGTGTGTTAGGTGCACTTCTCCCAGGTGCCAGATGTTTTTCCAGGTGTTGGGATTAAGACGGTGAGCAAAGCAGACACAAGTTCCTGTCTCCCGACAGACATTCTAGAGAGGAGGAAACAGGTAATAAGTAAGTAAAACCTACGTGTTAGATGATGCTAAGTACCAGGGAGACAAATCCATCAGGAAGAGGCTCAGGAGTGCCCAGGGCAGGGCAGGCATGTGCACACAAGCAGCAGTGTGGGGAAGGCCTCGTGATGAAGGGGATATTTGGGTGAAGAGCTGAGAGACAAAAGGCCCTGGTCACCCAGATGCCTGCTGTGAAAGGCCTCCAGGCAGAGGCCACAGGAAGCACAAGACTGAGCTGGAGGGAGCCTGGGCAGAGACTCTGAATGGAGTATTTGGAGCAAGGGAGAATATTCTTGGCACTAAGGTCAGGGGGTGACACGGACACTCTCCCTTGATCAGAGTTGAGTCAGGCTCCTCTAAGTCTTTCTGACTAGTCCCTGACCTCAGACTCTGTCATCTGTTCATTTCAGTTCTAGCAAGACTCCTACTTGGTCATTTTAGTGAAAATTCCCCACCCTTGATAGTGGATGGAATTCCTACACCTCACCCTTAACATCACTCCAGGCTGCCTTCAGCAAGAAGCCCTGGGCCTTGCTGGTTCCTCAGTAATTCTCCTCTGAGCCGGCTCCCTGCTGCTTGGTTATCTTCCCCACTTTCCCTTGTTGCCTTCAGGGTTCCTTGTAGTGGTTCCCCTGCATAAAGTCTGCCTTACCGTCCTTAATGTCACGAGTTATTTTTCCTTTAGCGGGGTCTCAAACGACAGAGCGAGTAGGGCTTCATAAGCCACTGGGGGCCTGTGGGCTCACGCCTGGGGCCATTATTAGTGGTGGGATTTCTTGTGGAGCTGTCCATGCCCGGGTATTATAAAGACAGCAGCGTCTCCGTTCAGAACACTAAATTGAGGCCTGGCTCCAAAATAGCTGAGAGTACGCAGACAAGTTCCTGAGCCTCTTCATTTATTGTTAAAAAGCAGTTGATAGTAATAAGCCATCATCAACTTCCTAGGGTAGGAAACTACTAGGAAAGTGTTAGTTTAAAAATGATAATTCATCTTAAAGGTCAAAATGAACCAGTGTATTCCCAAGAACCTTGAATAGTCTAGTTATCTGGGAGATGGGGCAGGGAAGATTTGCCACTCAGTAATGGACGGACGGAAACTGCAGTCATTCTGGCTGACCTTCCTCCCTCCCCTATACCATGCCCCTGGCTATCCTTTGCTATTTTGAAAGAATCTTTGTGCAGTGTCCTGTCTCTTGACTGTTGATTTAACTGTTGCGTAGATGCTTCTGTGGCAGAGAGCATCCTACACCTTCTTTGTTTTTATTTAGTGTGAGGAGCTGAGCCAGAGAGAGCTAAAAGGCTCTCTACCAATCTGTCTTGGGGAGTGTGACTTGGAGACAACTGGAGAGAAGAGAAAAGAGGGTGCCTTGGCCATGCTGAACCTTGACCTCCTCTTCTTGAATGGGACAGTTAGGTTTCCAGCTCAATGGGCTGCAGTGAGCTTATCTGCAAAACTATCTAGCAAAGGAACTGAAAATGAATGTATGTCAGTTACTCCGAATTGTATTTTCATCAGAGCTAGTTAGGGTTTGGATCTGGAATATCCTGCAAAGCTCATGTGTTAAAGCCTGGGCCCAATGAAGCAATGTCCAGCGGTGCAGTCTTTGGGAAAAGATTGGCTCATGAGGGCCCTAACCTCATCAGTAGATTAATCTATTTGATGGATTAATGACTTGATTGGACTATTATGGGAGGTAGTGGAAACTATAGACAGGTGGAGCATAGATGGAGGAAGTAGGTCACTTGGGGTATACCCTAGGAGACTATATCTTATCCCTGGGTGCTTCCTCCTTCTCCCTCTCTCTCTCTCTCTGCAACAAGTTGAGTGGCTTTCCTCCTCCACACCTTTCTGTCATGATGTTCTGCCTCACTTTAGGCCCAAAGAAGTGCATCAGGCTGAAACCATGAGCCAAAGTAAACTTTTCCTCCCTGAAATTGTTTATGTCAGGTATTTCTGTCACAGCAATGAAAAGCTGACTGATACACAGGTGCTTTGATGAAGATCAAATAGTCCTTGGCTAGAAATTAGGACAATGGGGCACAGGCAGGTTGCCCTCATGCACACTTCCTTTCGTCTTACATTAGGGAAAGATAACTCTGTTATCTAAGGCTCTTCCTTAAGCACATCAGCTGCTTGGGCCTTCTCTACCATCTCTCTCTTGTCCCCAGCTTTGGCCTTCATCATACATATCCCACTAAAGAATTAGATGACATTGTCTTCTCACCCTTCTTAAACCTTCCCTCAGCCCAGGCCTCCCGACACCACTGCCTTCTGGTTTTCCTAGTGTATTTCTAACCTCTTCCTTAGTCTTCTTACCTGGTTCCTCCTGCTCTACTAGTCCTCACAGATTGGTGTCCCAGGGCTCTCCTTTACTCTCTTCTCTCCCTCCCTAATCTCCCTTGGCAATCTCACTGACATCTGTGATGAGAGTATCCAGCCCCAGCCTCTCCCCTGACTTCCAGATCCTTCAAGGCATTTATCTTCTGGCTGTTTCCACGTAGGTGTCCCACCACGCCCACCTCAAAGTCAGTATTTTCAAAGCTAAATATATCACCCTTTTCCCCAAACCTGATCTTCCTGCTATATATCTTATGTAGACCAACAGTCATACAGAACTCTTCCTTTCCCTTGAGAAATACATCCTTCCTTTACCTTTACCATACAATCACCTAAACTGGAAATTATTTTAGATTTTTCCCTCCCTCACATCTGTTCTCCACATTCCATGGGCCCCAAGTCCGTTGTACTCTCTGCTCAGTTCTCTCTCTAGACCTTCACCTTCTCCATAGACCCTGCCTTGGTTAAGGTCCTGACTCATTCTTAGTTGGTTTCTTGTGATCGTTCCTAACAGGTCTCTGCTGTCCACCCCACTCCTTCATACTCACACACCTCTCATGGAACATTTCTGCCAGAGCACTCTTTCTAAAATGCAAATCAAATCAGTTCTCTAAAGTGGCTCCCCTTCTCCTTCAGGCAAAGCTCAGTGCTGGATTTCACCCCAGATGGCCTGTTTCAATTCATCTCTTATCATTCAATAGTCCATCAAACTGTTGGCTCTTCCTCAAATATTCCAATATTTTTCTTGCCTGCATGACTGCACATGCCTCCACTTTTACTATATCCATCCACCTGAAAGTTCCTACTTATTCTTCAAGTCCAACTTTGTGTTACTCCCAAAAGTCTTTTTTGACCACCCTAGGCTTAGAATGGTCTCTTCCTAAGACGTTTCATTTTGCTAGTCACAAATTATGCTATTTTTCTCACCTGTTTCCCTCAGTAGACCTCAAGGTAGAGTTCTGAATTTTGTACTCCTGATCCCTAAGAAGTTCTTGACCTGTAGGAATCAATTCTTGAGTGAATGATTGAAGACTTGATGGTCAGCAGCACTGAAGGGAACCTCATTGAAGGAATACCAGTTGTACTGAGAAAACAAGAAACAGGGATACCAGGCTGCATATGAGCCATCAGCATGTGGTCTGAAGTCCTCCAAAGTGATAGCAAAGAGGAAAATCTTGAGGCAGGCTTAACTTCAGCTGACCTTCTTCCCACCATAGAACATCTACCTCTTCCTTCCATCTTGCAAAGCTGAGCCTAAGCAGAACAAACTTAAGAAGGTAGAATTTTATTATTATCATCCCATTGCTAAATTAAAGTGATTCACACTCCTTGAGATTATATACTGTCTGAGATTATGTTCTGCCCCTTAGCCTGGATATAATCAATGACTGAGCACATCTCTTTCCAGAATAGAGCAAATTGGCAACACCTTTTGAAATGAAAATTGTGTCAGAACAACTAAGTAAACCAGGAGACATCTTGGATGAGCAGAAGGAGTGTGGTATTCAGAAGATCTGAGGTCCTTTCTCAGTCACATGGATCCTAAGGCTCTGTCAGCTTTCACCCGAGGTCAGGCGAGTCATTGGCCTATAGGTACCCAACCTCAGGCATCCCTCTTTGGAAGTTTTCCAAGCACCTTCATGGCTATTACCCTGCCTTCCTCTCAACTTTCTTGGGAGACCATTGGGTGGCAAATGTTCTAAATCCTATGATACAGTTGAGAGAATGAACCTCCTACATGGTTAATAACCCAAGATCCCACAGTGAATTGGAGAACAAGCCAGGACCTGAATTCAGGCAGAATAACTTAAGAAAGGCTATTTTACCAAGTCCTCTATGAGGCATCATCTGTTCTTTATTTAAGTCTGGGGGAAAATTAAATTTGGGGAAAAAAGAATAGGAGCATAATTAAAGGACCTGGCAAGAGAATATAAAACCCAGAGGGAACAAATCATTCTTTTGTGCCTTTATTTTTTTTAGCTGCATGAGCATACATATGATTCTCAGTATTCCTTATTCCCAAATGTTCCTCCTCCTTTTTAAAATTCAAATCTTGAAACTCTGAAGCTCAAACCTTTCAGCACCTGACTTCCTTGGGGCCTGACCTCCTCTTTGCAGAGCCAGGAGCTGACCAAGCAATTTAATTCTGGTCTTTTAAGTTTGTGAAACCTTTTTATCATGGAAAATTTCACATGTATACACAAATTCACAGCAACCTAACTCTAAACAACAGCAGAAAAATGCAAAACAAAAAACCTGGCCTAAAGGGGTTTAAATGTATTGCCATCTCAGGACATTAGCCCAATTTCCAACTCAACTAAGGAAAAATGAGCTCAAGATTTGTAGGGAAATATCTGCATCCAGATATTCCTAGCTGTGTGTTGTTTGGGCAGTTGCTCTAAGCTTGGTTTCTCCACTTACAGAATGGGAATATTCAAGCCAACTCCATGGAACGGCTGTGCAGTGAGAGAAGATAATGTCTGAGAATAAGTTCTGTAAGTTACAAAATGCTCTAGAAATGTGAAGAACTCTTATTTTACAGTGCTCTTGGAGCATCAACATGTGAAAGTGTGGTTACTCTGCTCAGGAATACAGACAGAAGGAGCTCTGCTGTGCCTACCTCCTGTTCAAATTTAATCCTGAACTGTTGCCCTCACGCCATCTTGATTTTCACCTACTTGACTACTAACCTTGCTATTACCACTGCTCTTTCTCTTTACTTTAAAGAAATTTTTTCCATCAGTCTTGTCTCCATCTCTATCCAGGCTTTTCTAGTCACCAGTCCTGTTTTTCACCCAGATTGTACCAACTCAGGCTGTTTTCAATTGATATTCTCCCAGGGGCACCTAAAGTTTTCTTATTCCAGAAAACCCCTGATTGGCAGCATCCCTGCCCAATAGTCAGGACCCAGACAGGAGGCAATATGGGCAAAGGAAAGAGACAGAAGAGGAGGAGCCTTTGCAGGAGATTCAGAGTCTCCTGTGGACTGAGAAGGGGACTCAGTTTCCTTAGAAAGTGGTTTAGGGACCTGTGGTGACCAAGATGAAACCCATGATCTCATGGAACTTACATGACAGAGTTGGAGCTGACTATAAACAAATAAACACCAAATAAATAACAAAGTAATAATAAACTTTTCAAAAGTTGAAAGGAAGAATCCAGAGTTAGGGATTGGCAAGAGACTAGAGGTAGGGGTGGTCAAGGTCATGGGTTGTGATTTTGGTTTTGTCAGTGTCCTCCCCATCGTAACATTGTCAACAAGGAGGAGAGAGCCCTCCTTGCTTCTGGCAGCCATCTCAATACTCTGAGGGGAGTTACTGTTAGGATAAAACCATCAATGCAGAAAAGAGAACCAAAGAATGAAAAATTAAGTCCTTCATGCTATGGATAAGCCAATGTATACTATTGAAACCTGAAGCCCACCTAAATCTGGACCTTCCAATTAAGTGAGTGAATGTTATAGTTTGGATGTGAGGTATCCCCCAAAAGCTCATGTGTGGAACAATACAAGAAGGTTTAGAGGAGAAATGATTGGGTTATGTAAGCCTTAACCCAATCAGTGGATGATTCCCATGATGGGATTAACTGAGTGGTAACTGAAAGTGGTTGGAGGAGGTGGGTCATTGGGAGTGTGCCTTTGAAGCATATATATTTGATATCTGGCAAGTGGAGTGTCTCCCCCCACCCCTTCGTGATCATCATGTGAGTTCTTTCCTTTCACCATACTCTTCCACCATGATGTTCAGTCTCACTTCAAGCCCAAGGAATGGAGCCAGTTGCCTATGGACTGAGACCTCTGAAACTGTGAACCCTCAAATAAGCTTTTCCTCCTCTACAATTGTTCTGGTCAGATCTTTTAACCACAGCAGAGAAAAAGCTGGCTAAAACAGTGAACAACTGATTCCGGTTATTTCCATTTGGTTTTTCAATTCTCAGCAACCAAATGCATTATAACTGATGCAAGCCCCTATAGTTATTATCCCCACTCCAGGTGGTTTATTCACCCAGCAAGCCATATACAGCCATTCCCATGAGAATCTAGGCAAGCCCAGGTTTCTCCTTCTTCATGTATTCCAGAATGCCATTACCTACCTGACTGAGGCATTTCTTAGTGTGACTAACTGATGATACTTGATAAATGTCTATTGAATTGGATTGAGAAAATAAGCCAGAGGGCTACTTAAGAGGAGAAAAAAATGCAAGAAACCCTAGTCTCCTGACATATCGCCCGGCAGACCATGGATAAACACTGTCATCTCCACAAGCTCTGTTCTTCCAGTTAGCCTTTGTACATCATTTTGGTCATTCTTCTGGTGTACCTAGAACTTGAATATCTACTACATTCATCCAGTTTATTTTCAGAGCTAAAAGTCAAAAGATAAAGACATTCCCAACTAAAGATAAAGACATTCACAACTAAAGATAAAGACATTCCCAACTAAAGATAAAGACATTCCCAA
>JAJEJO010000536.1:112455-149925 GCA_020662805.1 Glaucomys volans | reverse complement strand
TGGGTTCAATCCCCAGTACCAAAAAAAAAAAAGAGAGAGAGAGATGGGATTCAAACATCCCCCAACTCAACCATCAAAAGCATGTAGTTCAGTGTTTTCAGTGTATTATTCAGTGCATATACTCTCACTACAATCGGATTTTAGAACGTTTTCATCCCCCTCCCTCTAAAACAAATCCTATACCCCTGAATTACCTCATCTTGTCCCTTGGTAACCACTAATCTCCATTCTGTCTATAGATTTGCTCATTCTGGACATTTCACATAAGTAGATTCATGCAACATGTGATCTTTTGTGACTGGCTTCTTTCATGTAGTGGAATGATTTTAAGGGTCTTCCATGGTATAGCAGGTATCATCAGTACAACCAAGCCCTGCATAAGGACATTTCAGCCAAGAAGCCATGGATACGATAGTGGTCCCAGAAGATGATAATGAAGCTGAAAAATGCCTGCCACCTAGTGATGTTGTGGCTGCATTGTGGTGCAGCCCATCACCCACGTGTTTGTGGTGATGTTGGTGTACACAAACCTACTGTGCTACCAACTATATTGAAGTATAGCAACACAAGTATGGCACATATGCTTAATAATGGTAATGAGATTATGTATTTACTGTAGTATAGTTGCTGTCATTATTTTAGAGAATACTCCTACATATGAAAAAAAAAAGATTATTGAAAAGCAGTGTGCGATGTTACAACAACATGCCTTATATGCCTCATGTTTACACCTCTTCAATGTATCAAGAGGTCATGAGAAGTGATTGACCTGTAGCATTTAGGTTTGTTAAGTGTGCTCTATGGCGTCTAAAAATGACGAAATTACCTAACAATGCAAGTCTCAGAACATATCCTCATTGTTCTGTGATGCATGACTCTACTTCATTCCTTTTCATTGCCAAATGCTATTCCAGTGTATGGATATACCACATTTTGTTTATCTCTTTTTCCATTGGTAGACATTCAGATTGTTTCTATTGGGGCTATTATAAATAATGATGTTATGAACATTCATATACAAGTTTTTGTATAGACAGAAGTTTTTTTTAATGGTAAATTTTTACTGTGTATTTTTTACCAAAATAAGAACAAAAAACCATAATGAATAAAATATTGCAAGAATAGACATAAGTTTTCATCTTTTGTGTGCATATAACTAAGACCAGAATTGCCAGGTCATATAACAACACTACACTTATCTTTTTCAGTGTTTATTAAAATGTTTTCCAAAACATTTGCACCATTTTACATTCTTGGTTGACAAATTTTTCTTCTTAGCACTTTGCATTTGCTTTCTCACTGTTTTTTAGCCCCCATTGTTTCTGGTGAGAAGTTGGCTTTAACTCTTTCCTTTGTATGTAATAGGTGTTGTGCTCTTGCTCCTTTCAAGATTCTTTGTCTTTGAATTTGACTAGAACGTGTCTGGGTTTAGGTCTCTTGAAGTTCACTGAACTTCTCAAATGTGAAATGGTTTTCATCAAATTTCGGTAGTTTTCAGTTTTTTTCTGTACCTTTCCTTGACTTCTGTTGCTCTCATTACAGGTATGATGGGTGTTTAATGACATCTCGCATACCTCTGAGGTTGTTTGCTTTTCTTAATTCTTCTTCCTCTTGTTTGTCAGATTGCATAATCTCTATCAAGCTATCTTCAAATTCACTAATTCTTCCTTTAGCTACTTCAAATGTGCCATTGAGCCTCTCTAGTCAATTATTCATTTTGGTTATAATAGTTTTCAACTCCAGAATTTCTTCTTGGTTCTTTAAAAAATAATTTCCCTTTACTTAGATTATGTACTTGATGAGATATTTTTTATCAGACCTTTATTTCTGTGAGTATGTTTTTCTTTAGTTCTTTGACTACCATAGTAGTTACTTCAGAGTCTACTAAGTACAATATCTGGGCCTCCTCAAAAGCAGTTTCTGTTGCCTGCTATTTTATTTTTCTTATGTATGGGTTATATTTCCTTACTTCTTTCCTCTGTCTCATGATCTTTTTTTGGAACCTGGACATTTTGGATGATGTATTGTAATAACTGCATATCGAAGGCCTGGGGGTTGTTGTTTCCTTGGCCATGTGTTTGTTTAGGAGCTAGGCTTAGGTAATTCTGCCAAGTCTGTTTAACCTACAGTGTGCAGCCTTGCATGTGCCCACTTAGATTCCACCCTGCATCTCATTTTGTCTTTTCACCTAGCTAAATCGGGGTTACCCCTGGATCAGCATGAGACACTAATTGGTAGAAGGTTGTGTTTAAGGCCCCTGAGCCTGTGTGATGTGGTGGCTGTTACCACTATTCAGGGAGCTTTACTATTTCTGTTCCGTGTTCAGCCAGAAACTCTTTGTTTGGTGGTTCCCTAGTGCAGCCTTGGGCATGCACATAGTCTTTCAAACTGTGAGGGATGACTGTGATTTTATTTTTAAGATTAGCTTTCTAGGAATTGCTCCTGAGTCAGAATAGCTTATTTTTCAGTCAGCTTTTGATCAGAGGTAGTATTTGAGCCCTATATGCCAATAAAGTTCCCACTCTTTGTTGGCGGGTCTGTGGGTGACTTGAGAAATGTTTTCAAGCTGTCTCATCTCCTGCTCTGATGGTTCCCGAGTGGGCGCAGTATACCAGCTTCTCTGACCCTGGGAGCTGACTCTGATCATCTGAGTGTTGTTCTTGGATATCTCTTTCCCTGGTTCTATTAAACTTCTGGCTGCTCTGACATTTTGTTTGTGTCATTGGGAACCAGCCTTCTCTTAATTGCTCTCTACCAAGATCACCTTTACTTTCAACAATGACCTTGCATGTGGAGTTCTGTGCTCTTTGTTCCAAATAAAGGCTGTCACCTCAGGAAGAACTGTGGCGCTTTCCCCAATGCAGCCTGTCTTTCCCATGGGCAGAACCTCTGTGCACTGCCCTGGAGTTAGATCAGAGATCTTCTTTTCCCAGAGTGACATCCCTGCTCTGTGGGTGGGTACCAGGGTAGAGGAGCATGGAGATTTTCTTCTTGTCTTACCTCTCCTATCATGCAATCTCTGCCCTTGAGTGTCCTTGACTTGCTGTGTCTACACATTGGGACTGGATGAAGACCAGATCCCCTTGGCCTGCCTCGCAGGACTAGAATTTCTGGAAGCAGGTGCTTGGGGGAGAGTGAGAAATATTAGCATCCCACCTCTTCAGACTGGGATCTGGGGAGGGATGGAGGCCTGTCTTCCTGGCTGCCGATGCTCCTGGTAGAGCTTCCATAACAGGGAACTCATGGAGGATAATAGAGTAGTTGGCGATCCAGATGCCACAGAATCTTCATGGTATTGTTTATATTTTACATATTTTCTTAAATGAATATTTCTTCTTTGTTATATGCCCTTAGGACATTCTCTAGATACTTTAAATGGTGGATATTTTAAATAATTTTTTTCCAGTTCAATTGTTATTTTGCTGGGGAGAGGGCCCACCAAGATTTTTATTCCATCATTCCAGAGGTACTGTCCCTTAATTCATCTTTATATACCCACCACAATATCTCTGTGCATAACATAGGAATTAAATGCTGGAGTTTCAATCTAACCAACCTGGATTCAGGTCCTTATTCTGCCACTTGCTTGCTGTTTCTTGGAACAAGTTAACTAACAGTAGCTGTCCCAACTACTGTGAGATTGTGGTGAGGTTAAATGAACTAATCCTTGGAAAATGCCTGGCATGGTATCTGGTTCAAAGTGAGGCACCAGTAAATGATGGCTGGCTGTCATGTTCATCCTGGTCATTTCTGCATGATGACAGATTGCCACAAGGGGGCATTCAAAACCAAGTGTCATCTCAACCGGTTATATTTGTAGGCTAATAGTTGTATCAGTAGGCAAACCAGAGGTAGGTATTTTTCCAGACAACAGAAATTGAAAGTTGAAATCACTTCCTAAACATCACCATACTTTTTTGTTTTGGGCACTGGGGATTGAACTTAGGGGCACTTAACCACTGAGCCACATTCCCCAGCCCCCCCCCCCCCCCCCCCCCGCCTTTTAAACTTAGAGGCAGGGTCTCACTGAATTTCTTAGGGCCTTGCTAAGTTGCTGAGGCTGGCTTTGAACTAGTGATCCTCCTGCCTCAGCCTCCTGAGTCACTGGGATTATAGGTGTGCACCACTGTGCCCAGCTAAAATACCATTTTTTATTTTTTTTTTAACAGAAAATAGAAATTCAGCACCCTTATTCTATATATTGGGTCATTTCCCCAAATTGGAAACCTAACACAAGGAAGTATGCTATGAAGGGGAATGTCTCATTCAATTTGCAAGGTACTCTTACCATGTGCGAGGTACTTTTAAAGGAGTTGGGGGAAAGAAAAAGTTCCTGGAAGAGGCAATCAAATATGGCAAGTTGGTATTTACTTACTGACAGCCAGCCACGCACTCAGGATTCTTAACAGCCCAAGACATCATCTTATTTCTTCCTTTCTGATGGAAGGGAGACCCAGAGGCCTGGCTGAGGATTTGTCCTTTGTCCTGAAAATAATTAAGCCAACAAAAATTCTAGATAAGGGAGGGGCAACATAATGAAGAAGGCATTTGCATGATTTATTTAGAATGGAATGCAGGAAAGACAAGTGGCAAAAGTCAAGGATATTCCTGGCATCATTGGAATAGACTAGTGCAAAGTCAAATGTTGTTAAGGCAGAAATTCATAATAAAACTGAATTTTAAAGAAACTGTAATAGTTAAATGAAACAAAATGAAACTTTTGTTCTGGACAAAACAGAAGTAGGAACCCTGAGTCTTCACTTATTATGCCTACTTCTCACCCTTAGAATATTTTTTATAAGTTACAGTTTTTTAAAAAAATGGAATCAAACACTGGAAAAATCTTGGGTGCACCTCTCTCTGTGTAACGTAATTTCAAAATCATTGCAATGATCCAGTCAAGGGAACTCATGAAGACCAGGATGAAGGATGGTCATGTAGCAGAAGGATGGCCCAATGCTCTGTACCAACTGCCACAGCATCCTGGCCCCGTCACAGCTGCATGCCACACACCGCGAGTCCTTCCCTCTTGCACTGCCTCCCCTGCCCTCCTCCACCTTCTTTCTACTGCCTCACACTAGCGTCGGCTCATGGCTTGAACCTAACCTTTGGCATTAGTCTTGTTTCTTGGTTGCAATCCACATTGCCTTCAACCCAGCCCGTTAGCTGGAGGCCCTAGCATAGTCCTAGGAGGCCACTGCTTTTGAAGGACTTTCTGGTTCCTGTGAAAAAGAGGGCGAGAAATGAAAGCATCTAGCAACTGATTTTCTACAGAACCAGAACTAATAAAGGGAGGAGTGAAAGGAAAAAGGCTAATGATAAGCTAATATTTATTAAGTGCCAGGCACATTGCTAAGACAGACAGACAGACACACACACACACACACACACACACACAATTTGCTTGAGATCAAATAGCTAGCTAGGAAGTGGCAGAGCCAGGACACAACTCACATCTGTCTGACTCCAAAGCTTCTATACTTGGTATTGTCTGGATTCTAAGCTTCTAAGTCTTTTTGCCTATTTTCCAAACCATCCCTATTTGAGCACACTCTGGCAATCCAAACCCATTTCCCATTTCTAGTCAAAAGACACCTACCTACCAGCAAGGTGTGGTGGCGCACGCCTACAATCCCAGCAGCTCAGGAGGCTGAGGCAGGAGGATCGGAGGTTGCGAGTTCAAAGCCAGCCTCAGCAAAAATAAGGCATCAAGCAACTCAGTGAGACCCTGTCTCTAAATAAAATACAAAATAGGGCTGGGGATGTGGCTCAGTGGTTGAGTGTCCCCAAGTTCAATCCCCAGTTAAAAAAAAAAAAGACACCAATAAGAACACGGTCGGGAAGACTTTAGTGCAAGAGCATTATTGGGTATTCTCACCTCAGTACAGCAGTTTGAAGATTCTATTTTATTCAGTTAAGTTCAATAAGCATTATCAGGTGACAGTACTATCAGGCACTGAATAATAGAAAAAATGTGTAGAGATGAACTTGTTTCAAAGCACTCTTGTACTCTATTTCATTCTATCAGAAGAGAAACCTCATGGGCTGAGGCAGTGGCTCATGGTAGTGTGCTCACCTATCACACATGAGGCCCTGGGTTTAATCCTCAGCACTACATAAAAAAAAAATAATAATAAAAGTATTGTGTCCACCTACAACTAAAAAATATGGGGGGGAGGGGGTTGGGGGGGAAGGAAAGATAATGGAATGAGACAGACATCATTACCCTATGTACACGTATGATCACACAAAGGTGTGACTACTGCGTGGGCAACCAGAGAAATGAAAGCTGTACCCCATTTGTGAACAATGAATCAAAAAATAAATAAATTCAAAAAATAAATAGATAGAAACAATCCAACAACATTAAAAATTTTTTTCAAAGAAAGAAAAGAAGCTTCACAAAATAGACATGAGAGATGATTATTCTACACGAGAGATAAGAAAAATAAGGTTTAATCGTTTTGACTGTTGGTGTAACATCACACGAATCTTGCCTGTTCATCAGGGTCTAACTAAGTCCATCTCCTGCCCAAAGTCTTCTCTAAGGAAGTTGCTGCAATACGCAGTTTTCCGCTCAGCAGCTTCCTGGTTTGGTTTCTGTCAGCAGCACCAGCAGCTTCCGTGATCCTGACAGAAGCAGAGTGATCTTAGGGACTGGGAATTGTCGCTAGACACTCAACCAGGAACCTAATCCTTGAATCTTTTTCATCATTAGTAGTTTGCCTGATACTTAATAATAGATCTTTGTTTTAACAATCACCTGGAGTGGTTTCTGAAATCTGCAACTGTCCATGTAGAACAATGAGCAATTATCAGTAATATGAGAAGGAAGGAAGGAAGGAAGGAAGGAAGGAAGGAAGGAAGGAAGGAAGGAAGGAAGGAAACCATTATAAAAGCCAGTTCTCCTATTCAGAAACAAAAAACTTCAGGAGGGCAGTGCTGGCTATGTAGATAAATATGGCTTCTTCTGGGTGAGCAGAGCAGGAAAGTGTCCACTCCATATTATTCACTCCCCACTCCATGCCCAGTACCTATTTGGAGGGTCTCTGATAGTAAATCTTTTGAACAACTTCCTTCATTTACAGAGAACCTTATATTGAGCTAAAATGTGTGTCTCTCTGTCACTTATTTCCATGGGTACTTTATCTCCATCTTTAGGAACTAAGTGAATTTAAATACTTTTTATGGAAGCCCTTTAAATATTCTGACCCCTATTAGATCAGTTGAAAGTCTTCCCTTTGCTAGATTACACATCTTTCAAGTGTTAGCTGTAGGATATTATTTCCAGTCCTTTTGGTCACCTTGGTCTCCTCTGAAGCCTCCTAGTTTGTCAATATGCAGTTCAAGAGATCAGCAGTCAGACTAGGAAGGACCTTACTGTGAGGGGACTGTATCCCCTTTTCCTGTGGACTTTTTATATCTATGAATGCAGTCTAAAGTTGCAAAATCATTGTTGGAAATCATTTTTGTTTAATGTTACCCCTTAAATCTCTCTTTTCTTTATTCTGCCTGGTGAACCTTTTTTCATCTTTTCACTTCTAACCTGCTTGTTTGAACCCAAAGTGTGCTTCTTGTAGACAGCATCCAGTTGGATCTCGTGGTGGTTTTTTTTTTTTTAAGTTTATTTTGCTGATGTCTGCCTTTGATGGGAATGCTTTATTTGCTTAGATTTAATGTAACTATGGATAAAGCAAAATTTACTTCTGTCTTTTGCCGTTCATTTTCTGTTCATCTTACATCTTTTCTAGTCCTTCATTTCTCCTCCGTTTGTTGCTGTCTTTTTTTGAAGATATTTTCTGATGTACTATTTTAATTCCCATGCCATTTCTTTTTTTAAAAAAAATTGGTCTAATTAGTTATTCATGACAGTAGAATGCATTTTGACACCTCATACATAAATGGAGTATAACTTCCCATTCTGCTGGTTGTACATGATGTAGAATCATGTTGGTCATATAATCATACATGCACATAGGGAAAGAATGTCCAATTCATTCTGCTATTCTTCATACCCCCATATCCCCTCCCCTCTCTTCACTTGCCTCTGTCTAATCAAAAGAACATCTATTCTTCCCTAGCTATTCCCCCCTTTTTGTGAATGGGCATCCACCTATCCAGAGAAAACATCTCACCTTTGGTTCCTTGGGATTGGATTATTTTGCTTCTCATGTTCTCCAGCTCCACCCATTTATTGGCAAATGCCCTAATTTCATTCTTCTTTAAAGCTGAGTAATATTCCTGATGGCTTTTTATATTTCTATGAATAATGTCATTGGTATTTTAATACGAATTGTATTAAATCTGTATAAAATTTTTGAAAGTATGGCCATTTTGACAATGTTAATTCTGCCTAACCAAGAGCATGGGAGATCTTTCCATCTTCTAAGATCTTTTTCAGCTTCTTTCTTTAGTGTCCTGTAGTTTTCATTGTAGAGGTATTTCACCTCTTTCATTAGATTGATTCTCAGGGGTTTTTTTTAGGCTATTGTGAATGGGGTAGTTTTCCTAATTTCCCTTTTAATGGATTCATCACTGATGTATAGGAATGCATTTGCTTATGGGTGTTAGTTTTATATCCTGCTATTTTGCTAAATTCATTTATTAGTTCTAGAAGTTTTCTGGTGGAATTTTTTGGCTCTTCTAAATATAGAATCATGTGATCAGCAGATAGTGATAGTTTGAGTTTGCTTTTTTTTTTTTCTATTCATATCCCTTTAATTTCTTTCTTCTAATTGCTGTGCTTAGAATTTCAAGGAAAACATTGAATACAAGTGGTGAAGGAGGGCATCCTTGTCTTGTTCCAGTTCTTAGAGGGGAATGCTTTCAATTTTTCACCATTAGACACCATTTAGAATGATGTTGGCCTTAGGTTTAAAATGTATAGCTTTTACAATGTTGAGGTATGTTCCTACTATCCCTAGTTTTTCTAGTGTTTTGAACATGAATGTGTGTTGTATTTTATCAGATGCTTTTCCACATCTATTGAGATGATCATATGATTCTTGCCTTTAATTATACACTGACGTGATGAATTATATTTATTGATTTCCATATGTTGAACCAACCTTGCATCTCTGGAATGAACCCCACTTGATCATGGTGCATTATCTTTTAATATGTTTTTGAATGAGATTTGTGAGAATTTTATTGAGAATTTTTGCATCTATGTTCATCAGGGATATTAGTCTTAAGTTTTCTTTCCTTGCTGTGTCTTTGTCTGGTTTTGGTGTCAGGGTGATACTAGCTTCATAGAATGAGTATGGAAGTGTTCCCTCTTTTTCTATTTCATGGAATAATTTGAGGAGTGTTGGTATTAACTCTTCTTTGAAGGTGTAGAACTTGGCTGAGAATTTGTCCGGTCCTCTGCTTTTCTTAACTGGTAGGCTTTGATGGCATCTTGTATTCCATTGCTTGAAACTGATCTGTTTCAATCTTGAATGTCTTCCTGATTCAGTTTGGGTAGGTCATAAGTCTCCAGAAATTTGTCAATGTCTTCAAGATTTTCTATTTTATTGTAGTATATATTTTCAAAATAGTTTGATTATCTTCTGTATTTCAGTAATGTCTGTCATGATATTTCCTTTTCAATCACAAATTTTAGTAATTTGAGTTTTCTTTCTCTCTTCATTAGCATGGCTAAGGGTTTATTAGTTTTATTTATTTTTTCGAAGACCCAACTTTTTGTTTTGTCAATATTTTGAATTGTTTCTTTTGTTTCAATTTCATTGATTTCAGCTCTGATTTAATTATTTACTATCTTATGCTTTTGGTGTTGATTTGTTCTTCTTTTTCTAGGGCTTTTCTTTGTCTTGTTGATGTGTAATTCCCTTAAGCAGTATGAAATGTCCTTCTTTGTTCCTTCTGATTAACTTTGGCTTGAAGTCCACTTTATCTGATAAGAGGATAGAAATCCCTGCTTGTCTATGCAGTCCATATGAGTGATATGTCTTTTCCCGTCCTTTCACCTTCATTATAATGTGCCTTGGTGTGGGTCTGTTGTAATTTTGGACATTTGGGGTCCTGTAAGCCTCTTATATTTGATTTTCTATTTCATTCTTTAGGTTTAGGAAATTTTCTGAAATTATTACTTTGAAAAGATTATGCATTTCTTTGGTTTGTGTCTCCATGCCTTCATCTATTTCAGTGACTTAAATTTGTTCTTTTCATGTTATCCCATGATTCTTGGAAGTTCTGTTCATGGTTTCTTAACATCTTCTCTGCATGATCAGTTTTATTTTCAAGATTATGTATTTTGTCTTCATTGCCTGAGGTTCTGTCTGCCAAATGTCTAGTCTGTTGGTGATGCTTTCCATTGAATTTTTAATTTGGTTTCTTGATTTCTTCATTTCAAGGATTTCTGCTATATTTCTTTTCAGAATCTCTATCTCTTTATTGAAGTGATCTTTCACCTACAGAAATTGATCTCTGATTTCACTCCTTACATCATCGTTTATGTCAGAGATCAGTTTAACTATGTACATTCTAAACTCCTCTGACATTTCTTCTACTGTGTTGTCAATGGATTCTATTATTGGAGCATCTTGGTTTGTTTGAGGTGCTTTGTTCCCTTGTGTTGTTGTGTTGTTTGTGTGTCTGCCCATCTAGCACACATCCAAGGCCCAGCAATTGTCAGGACATGTTGAAAGACTGTACCCAGGAATCCGCTATGGGTTCCACTTGTGTGGTGTAGGAGCCTGTTCTTAGCCCCCTACTTCACCTGCCAACCCCACTATTCTTGGCCTCTGATTCATTCTCCAAACTTGATCTCTCCTGCCCTTGTCCCTTAAAATCCATCGTCAGGCACTTCTCTCTCAGACCTGCAAGGAGCCAGATTGGAGGGGGAGGGGGAAATACTGGTTTCTGAAACCAGTATTTCCCTGTGTATACCTCAATCCATGCTTCATTTTCTCCTGGCCACTTAGGCACAACGTCAGTCACGTAGCATGGGTTTGCCCAGCTCATTTTCTGGGCCAGACTCAGGTCTGCCAGTAATGGGTTTCCCCACCTGCCAGCCCCCAAGCGGCAGCTGCAAAATAGCTCCTCCCCCTGTCCTCCATGTACTCCACCAAGAGAGATGGTGGCTTTCCTCCCATACATGGATAACTGTGCATAGCATACATGGATACTGTTTATTCGAGCAGTGTCTCTGAATTCTAAGCTCTCCATACCCTGACATGCCTCAGTCTTCCCAAGACTGGGGGTTCTTTAATTCATTTATTGCTTTACTGCATTCACATAGGGATTGTTCTGGCTTTTGCCTCCAACCTCTTTTGAAGCTGTGGGGCTGGGGATCTTTCCCCCTTATTTTATTATATAAGATCTCCTGACTCTCTGATCTGTTTGGAGTGTCCAGTATTAAATTCCAGTAAAGTTCCCCCTAATTTTTGATCATTCATCCACCTTGTTGAAAAGTTGCCTGTCTGCTTTTCTTGGTTGGCATCATAGATCCACCAGGGAAGTGACCCCTCTATTCTACCATCTTCCTGGTTCTCCATGTCATTTCTTAATATGCATGGGTGTAGGTGTGTGTGTGTGCACATGAGCACACACATGCACACATGTTTATTTTCTGAATGGATGTTCTGGAGATTACATTTAATGCTTTAATTTATAACAATCTAATTTAATACCATACAACAGCTGTGTATCTATGTAATTCATTCTCTCCCCCCTCCTCAGTGCTAACTGGCATTAAAATTTTTCTTTGTATACTATAAGCCCACAAACTCCATTTTGTAATTATTGTTTTATGTAGGTGTCTTTTTAATCACCTAGGAAAAATATGCATATTGCATTTTATATTTACTTTTATTCACGTCATTCATTTTTTCAACAATATTTGCATCATTTGTCTAGTGTTCCTTCATGTCAACCTGGACTACCTATGGTCTTTCTTATAGGTCAAGTCTGCTGGTGACAAACTCTCATTAAAAAAAAAATAACAACGTGTTGATTTACTCTTCATTTTTGAATTCTGGAAACAGAATTCATCACTAACAGCTTTGTTTTTTCTTTTTCTTTTAGCACTTTGAATATGGCCTTCATGCTTTCTGATGAGAAATTGGCTGTTAATCTTATTGAAGATCATAATAAGTTGCTTCTCTTTTATCACCTTTAAGATTCTACCTTGACAGTTTGATTATAATTTGTCTAAGTGTGAGTCTCTTTGCACGCAGCTTCTTGGATGTGTGTATTAATTTTTTTCATCAAATTTGGAAAATTTTCACTGTCATTTTTTCTTTGTGTGTGTGTGTATGTGTGTGTGTGTGTGCTGGGGATTAAACTCAGGACCTCACATGGGCTAAGAAGCATGTGCTCTACCACTGAACTACACTTTCAATCCTTCACTATTAATTTTTCAAATAGTCTTTCTGCTATTTCTCTCTCTTCTTCCCTTAGAACCCCTGTTATGCACATATTGGTATGCTTGATGGTGTCTCATAGGTCTCTGAGGCTCATTTGTTTTTCTCAGTTCTTTTTCCTTCTATGCCTTAAACTGCATCAACATAATTGATCCATCTTCAGATTCACTGATTCTTTTTTCTGCTAGCTCAAATCTGCCATTGAACTTCTCTAGTCATTTCAGTCATCGTATTTTTCAACTCTAGAATTTCTATTTGATTATTTTTCTTGCTATTCTACCTTTGATGAAACTTGTTCTCATACTTTCCTTTTGTTCTTTACGTATGCCCTCCTTTAGTTCTTTGAGCATATTTATAATAACTGATTTAATGTCTTTGGCTAGCATTTGGGCTTCCTCAGAGATAGCTTCCATTGACTATTTTTCTCTGTATATAAGACTTATTTTCCTTTAATTTCCATGCCTTCTAATTCCATGCTGGGTATTTTAAATGGTAAAATGTGGCAACCCTGGCAATCAAATCCCTCTCTTCCCCAGGGTTTGTTTTTATTGCTATTTGTTGTTGCTTTGTTGTTTGTTTATATAGTGACTTTTTGGAACTAATTCTGTAAAGTCTCCGCTTATTTAGTTTAATAGTCAGCTAACAATGGGACAGAAATATCCTTATGTACCTTGTACCAATAAGGTTCCCAGTTTCATCCAAGGAGTTCTCTGTAGTGTTGTGCTATGGCTTTGAACACTGACCATTAACAACACTGCCTTAGCCTTCACTTCCTGCTTGGATGGAGCTTCAAGGTCAACCTAAAATGAGAAATGAAGGCATTCTTACATCTTTTCTGCTCTACACATTTGCATAGCCTTCTAGATTGCTTAAAACCTGCCAGAGCTTTTCAAGGTCCTCTGTGAGTATCTTGTTCTTCAGCTTCTCTTTTTTAGTTTACTGGTCAATTTCTCATTTGTCCCAAATGCTCTCTCTGCTTCAGGCAACTGCAAAATTTAAAAAAAAAAAAAAAATTGCTGGTGATTGTGTTTTTTAAAAATGCCCCAGACTTTTCACATTGAGGAATCTCTGAGTCAGGTCTGTAAGTGGAGGCTTCCAGGGAGCTACCAGACAAGTCAAATAGGGACAATTCTCCGAAGGTAGGGTTTTGAGGTTGTGCCAGACATGTTCTGCTTCCTCTAGTGGCTGCTAGGCTACTGCTTTTCACAGCTCAAAATGGTTATGAGGCTGATAGAGTTCAAGGCTATTGTCATGCTGGGAAGAGTGGGGAGGGGTAAGTTAAATTAAAATGCCATCAAGTTCATTGTTCTTACTGAGATTTGGCCATCTTTCCTGAATAAATACTTCCTGTATTGTTGCAAGCCTTTGGTTAATTCTGGAGTTCTGTAAAAGTTTATTCTGACAATTTTTTCCAATCTCTCATTGCTTTTAGAGCTGAGCAGATTTTCAGAGTTCTGCCATTGTGGGTGTCGGAAACCCTGGTTGGGTTCTTTCTAATAAACTGCATCACCTTTTTCATTCATAGTTGGTTGTTGTCACCAAAATCCTTGAATCTTTTGTTGTGAACTGCTGGCTACTCCTTCTGATGTTGGACTGATTTTTAAGTAGATTTAAAAAGTTTCATTTTTGCCCATTATATTTTGTGTTCTTAATTTCTGTTGTTCAAAAATGTCAAATTCTCCTGAATCCTGACATCAATGACTATGCTTTTTTAATTTCTTTTAAATCATAGATAACATAACTGGTCAGGTCAGAGCAGAGATCAGCCTTTATCTACTCCACTGGGTACCCCTTCCATGGGGACATTACTCCATTTGCAAGTTTTGGAAATTCAGCTATTTTCAAATGTTAACTCTAGGATTCCAAACTCCACCAGGTAGAGGTAGTTTTATTCTTAAAAGGAAAGTGAGTTTATTGAATATTATTTATTTATGGTAAATTTTCCGAACTCTTTTTGTTCTCAGTTTCTTTACTCTTCACCCATCATTTGCTTCTCTAAAAATGTAATATGAACTGAAATACCAAGGATTTGACATTGCCCATTTTTGAAAATGGGGCAACATTGATCTGTCCTCAGTTTCCTAGCCCCTCTTCCATTTCCCTAAGTGTCTCAGAGGACAATAACCATTGTGTGAAAATTAGCTCTCCCAAACCCTGGTGAAGGGAGGACCGGAAAAAACATTGCTTTGGGAAAAGTCAGCTGTCATGGCTGGTTCCCACTGGACAACCTGGGAAGTCATCACATAGCTCTAGTTGTGGTATAAACTCTATCAGAGCTCTGAGTCTCACCTAGAGGGCGGTGGTCTGGTCCAGGGCTGGCTTCCTTTGTAATCCCAACACATCTAGTCAGTAACAGAGTGGACAGAGCGATGAAGACCCAGCACTTCCCACCTGCTAAGAGAAGAGGCTGGTGAGAGGATCATAAGCCCAGGTTAACTAACCCAAATTCAGGGCTGGAGCCTTAGACCTAGTATTCAAGGCAGGCTCCCCACACCATGAACTCGACAACAGTGTGGGTGCAGCGAGGCACCAACCCTACTGACACCCACTGTGGACACGTCTCTGCCTATTACATAAGTAGCTCCAGTGGAGTGTGGAGCATCTGTGATTCCAGCCCTAAGGGATGCAGAAGCCATTGTTTGCCAAGGAATACTACTTTTGAGAATTTGCACAGCATAGTGGAAATAAAGGTTCAGTGAGACTATGTAGATTGTAATCAAATCGCTTGGCAAGTTAATGAATATCATTGAGTTTTATATTTCTCATTAATAAAATCAAACTATGTCTCTCTTATAGGATTTGTATGAAAAAAAAGGTACAATCAACACTATATTCAAGAAGGCCAATAAATTGTACTTTGGCAAGTTTCTTTTCATATGTCCCTATTTTTCTCAGAGCAGTTTCCCACCTTTGCTGCCAGATGGCGCCCGAGAGCAGAGCTGCCCTCCCCAAGGATTTTATTTCCACCCTTTGGACGCTAGGTAGGAAGAAACTCTGTCAGTGTTCAGGCTGGCATTTAAAACCCAGGGTTGCACACAGACTTTGTGCTTTTGATCCATCTGCTCCATGGAGAACTGTGAAGCTTACCTATTTCTAGCCAGACGCCCATTTCTACAATAGAATTTGCCGGATGATGAAACTTTGTGATAATTAACCGTAGCTGGCGTTCAAAAGAAGTCAAACAATACTTAATTTAGTAATCTGGTTTTTTTGTATACTTTTCTCTATGATAAACTGGAACAGATGCAAAGAACTCAGAGACTCAAAGTTCAGGCTGTGTGGGTTTGAATCTCAGTATCAGGGTTAATTGAGCAAACTTGGACAATCTGATCTCTCTGAACTGCACTTTCTTCATCCATTAAATGGTCACACTAATGTAGCTGCACTATTATATAACCATAGGCTTGTTCTGATAATAAATGAGATAATACACTTAGGATACTCAGTACAAACCCTGCTAGATAGTAAGTACTTACTAAGTAATTACAACTATCTGAGCATGAGCTTTGGAGTCAGGTGGGTATAGATTTGACTCTTAGCTCTTGGATTTAGAAGTTGAATTATCTTGAAAAGTTACATAACCCTATGAGCCCCACTTGCCTCAACAATTCCAAGATTATAATGAAAATCACATAAATGTATATACAATCTCTCTTACCTGTTTCTTATTTCTATCATGACCCATTTCAGATGGGATTTGAGTTTACCTGTCTGAAACAAAATTTAACCCAATGACATTTCTTTTAAAAGCCAGTAATAGAAGCAGGGTGAGAAAAAAAAACACGCAGAGGGGGAAAAAAGGTAAGGTTAAGATCTTGGATGGCATCATAAGATTTGGTATACTTGCTAACACAGGGTCACAAATTTTACTTTGAGCTTCTGAGCATCCAAGGCAATAAAGAAAGGAAATGTGGTTAGTGAGATGATTCACGGTGCCAAGATAAATGCAGGGGAGTTCTGAAGAAGAAGCCCAGCTATTCCTAGTTCTGAGACTCAAGAGACATGGTGGCTATACAATAGATGTATAAATGTTAGCTCCCCTCATCCTGAAGCACAGAGAAAAGAGTGAGTCTAAGAATAAAGGCAACAAGAAGAGGTAACTTTGGAGCCGAATAAGGCAGAATATGATTTTTTTTCCAGGAGTCTGCAAGTATGTAGGTATGTCTGTCCATAAGGGAAGCGTGTGGCAGGGTCTGGATGGTCCACACATGAAGCAGGACAACTGTGCACCCAGGACCCAGCTGGTGGAGATGAAGCTCCCATCAGACTAAAAGGCACGGGAGTCTGTGGTATGAGGAATTGCAGGGAAAGGGTGCCTGGGGAGCCGTGTCCAAACAGCTGCTTTGTTTTTAGAGACTGTCCCTACTGGACATCTGGTATTTAATGACTATCCTGAAAGGGAAGTTAGTTGTTATTTTTTTAAAGTATGTTTTCTTTTGTTCTGTGTTTTTCAGGACCCAGAATTTTGGTTCTTGAAGGAAGAAAATGATCAGGGTGGTCACAAGGGACTACCTATCGTTTCTTCTCCACACCTTTCTGACCATTACAACCAGTAGAAGTACCCATTACACAGGATAAAAGGAGTCAGGCTTCATGCTCCAAGTGAAGAAGGAAGGATTCTGGTACTAATTGAACAGCAGGGAAAATAAAAATTCAGGAATATCACTTTAGCAAGACACCCACATTCTTTTGATCTGTGGCATCCCTGAGACTCTCGGAGTTAGATCCTCAGTTTCAGTTTGCACATGAAGTTTGCAGATGAAGACTGAGGTCTTGAGAGCTATAACAAATCTTCTTAGACTTTTTTAGGTCAGACAAGCAATGCAATCAGAATCTGGGGCCTAGGCCTGTGGACTCCAGACTTTGGAGGAACTTGTTCTTCCAGAACATGTGTTAGGAGCTAGAGAAGAGATCTGAGGAAGAAATTTGAGCCTTAGTCCTCCAGGAAATAGAACTCATGTGAAATAGCTATAGGGAAATTGGGACTTTTCCACAATGTGATTGTTACGATTTTGCCTCATGGTGCTGCATTGACCATAACCCAACAGCTCTACTCCCAATTGAGCTCTCTCTGCTGGCCTGCTATGGGAGATCCTGCATTGTCTTCAATCCACTTGATACCTAACAATGCTTTTTTGTTCAACAAATAAGGCTCTGTTCAGTCACACAGTGACCTTCTACTAAGGGCCCAGGTATGGTATTTGTGACTTGGGCTAAAATACAGAATACTTGTCTTCACGAGCTCCATCACCTAATAAATAGACAAGGATAAATGTAATAACACTATATTAGAAAGTCAGTGGGATATGAAAGTGAGTGTTTTGCCCAGCCTTGGAGTGGGAGGTAGTCAAGGAAGGTCTGCTGAAGAAAACTCACCTGAACTTAGCCTGAGAAGGGTAGACAATTAACATTCTAGGCATTCCAGGCAGATGGAGTCACCCGGGTCAGGGTGTGGTAGCATAAGAAAGCAGGACATTCTCAAAAAATTGAAAGTGGTTTGATTTCTCTGAAAGAGCAGGGTGTGTGGAGGAGACATTTGGTAGTTTACCAGGTTCCTAGGGCTACTATAATAAAATGCCACAAACCAGGTACCTTAACACAATGGAAATGCATTCTCTCATAGTTCTGGAGACCAGAAATTCTGGAGATCAAGGTGTCAGCAGAGTTGCACTCTCTCTGAAGGCTTTGGGGAGAAGCCCTCCTTGCCTCTTCCCAGCTTCTGGCCACTTCCAGCACTATCCTTAGCATTCCTTGGCTTGTAGCTGCATCACTGATCTCTGTCTCCGTCTTCCCATGTCCTTCTCTTTATCTCTCAGCTCTGTGTTTGTGTGTTCTCTGCTCTTCAGATTAGGCATTGGATTTAATCCAGTATGACCTCATGTTAATAAATTACATCAGCAAAAACCTGATTTCTGAATAAGATCACGTTCTGAGTTTCCAGTGGGCATGTGTTTGGGGGGCAAGAGGGAGACACTGTTCAACCCATCACAAATACTTTATTCCAGAGAAAGAATCCAAAGTTTTTATTAGATTCTCCAAAAAGTGCTCCTAATCCAAAAATCCTTGAATTGCTGCCGAGGCAAATTTCAAACTGGGGAAGTAGAAAGGGGACAAGAAGCAGGGTATTCATCTTGACCAGAATTCTGCCACCCATTTCCTAATCCCACAACCCAATCACCTAACCAAGTTTTGTCTACCCCCCGGCACTCTCTGCACCAAAATGTGCCCAAGGAACTGTGGAAAGGAGAAGAAGATATTGCTGGGAACAGTGTCTCTTTGCTCCTCTCAAGGTCCCTCATCTATGAAATGGGGGATGAATCATCGCCCAGCTCAACCTCAGAACTGCTGTAGGATTAAGTTTACGGGATAACCAATCGGGAAAGTGTTTTGCAGGTGCTACGGAGCACAGAATTGTAGGGAAGGGTGTTCTGATTCTTTCTCTTTCACACCACACTCTGCTCTCCTCTCCTTTCTTTTTCGTTTTTCAGATGCATCTTCTCTCCCTCTTTCTCCACCCCCCTCTCTTTCAGAAAGTGGGAGGGGGTGGAATAATCCTCACAGAAATCTGTGCTTCCTTCTGCCTTCGACATCCAGAAGAGGCAGGCACTGAGGAGCATCCAAGTCCCCGCATCCCCTTGGGACTTCGCCCTAAGTAAACTGGTATGTGAAGCCAGAGCTTCTCTGCTTTGAGGTGTTCGTGCCTGGGTGGTTGAAAATGAGCTCATTAGTGATTGCAATTAGGTTTGAATTCCCGAGCACAACACTTGGTGCTATTGCCTCACTCTCAGAGACAACTGAGTAGTCACCAATTTTCAGGGCTTCAACACCCTTTGGGCATTCCCTGGCCTGCCCAGGACAAACAGGATGATCACAGCAGCCCAGAGTAGGGGCCTATTATCTCAGCCATCATCTGTTTGCTAAGAATTCTCCCCAAGGTCAGTTCTTAGTATGGTTCTGATTGTTATCTTTGTGTGACATTTTAGCTAATTCTGCCTGGGCACAGCAGAAGGGAGACAGGATTAGAGAGTCAGGACATGTGGGTTCTAGGTATGACTGTGACAGACAAATGTGGTGGGTTTGGAGAAGTCATTTTGGTGTTCTGGTCTTCAATTTTATCATCTTTAAAAAAAAATTAAAAATGAAGTTGTATATTTTTTAAAGTTTTATGTGTGAATTTTTCTGGGAGAAAAGGTCCATGGCTATCATCATTTTCTTTCTTTCTTTTTTTTTTTTTTTTTTTTTTGGAACAGGGGTTTAAATTAAGGACAATCGACCACTGAGCCATATCCCCAGCCCTATTTTGTATTTTATTTAGAGATGGGGTCTCACTGAGTTGCTTAGGGCCTTGCTAAGTTGCTGAGGCTGGCTTTGAACTCGCCATCCTCCTGCCTCAGCCTCCCAAGTTGCTTGGATTACAGGCGTGCACCACCACACCCGGCTGTCGTCATTTTCTTGAAAGGGTCTGTGACCAACAAAGATGAAGAACCTGGCACTATTCTTTGGTACTTTAGGAATGTCAGACATCTGGCCATTGAACAAGTTTTTGCCGATTGCCTACTGTATACTAGATTCTTTGATAAGATCCAAGAGTACAAAAGTAAATAAGACCCTTTCCAAGGCGGCCACTTTCCTTTGGGGGAGACAGACCTACAGACAGAATTATTATAAGAGGTACTATATAATTTAATATAACATAATAATACTGCTATCTGAAATACCATGATGGTCATAAACACAGACGTTCGAGGAACATAGAATTTCTGGAAATGTCTGGAACTTTTCTTCTGACCTGTAGAGGAGTCATAAATTGCTGAAAAGGGAGAGGGGACTTTCCAGGACGTCCCTGCAGGTTTACAGGGAGAGACATCTTCCTTTCGGTGCATCTGAAGATCCCAAGCTCCCACTGACTTTTGCCCTCCCTGCACCCTCCACCCAGAGTCGGACTCCTGGAGCTGACCCAAGCTGGTGGATCTTAAGGAAATACAGGCATCCTCTTCTTTGGGTGTATTTCTCCACTGTATGTGCCTTGAATCTACTTCCAGGGTAAGGAGCCCTATACCTAGGAGACCCTGGGTCCTACCCCTGCTGGTTGGGTGGTTCGCTCCTGGCCCCCTTCCTGTCTAGCACCCCAGGAGAGCAGATTTGATGACGCTGATCATCACATCCAATGTTACTCTTGCTCCTGTGTAGAATCCTTGGGGACCTTAAAGCTCTGCCAAAACACTGTTAAAGGGAAATTCATTAATTTTTTTTAAAAGGGGGGTATTTAATTGACACATCGTGGGCTCCGGGGGCCGAAGGTACAATGGACCTGAGTGTTTGTCCCACTTCCCCTACTTACTGCTGGGTCCAGGCCTTTCCACCGAGCTGCTCCCCGTAGTCCAGGCTACCACCACCTCTGCCTTTGACTATTCCACTGAACTTCCACATGTCTCATTACAATCCATTCTCCATATGGCAGCCAGAGGGACCTTTTTAAATATGCACCAGAGCATGCCATTCCCCTGTTAAAACTTTCCAAATATTTTCACAGCATTTAGAATAAAATCAGCTCCCGTGATGTGGCATCTGCCTGCGTCTCTGGTCCTGTCCTGGACCCCTCTCCTTCTCACGCACTGGGCTGGCTGACCTGTCTATCCCTACATCACGGTTCCACCCACGACTTTTGCCCTCCCTGCTTTGGGTGGTTTAACTGCTCTTCCCTCAGATTCAGGCATAGCTTCTTCCTCTTATGATTCAAATCTCGGTTTTAAAGACACTGTTTTCCCCAGCCATCTCATCAGGAGTTTCCCCACCTTCCCCTCACCACCGTTTTTTCACTGTGCTTTCTTTGACCCTCTTTATAGCATTTATTGCAAACTGAAGTTATCTTATTCACTTGGTTATGATCCATTTTCCCTGCCCCGCTCCTTGTCTGTCCCACACACTCTGTATTCCTGTCATCTACAATACAGTACAGCCTATCACAGATGAAAAATAAATACCTGAGTATCTATCAATAGAAGGATGCAGTCATTTAATATATTTGAGCCCCCAAATTCTTTAGCCTCAAAATGGAGAAAGGAAAAATGTCTCCTTGACTACATGTTCAATCTTTTATGATCCTTGGAGAATTCTCTGAGGTTAGCTACTAGTATTAGAGCTATATTCTAATTAAATAAATGAAAAGTCGGATGAGTTAAAAAGTTTGTCCAAAATCACAGTTGTGCCCATAAAATTTATCCTCAATAACATACCAATAAAGATTTGGGAGACAGAGGCAAGGGAGAGAAATTCTTTCAATTTCTTCCAAAGTTTAAGCCTCACCAAAATGTTAACCATCCATTGGAGGTTGCCATAGGCTATCTATCTAGTACACTCAAGAGAAGTTGTAGCCAGGACCCTATTCCCATATACAGTTCTCCTGCCTCTGATGAAGTGAATATCTTTTTATTTATTTATATAGCAATTCATCACATATTGTTGACAACTGGATGCTATAATAAGTACATCATATTGGCTCTAGAGATGAAACCTGATTCCACACTGAGGGTATGTACCTGGTCTTCCCTAGAAATGGATAGTTCCCAGCAGGACTTATTAGTCAAGCTCTTTTTGACTAAATAGAATAATGAATATAAATTGCTAATTAGCCAGGGTTCTGATAGGGAATAGGCATGCAAGCAAGGAATGTTAGCAATATCTGGTGTGGTGGTGCACACCTGTAATCCCAGCAGCTCTGGAGGCCGAGGCAGGAGGATGGCAGTTCAAAGCCAGCCTTGGCAACTTAGCAAGGCCCTAGGCAACTTAGAACCCCCCAAATTAAAAAGAATGCAAAGGACTGGGGTTGTGGCTTAATGGCTAAGTGCCCAGGGTTCAAGTTGCAATACCAAAAAGAAATTTAAAAATTTCTAGTATCATTGCCACCATTATTAGAGTTAATAATGGTGGCAATGCCACCATTATTAGAGTTAATAATGGTGGCAATGATACTAGGACTTCTACCTCCTTCCTCAATCAGGATGTCTAGAAGAGAAGGAGATTAAACACGTCCTTGGTAATTTTCCCTCCCAGATCCATCCCATTAAAAGATGCAGCTCACATGACTCCCTTTGCCTTTTCCTAAATCCACAGCTTGTACAAGGAACTGAAAGTAATAAGCATAATTCAAATGCTATGTCTTTCCTAATTAAAATTCACCCAGAAAAGGATGCCAGAGTTATTTTAGTCCATTTGACAGAGGACATTCCATTACATAAATCTAGGCTTCTAAACAGAGTCCAAGGGAAGAAGGTGTGTCCAAGCATGCATGAGTGTGTGTTGCATGCATGAGTGTGTGTTGCATGCATACACGCATGTTTGGGGTGTAAGTTCAGGAGTCCTACCAAGGATGATTCACAGTTGGCCATGAACAGGTTGAAGGATCTGAGTTTTCAAAGGGAGCTGCTGCTGGAGCCCCTGGGAATTGCTTCCTGAGGTGCCTCTGGCTGGCGAAGCACACTGAAGACGGCCTTGGCCCTGTCTGGCAGTTCTGAAGGAAAACACTAGAACGGCTTTTCCATGAGGGGACGTTGTCCCAGCTCTCTCAGCAGAGGCTCCACATGCTTGGCGGCTCTCCTTGGCAACACTGGTTGCCAAAACAGCTGTGTCAGCCTGGCTTCCCCGGAAAAGATGGGAAGGCAAGAAGGGAGCCCTCTGCTAACCCAAGGGCTTCTGTCCAGGGACAACTCCCCAGGGCAATGCACACGGAAAACCAAATCCAGAAAGAGGAAAGAAGACAGTGGAAAAACCAGGAGGTAAAAAGAGAAGGGAGCAAAGCTAAGAAGGCAAGGGAATTTTAGAAGTTTAAGAGACATTCTCTCTGAGAGTAGGTTTTTCTTTTCAAGGGCAGGAGCTTATTTCTGTGTGGGCGGACAGTTGGTTGAAGTATGAAGACAATTTGGAACAAGCTTTTCATTTTCAGAAGATTCTTTTTTCCCATCACCTGGCCCTGAACCCCTGCTGTAACCCTGCTAATAGTTTTGGAAATATGTCTCAATGTCTTTTACTGGTAAATCTGTTTCTTAGCTTCCCTTCTGCCATTTTGCCACTGGAAAGGAAAAGTCCCATAGTTTAGGGTAGAAGGAAAATAGGATGTAAAGGAACTCCCCACTCAACAGAAAGGGAAGAGAAAGATTTTCAGATCTGAGGAGACTGAGAAAAGAGAGAAGATGGTGCAATCGGCACAGATAAGGATGTTTTTGGTCCCTCACTTGAGGTCAAACCTGGAGATGTTTCAAGTAGCAGGGGAAGAAAGAAGTCCATCAGGATCCTGCAGATAAGGAAATAGGATAACTTGCCCTGGGATGTACAGATATCTTAGAGACAGCCCTTGATCCACCCAGCACTTATCCAGATGGCACCAGGGCTACAGGCTGAGGGCTGAGGAAAGTGTCAGGGTGAGTGGGGCATCTTGCCAAGATTTACAGACTCTACTTTGGTGCAGGGAAACATCAGAGGCCCCCAAGAAGATGCAGAAGTTGAAAGAAATGAAGGACCTGAACTTCTGGACCATCAGTAAAGTGGCTACTGGGTGCAGGGATCTCACCTTGGAGCCAAGTTGGGAACCACATACAAAGCTCCCAAGAAGAAGTTTGGATTCTCTTCCCAGGCTGATACCCAGAAACCAAACCAAAATGTTCCAAAGGGCAGTCTGTGACCAGCACGTGGAACTGAGACCCCTCCCCATCCCACCTTGGATTTGCAAATTACACCTGCACCAGGCACAACCTTGAGAAAGAGAAAGTGGAAAGATGCCTTGAGAGGAACTCTCCTGGGCATTTGTACTTTGAATTGATTGAATTTCTAACTCAAACAGATCAAATTGAATGAAAGATTCTATTTAAAATCAGAAAAGAAGACATTACATTTAATTGGTCAATTAAATTTTGGGGGACTCAAAGATGAAATCAATTATACATGATTTTAAGAGCTGAATTTTTCCCACAGTTGAGTGTAGTATCAATTTTTTGACCTGTCTGTAATAATGACCTTTTACAACTGTACAACTCATTTTCACAGGTATGAACATTTTGAATTTCACATCAAATCAAAATAGTTGTTTTTGTTCTAACTTTGCTACTAGATACAAACAAACAAACAAAAAGAGGAGGCTCAGCAATGGTAGGAGCCTGGCTCAAGTTCAATAGCAGAGGATGGCCCCCTCCAAGACCGTTTCAAGCACAAAATGCTGAATCTCAGTCTAATAAAGACTGAACTGGGGTGATTTCTGGAGATGATTTTTGTTGTCACACTGGAGAGAGGGGATGCTACTGGGATTTAGTGGATAGAGGCCAGGGATGAAACTAAACAGCCCACATCTGGAATAGCTCCCACAACAAAGGATTACCTAGTCCAAAATGCCCCACAACAAAGCTCCCACAACAAAGGATTACCTAGTCCAAAATGCCCACCGAATCAAGGTGCAGAAACCCTCTAATCTAGGAGAATCCAAAAAGGACAGTGTCCCTCTCCTTTCATGTGTGTAAAAGTGGACAAGGACCCAAAGTCAAGGTGATTGCAATGTAATAAGGAAGCCCCAATGGAACAAACTTACTTGCCAGAGGCATAGTGGAGCCTCATTTCCAAAATGCTGTGGGGATGGGTATATCAGGGGTCTTATCTTAGGGTTGGGAGGAGATGGTATTCACCAAGGGCAGGGGAGTATCCAGGGCTGTACTGGAAGTAGCTTTTTTTTTTTTTTTAACATGTAGATGGACACAATATTTATTTATTTTTATGTGGTGCTGAGGATTGAACCCAGTGCCTCACACGTGCCAGGCAAGCACTCTACCACTGAGCCACAACCCCAGCCCCAGCAGATAGCTTTTTACTCCCTCTTCTCTGTACCATGCACTTATTTTCAGTAACAATCGAAATATAAGTAATAGTAATGTCCAGAAAACCATAGTTTTTTTTATTGCCATATTGACCATCATATACACAAAACAAATAAATATAGTAAACCAGAAAAAGAAGAAAATAATGTTTTTAATCACATTCAGGTATTTTTAAAGGAAAAGACCCATAGGTGTCTGTTATAATAGGATTAATAGCACAGATTTGGTGTTCATGTCTTAACTTTTGTAACTTTGTTAGTGACTGCATGAAAATTGACCTTCTTTGCACATTCATGTTCAGCAGATAGTGAATCCAGATATATCAAGCTTTTTTCACTAGCAGTTTATTGGAGAACTTTTTATTAATTTTAACTTTGAAACTTCACATAAAGCAACAGATTTACAAATACAAATTTTAGTATTTATGTAAGGAGAGACAGGCGGAAATTCATTTAAAAAAAAACCCATTTCCCAGTAAATTCCACAAATTGCAACCCTGCTCATGTCTTCGTTTCTCATCAGGATCTATTCTAGCTGCTGTCCAAAGTCTCCACAGTTTAAAATTTCCACTAAAATATCTTTAGCAGAAATTTCATAATTTCTATCATATTTGGGAAAAACTTGGACAATTTTTCTTCTTCTACAAAACAGAGAAAATGGTTGAATGATGAAGAATATTGATATTCTTTTTTTAAATTTACTTCCGACAATGGACCCCCATGTTACCTACACCCAGGGTTGATCCAGTCCTTGGTGTACATCTGTTCAGGGGTAATTCCTGGAGGAGGTAAGATTCCTGGTTTAGAGGGAGGACCTAGGAAATAAGGCAGACTTCATTGAATTAGGGTTCTAAGATTAGATTCTTTTCCAGGTTTCTTTCATAAAAAAACTTGCAAAAAGAATATAGAAACACAAAACACATTAAAGAATAAAGACCACGCATTGAATTAGTTAGTATTAGGTCTGGTTGCAATCTACAACAAGCAGTCTGCCCTTAAAGATGCTGACATCTTGTGAAAGGGGCTGCCTTGCAATCCAAAGTATTTAAACCACATTGTAGAAAGTCCAATAGAGGGTCAGAGGGAGAGCTTAAGTGGGAAATGGGGTGAAATTCAGAGGCAGGGGTAACTGCTTCCAACAGAAAAACCAGAGAAGATTTCATGGCAAAGTGACATTTCAATCCATCTTGAAGAGTGGGTAGGATTTGAATATTTAAAGGCTATGCTGAGTCCTAGAAGACAGTGGACAGAAGGAATGAAGGTCTTTGTGTCTCCATTTCTCCATCTTCAAAACAAGAATCAGGCCATCTTTGCCCTTTGGATCCACCTCTGAAAATAGCAAAAGAAGAGCAAGGGTGTTGTATTAGACAGCATGGCCTGGAAAATAGGGAATTGCCATAGTGTTATTGTGCATAGTCTTAGAGAAGATTCAGCATGTCATAGTCCTTCTTGTTTCAGTCAGATTTTTCATTGCTGTGACCAAAAGACCTGACAGAAACAATTAAAAGAGGAAAAATTTATTTTGGCTTGCAGGTTCAGAGGTCTCAGTCCGCAAATGGCCAACTTCATAGCTCTGGACCTGAGGGGAGGCAGAACATGATGGCAGAAGGGGGTGGCAGAAGAAAGCAGCTCAAGACATGGCACCAGGAAGCAGAGAGAGAGAGCTCTGTTCACCAGGGACAAAATATAAACCTCAAAGGCCCCAGTGACCTACTTCTTCTAGCCACACTCTACCTGCCTACACTTACCACCCACTCAATTCATTCAAGTGGATTAATGCACTGATTAGATTAAGCAATCTATCATTGCCAAATTGTTTCACCTCTCAATTTTCTTGCACTGTCTCACACATGAGCTTTCTGGGGACACCTCATATCTTAATCATAACACTTCTCGAGACCACAACGTTCTGGAAAACGAATCTCTGGAAAATGAAAGAATTTACCAGATGGAATACAGCAAAAGCATCCTCTGACTCAAACATTATTCTGTGATCCTCAAAGTGCCCTGGGGTCCGTCTCTGACAATGGAACCTAAGTTTCCTGCTCGCTGACTCGTAAATGGGTCTCACAAATGTGGTATGTATAAAGGTCATCATCAGGAGGCCAGGAAGTCTAGGCACCTGCCTGGGCTTTTCCTAAGTCCATCCACGACCCAGGGACTTGAATCTCCATCTTCCCTTTCCCCCGCCTAGTCACTTCCCCCTCTCAGCCCATCCACCCCTCACACCCTCCTCCACAACCTCACAAAGTTAAGAGGAGTGGGAAGAGATGGAGGGGAGCAGGGACACAGGGAGGATGAGAGGGAAGGACCACCTCAGTACACAAATAGCTCAAATCCATGGTCCCCGCTGCGAATTCTGAGACCAAGGGAAGGCTCATCTTTTTGCTCAACCACCTCCGTCTCCTCTTTTAAATTAAATTCCTCTGTTTCTGAGATTCATCTTCATTCAAAAGAAAGAAAGGACTTTGGTCTTTTAAGGGTTCTTTTTCATGAGGCTTTTCTGTGCCTCCGCTTCCCTCTGTAGTCCTAGAGAGGCAGCAGGGGAGACGGGGGACCTGAAAGGAGGGTGAGGGGTATCTGCAGGGCTGTCCAGCGACAAAGTGGGCAGGCTGAAGACAGGGAGGGATTTTGATGGGCTGTCACAGAAGTCTGGTCAAAGAACACTCATTTTCTGGCTGCAAAGTTGAGAACAGAAAAGTTAGGAAGAGGAGAACCAGGTTACAGGTGAGGGACATACATTTTGGGAAAGATGGCACTAGGTCAGATGGAGCCCACCGGTCACAGACTTCCATCTCAGGTGGTGGGTGGAGAAGCACCTGAGTGCAGGCTGGGGAGTCGGCACACCATCAGAGGCATTTAAAAAAAATGTATTCAGAAGTGTTTAGTTACCATTGAAGTTATTGCAATGTGTTTGCAGGAGGTAAGTGTGAACTCTTTAGCCCTCACGGAATTGAGCTGGGACCAGCATGCACACCCTTAGCAATATAGGGGTGTCGAAGCACACTGCGGCACAGGCCTCTCCCTCCTCTCTGACCTTGGGCAAGGCAGGCTATTACCAAATCTCTTTCCTTGTTGATTCTACCTTGAGCACCTCCCAGGGTTACTGAAAGGACCAGGTGAACTACATAGGAGGGAATGTTCAGTTGTAAGTGGTGCTCAGATATGGCAAGATCCTATCCATGGGAGGTTGCCATCTTCCTTCCCTGAGGGTATTTTCTTATGGGGGAAGTTCATGAGGAGTTCCTCCCCCTTTTTTCCCTATTTCCTGCCCCCTTTTGAAGTTGTGGGATGTTGCCAAGAAAAAGGAGAGGACTGATTATTGGGGAATAAACCTGGATTGTAGTGGGCCTTGTGGCTCATGATGGAAGTCTATTGTATCTATTTCCAAGGCAAATCACAGAATTCCCAAACTGGCTGGGGATTGCAGGTTCAACTTAAGGACATTGGCTGCTGGTCGTTTATATCCTAGGACTCATTTGCAGTAGTGGCTTCAGAATTTCTACATAGAAAAGGCTTGGAGGCTGTGATCTATTTGAATGGGAGGGGCACACAGCTAGAAGAATTAGATGCCATCTATGCAAAATAAGCACTCTGGTTAATTTGAGCATGCTAATCAGCTTTTTGCTGCTGTGATAAAATACCTAAGGGAAAAAAAAAACATTAAAAAGGAAAGATTTGTTTTGGCTTACGGTTTCAGAGGTTTCAATCCATAGGTGATTGGCTCTATTGTTATGGGTCTGAACTGAGGCAGAACAACATTGCAGGAAGATCATGGTGGAGCAAAGTTGCTCACTTCATGGCTCCTAGGAAGCAGAGAGAGGGGCCAGGAACAAACTAGATCTTTCCAGAGCATGCTTGCAGTGACCTACTTCCTTCAATTAGATTCCACCTCCTGCAGTTTCCACCACCTCCCAATAATCCATTTAGCTGTGAATCCCTCAATGGACTAACCCACTTCTGAGGTCAGAGCCCTAATGATCCAATCACTTCCCAAAAGTCACACCTCTGAACATTGCTGCACTGGGGACCAGGCCTTCAGCACATGAACCTTTGGGGAACATTCCAGATCCAAACCATAAGATTAAGTATATGAAAATTGGGGTGGCATTTGGAAATTGGTGGTGATTATGGGGTATGAAAGTTAATGTTTGTACTACCATTTGATCTTGGTGGTGGAAGATAAAGATGCCGCAATAATTGTCAGGGGCAAGATTGATGATCTGGCATGAGACTAGGGATTTGTAAACCTGGAGTGGAATCCAGTCTCCACCAGCAAATATTTGATTCCTCTTCTTAAAATAAGGCTAGTAAATGCAAGATTCTTTAACATTCTTTCGTAATCTATTCCCTATCTTCTAATTGGTAGGATAGAAACTTGCAAAAATCTATACTGAGGGACAAAAGTGGTCTCAACATATTTCCTCATGTCTCCTCATTTATTTGGTTTTCAAAGGCCAGAGAGTGGACACTGAACCTGGGCCACTTCCTTCTAGAGGCTTCTTATATATCTCTGGCAATGTCCCAGAAGGGGAGGAGGATTGGGCAGTACAAGGGTGGAGCTCATACTTGTTGATTATCTAATACTCCAGTCTGCTAGGTGCTTTGTATAGGTTATGTTGCATAATGCAAATAATATTAAGAGAGCATTAAATGACTCAGATTCAGAAAGATCAAGCATAATGCTATTAGCTAAAAGCAGCTTCTCTGTGGTGGATGCTCAATAAATATGGTTATTATTGGAGGAATGGAAAGAAAATGTGATGTATACGAATACACAATGGAATATTACTCAACCTTAAAGAAGAATGAGTTTGTGATTTTTGCTGGTAAATGAATGGAGTTGGAGAATATCATGCTAAGTGAAACCTGCCAATCCCAAAGAACCAAAGGCCAAATGTTTTCTCAGATATGGGGATGCTAATTCAAAATGAGCGGAGGGCTAGGGAAGAATAAAGTACTTTGGATTAGACAGAGGGGAGTGTGGGGGGCAAGAATGATAAGAGAATGAATTGGACCCTTTGAGTCTGTGTACATATATAATTACAGGACTGGTGTAATACTACATCATGTTCAACCAGAAGAATGAGAAGTTATACTCCATTTATATATGATGTACCAATACGCACTCTACTGTCATGTATAACTATTTAATAAACAAACTGATAAATAAATAATCAGATGTCAGAGACAGGGTTTAAAACCACATTTTAATCAATTCCAAAGTGTGTGCTCCTTCTATGGGTGTCCTCAAACCCAACTTGGAGAAGGCAATGATTGACCTCCTCCAAAATGCTCTATGTTTCTGGTAAGTTTTGTCCAAAAAGACGTCACTCGGGAGAAACCCCTCTGAGACCATGCGCCAAACTCCCAAGGATGACTTAGTGCGCCTCCTCTGGTGGAGAAAGCACTGTGCAGGCCACTTGGGTTGGCTGGAGTCAGGACGTTAACAAGGCAAGTGTCTTGCGACGCTCGTGGTTGTAAAAAATAGAAGCCCACTTGAGCTAGCTCCAAAGGTGGGGTGTGGAGGGTAATTTTAATGCCAGATGTTGGTTTTGAATCCAATGGAGGCTGAACAACTAGACACCAGGAAGGGCAAGAACCAGGGAAGTCTGAGGACTTTGAAGGATTGCAAGGACTTTGTTGATTTGCCATTCACGGTTCTACTGACCACTCGTCCCCTCCCTATCATTTACACATTGCAAACCGTAATGTGCATGGGAATCGCCCTGCGTTAAGCCAACATAATGATCAAATTGGAGCAGGGAGAGGGGTACACAACAAAGCATTTCCAAGGAATATATGTGCACAGGCACATTTTGAGAGTTTCCAAGTCCTCTTTCATATATACATATGTGAATATATATATATATTATATATTTTTTATATATATTTTTATAAATATATATTTATATATGTGCATATATAAAATATATATATATATTTTAAATTGACCTGCCCAAGAAATTGCTTGTTGATAAAGCCTCATGCTGGTCCTTTTCCCCTTCCCTCCTCTATCCTGCTGTTTCTACCATGTACTATATAGTTAGACCTAGGATGGCTGTGTCTATACTGAACATATGCAAATTTTTTTCCTTGTCATTATTCCCTAAAGTATACAACTACTTACATAGAATTTATGGTATATTAGGTATTATAAGTAACCTAGAGCTGATTATAGCATACAGGTGATGTGTGTGTCAGGTACAGTTTCTATGCCATTCTATTTAAGGGACTTGAGCATGCATGGATTTTGGTATTCACAGGGGTCCTGGAACCAGTTCCCCTCAGACACTAAGGAAGGACTGTACTTAGCCACACATGGGAATTACCTGGGAGCATTTAAAAATTCGAAAGTCTGATCCCAGCTCAGATGTGTTTCAGAATTGCTACATTTGTGCTCCTGTAATATGTCCCCTGGTGATTTTTATGTATCTGACAAGAACACAGTTTGTGGGTTGTCTTTTGGGAAGTGCCCCTCTAAATGGTGCCAATTAAATGAATCAGAATTTATGTGTCACCTTAGGTGATCTTTGTAACTTGCCTAACCTCCTAACCTCCAATTTCCTCTTCTGTAAACAGGGGTAACAACGTTCCTTACTTTATAGAGTTGATATGGGATTAAATAAAATATTTCATGTGTGTAGAACAGTGTCTGGTTCATAATTACCCAATAAATGTTAATTTTTTACTAATTATTTAGTATTATCATTTTATCATCTATGTAATTAGTCTCCGTAAATGGTCTCTTGGTTATGGAGGTGCAAACAGAATCCAATTGCTGGGCCAACTGTTAACAAAAATACATGAAAGAAAGGAAAAATTCAAAGTTTATTAAACATTAAGAATAACAGACAGATAAAGGTTTGGACTTAACAGCATAAATACCACCATTATCATGGTGTACAATTAAACTAACCTCATGTTAACTTGTACCTGTTTAACAGATGCGATCTTTGTGGTGTTGCCAAAAAGATAATGGGTTATTGTCGTTTGGTAAGGTGCTCGAAAATGAAAGATTTTATGTCTTTACTTATTCATACACACATGCACACACACACACAAACACACACACACTCCCCTGTACACCTGGTCTCCTGCAAAATGCACTGAATTTAGTTGCTAAATACAATTCAGCAGGACCTAAGATAAAGTTTTGCTCATTTTTAGAAACATTAATTTTAGCCAACACCCACAGGAGAACTGGTCCCGCCAGTGGGGAGGCACCTAGGAGCCCTCAGCAGGAAGTGGACACTTTGGGTGCAGAAGGTGTCCACCACATGAAGGGCACAACACAACTCAGTCACCTGCAGGGAATGACCCCAGTGTGCCAAGCAGGCTGCTGTTTGGGGATCTCACTAATTAACTGATAAAGTGTGAATTTTCCTAAAAGGAACATAAGGGGAAAATTAGATGAAAATCCAAAGTCAACTTTGCATTTTATAGAAAGTCTGTTGTTTCACCCTGGGGCAAGGCAAAGGGTGCCACTTAAAATTCTCCTTGATTTTTCTGACTCTAGACCTTTTGAATGTACAATTAGAATTATGAATTCCCAGATAAAACCAGAGGGTTAGAAGGAACCTGTGGGTTAGCTTATACAGCTTCTCATTGACCCAATGCCAGAATCCCATCCATATTCTCCTTCTCTTCAAACAAAAGGTCCTGCTTTGAGGGACAACTCAGCAAAGACCTGTTGCAGTTAAAAACCAAGTAGCCTAGCACAACGTTACCTCCTATGATTTCTGAATGGTCCAAAGTGGCCACATTCTCAAGGTAGCGAGCAGAGATTGGTTGATCATTTCTTTGCCCCTTTTTGGAAAATCAAATCAAAAGAAGCAATGAGGTGACCTTATCAGGAAGTTCTGATTCCCAAATTGCGTCTAAATGATGTTGGCGTGATGTGACTTGTATTCATTTTTAATGGCCGAGTCATTAATCTCTGAAAGACACTTAGGATGAAAAAATGAAAAATGACAACAAGACTCTCATAATAACTGCAGTCTGCAAGTTCTCAACTGACCCTAGACCCAAGTCACTCCTAGTCAGACCCTGGCTTCCCACTCCAATTAGCAGAAACTGACTTATTTATTAGTTAATTGTCCTCGACAGACAGTCAGCCAATCCAGGTGTGTGTGTGTGTGTGTGTGTGTGTGTGTGTGTGTGTTGACAGTGACCTGCATGTAAGGCACCTGTACAGACTCCAAAGTGTTTAATTTTTTAAGACGAGGTAGGTTGCCGAAACCTCTCCTGGCACAAAAAAAAGAATAAATTTTGTTATGAATATTTTATTTCTTCTGCAGAACACATCTGTGATGCTCATTTGACAAATCTAATTCTAAGAAAGACCAGTGCTCAAATATGTTGTTTTCAGCTACCATATGATACTTCCATAAATTTGGACAGTCCATAGTGAAGCCCTTCAAATTCTGCACTTAATGGTGTGATTTGTCTGTTTTTGCTTTGATGATGACTATCATTCAAGAATTCTGCAGTTAGCCTCTTCAGCTGGAGAAAGGCCAATTCCATGTCCACTTGTGGCTCCTACTGAGTTTCTCTTATTCAGTAATATTTAAGATTGCCAAAGGTTTTGTTGATTATTATTCGTTATTTACCCCCAAAAAATGTATTTTAGTTCCAAGACTCCCCCATCCCCTGCCATTCTCTGTGGCTTGGAACAAAATGGGTACCTAGTAGAAATATCCTACTGGCTGCATTTCCCGGATCTGTGACACTAGAGAGAAGCAGTACTGATGCATGGAGAAGGAGACCACCAGATCATTAAAGAATTAAGATACTGTGGAGGCAGGACACTAAAAAACTCCCGTTGATGAAAGGGGATTTTAATCTAGCACAAAATGTTTCTTTGCAGTAACAGCAGAATCTCTTGACATTATACAACTTAGTGAAACAGAAGGACAATCATCTTTAAAGTCAAAACATCTCTCTGATTATAAGCCATACACATAGCACCGACGTCAACCTTACGCTGCATGAGATGCCCAGGCCAGAAGAGGCGAACAAAATCGTTTGGGGCACTGGCAGCAACGCTCCATTCCAGGAATTCAGAATTTTGAAGTGAACATTTTTGTGGCAGATGCTTTTCCTAAAAAACACTGTATCATCCAATAAATATTTGACTAAAATCCATTTTGTGCTTTTGGGTGATGTTAACTGACTTCTTTCTGAGACCTAATAAGAAACAAGAAAGCATCGGAGCAGGATTCGTCACGGCGAGCCTTGATTCTGTCATAAAATTTTAATTTAAAGCAGAAAACATGCTGATGTGTCAATAATAGGCTTAAAATATTAAAGACTTCAAAAACCCCAAAGCGCTTCTTCTCTGTACAGCATCGGTGAATATATATCTTTGCTATATAATTTTAAAACACGGAATACTTTTCTCTTTTCTATATATAATATATGTCTTCCAAAATACATTGTCAGTATTTATATCTGAAAAATACTGTACAAAAAAAGAACTTCCTATAATTACTCTGTATAAACATTAAACAATTTAATAATCTCTCCTTTTGGTCTGAAGTAAACATTTAAATTGATTGGATGAACCACAGTTTGCAACACCATCCCCTTCTGAGATACGCCAGTGTCTTTTACATTCATTTTTCAGAAGTCCACTTCGTAAGAGCACATACGTTCAAAAGCAAACAGAGAATAAGAAACAAAAGCTCCAGAATCCTTAATTGATGAGGCATTAAAAAATGATACCAGGAGGATAGAGGGTCTTACAAAACATTAACTTATTAAATGAATCAACAGCAAATAGAATTCACAAAAATATGTATATTACCAAAAAAAAAAGGGGGTGGGGACTGAATCTTAAGTAATTGAATTGTTTTGAATATCAAGAGGGATATGGAAAAAGTCAACTAGAAAAGTGGGAGTGGGGTGGGCGTGGGGGAAGGGAGACAATGAAACCAAACGTCAATGCCACACGCTACTCCAAGACGCATTTTTTGGCTCATGTACTGATCCATCTACCCCTCATTCTCAGACTTCCCATTGCCCTCTGCTTCCCTGTCCTGGGGATGTTCTGGTCATGCTCAAATGCATTATTTTAATTTCTGTTTTTAAAAGACAGTGAAAATCTTAGGTAGGGAAAGTATCCTACGTCCACTAGTAATACTCAGGCAGCATGCTCTAGCGCACAATAGGATTATTGCTTTAGGTACAGACAGTGCAAAAATACTCTGTGTTCTATATTAGTACTCTTACTTATCTGGGGCCGGTAGAATTAAAAGGAAACTTAGTAAATAGCAGTAAGTAAATATGGGATCTAACAAATCTAAACAGCACTTTAAATTTGAAGACAATTATCACCAAAACTGGAAAAAAAAAAAAAAAAAATGAAAGCAACCTATAAAGGACTAGAGCGCGTGTATAGTGCTAAGTGATCGTGTGCACCGTAGTAGCATGGCAACTTATGGGTTAAACAAAAACAAGAGTGTGTACTCTTGAGAACTGAGATCCACGATTTGACCAGGGCCCTTCTTAGTGAATCCAAGTGGAGTCCTGGAAGAGCAGGTGAGCTGGAACATGAAGCAAGGAGGAAAGGGCGGCAGTGGAAAGGGACGGGGAGGGAAACCCACAAGGGGTCTCCAAAGTCTAGTCAAAACATGGCACCTTTCTTTGTTCAAACTAAAAGACGATGAGAGGGCCATCGTAAAATGGCAAGTGCAAAGGGACACACACACACACACACACACACACACACAGTTGGCCACACACATGAGCACAAGCGCACGTGTGCCCATACGCACGCGCGCGCGCGCGCGCGCACACACACAGAGATGCACACCAAATGTGAGTCAGTTGTGTTTATGCCTCCGGTAAAGTGCTGATGTCAGAAAGGTTGGTTTGGGTGTGGTGCGATCAGACAGGAAACAAGCTGTCCATCTATTCAAAAGCCAGCCCACAAAAATGCCATCCTACAGGGGCCCGTGCCTGGCCTCGTACTTGGCAAGTATGTTCTTGCATTTGCCCAGCTCCTTCCTCAAGTCAGCCACCTCCTGGCGGAGGGCCGAGTTCTCCTTCTCAAGGAATGAAGCCCGGATGGCAATCTGGTTCTCCTTCAGCCGCCGGGCATCGCGGGAGCGCTTGGCCGCCATGTTGTTCTTTCTGCGCCTTGCCCAGTATTTGTCATCCTGCTCATTAGTTACAGAAGGAAAAAGAAACAAGATATTAGATTTCAGTAATGTGGAGTGTCAGCCAGGGTGCTGGCAGCCACTAGGGTCATGCTGAGACACCAGCCCAGGTTCTTAACTGGTGTCTCCTTCCTTTACAGTTGCTGCACAACTGAGAGAAGGGTCCATGGGCCATGGCTTCCTTCCTGGAGCAAGGATCAACTTGTCACAACAGGCTCCTATTCTCTTTGCCCGGCAGAGCATGTGCTCAATGAGGTAGACATCCTCTGGCTGGAATGAAAGCCAGTGACTTGCCTCTCACCCTAAACTACGTTCCAACATTCCTTTACTCTCTTGGCTGAAATTTTTAAGAACCTTCTTCTCTTCCATGGGTACTCATATGCTTTTTTGCAATATTTTTGGGAGGCAATTTAGCACCATCTCGCAACCATTTCCATCCATATACTATTGATCTAGCAATTCCACTTTTAGGATTTCATCCCCTTGGATTGTCGGTGCATGTACACAGAGACACAGGCCCAGAATTGTCACTGCAGCATTGTTGGTAAAGGGAAAAAATGGGTGAAAAAACTAATTATCTGTAGGAGATTTACTACATTATGATAGTCATAGGATACTCTATAGCCATTAAAAATAATGATCCAGCGGAACCAAAAGGACATTCATGATATACTACAATGTGGGTGGAACCAATGACAACCTGCTGATAAATATGGATGATTTCATCCTGGCTTGATTAAAAAATTGTAACATAATATATTCATAGAAAGAGGTTTAGAAGGATTTATACCAAGCTATAAAAGTGGTACCTCCAAAAAGTGACTATAGAGAGAGGCAAAGGAGAGAGGTAGGATCTTTCACTTTGTATGTCTTTCTGAACTACAAGAATATGACAGGCATGCACACTTTGGTGGCTGAAAATGGAAAAAATTTTAAAAGTCCTTCATCCTGCCACTAACCAAGGTATTCACATCAGTGGCTAACATTTAAATAACTTACTCTAATTTTCTGTTTAGCTGTTCTCTAGGCCCCAGATCCCCTGGGTAAAATTCAGCTGGTCAATGTGAAAGCAAACCCTCCTTCCCCC
>JAJEJO010000536.1:56421-112355 GCA_020662805.1 Glaucomys volans | reverse complement strand
ACCTTAATATAGTTTTGTGTTTAGCTGTTCTCTAGACCCCAGATCCCCTGGGTAAAATGCAGCTGGTCAATGTGAAAAGAAACCCTCCTTTCCCCCCCCCCAAAAAAAGAAAGGAAAAGCTTCTGAGGAAGACTGAGAACCATGAATCTTCTTTTAGACCTTCCCAATTCATTGATGGTGCCACCTGATCGATTTTGCAACTGTCTTTTCTTAACAATTTGCAATAGCAAAAACCCTCCATCCTACCCGTGCATGCCACCCAGAACATGTGGGTGAGGAGGCCAGTCCTTACCCTACCCCTGGGTTCCAAGGAACAGCTGGCATTGGAGGAGGTCATCACAGTTGGGGCCAAGGATGCCAGGAAAGTCCAAGATCAGTGGTCTTTCCCCAGACCTACCTGCCACCCTCAGCAGACATTCACACTGTGCAAAGTAAGTGAGATGGAAAGTGTGTCCTGTCTACTAATCACCAGCCAGTACTGTCATCTGACTTATAAAGCACCCCGAGTTTTCCACACATTTCATAATAATATGTAACAGAGTGGAAAATTATCTTCATGATAGCTGGTACCAGAATTCACCTTAGGGAAGAGGCTGTCCATTGAAGAATACCCAACAAGCAAACTTGGATAGATGTGCTAGGGTGGTTGGTAGAATCTGTCATTTGTGCTTCTGAAAGGGAGTTGGAAGAGCTGGAAGAAAGGGAGAGAGGCTGGGAGGAGGTAGGAGAGCCAGTGACATCACAGGTGTAGGGGGGCCCGAAGCAAGTTTGCAACAGTGACCTTCTAGTTCTGATGGAGGTTATTTGTGTCACTTGGATGTAGGACCCTGTTCCACCCCTTCAAAGCGTTAGTAAATCTACCACACTGGTCAGTGTGCCTGGGAGTGCAGCTTCCAAGAGCATTCCAGAGAGGAGCTGGCTCAGGGTGGATCAGAACCTAGATACAAGGGAACAGGAGCTGAGGGGGTGAATGAGTGCAGAACCAGCCTCTAGAAACTGTGTGGCAAAAGAGGGACAGGGGAAAGTACTGCCATAGGCCACAGACTTGCTGGCCTGTGACAATCCTATCAGGTCTTAACGACCAGGGAGTTACCTGCTGAGCTCAGGGTAACAACCAGCTTCTCTGCCTCTACTTAGTGCTCTTCTAAAGTGCTTTCATTTTTAGCCTCACCTGTCCACACATGTAGATGAGCTAGCAAAGATGTGGAATGAAAAATAATGTCTCTGGGAGGGGAATGGGGAACAGGGGTGGAACAATGGATGCAGAAGGTAGGAATGATGAAGACCAAGCATCCCAGCTTGGAAAAACCAGCTCGTCTTCCTTTGCCTTTACGGAATGTTGCAGGAAAGGGAAGGAAGGGTCTTGGGTGGGGCTGATAACTTGGCATGACATCCCCGTGCCCTTCTTCCAACCTCCTAGAGGCTGATGCCCTTTGGATACTCAGTCGTTTGCACCAGCAAAGACCTGCACATCCGTGATCCTTCTCACAGGTTAGCATTCTTTCTTTTCACCAGACTAGAAATTTCACAAGGCCAGGAACAATGCCAGTATTGGCTCACCATGGTATTCCCAGCCTGATACAGGGTTTGGCACACAGTAGCATTTGAAAAATAATTGTCAAGTAAATGAACGGACCCTTAAAATATTAAGAAATAAGCATGGATAATATTAAGGAATAAAGATGGATTTCTCAGTTAGAAATCCCAGTGTCATTCCCTAATTCTCCAAGGGGGTTCATGCTATCCCAAATGAATGGCTCAAGAGAAGAAATTCAAGCAACAAGGAGTGGGGAAGACCAGTTTTGGTGGGCATCATTCACTACATCCAATGCTGGCGCTGTGAACACCTTCCCACCCACCCAGCTCAGTCCTCTCTGGTGGAGGAAGAACATGTTACAATTCTTCCTGTGTCACACTAGTGCATGGTCTGTGGCTTCAGTCTTCATCCCACAACTGGAAAAAAAAAAAAACCCAAGGGCACATGGCAAGAGCATGTTCCTGCCCATGAACAGGTCATGGAAAGGTCAGGCTTGGCCATGACAGCAGTAATATATATAATTCCAGTACAGTTTCACATGGCCTCTTTGTTGCTAAGGTTACCTGGATTATTAAGGAATCTTGCTCTTTGCTTTGAAAATGTAAATTTGGAGACTGTGAAAGTCTGGCTGGAAGTTCTATCTAGTATTCAGCAGCATCCTCTCAAACTATCCTCCAATCAAGAGGAAATCCATACTGAACGAGCTCCTGGTTTAGGATAAGATATGAGGCTCTGAAATATACCTTAAATTGGATAAATAAGAACACACGACCATACCAGGCATCCAACTGAAAGAGGGTGCCAACTTGCCCTGGATCTAATTCCATAGCACCCTGGTCTTACCCCATCCAGTCTATCAGTACCTGATAGACTAGTTTAGATTTTCTGACATTTTAGCACACACTTGCCTTTTCTGACTCACAGGGTGACATATTTTGCTTTGTCACCCAAGGGCCCTTGCTATAGCCCTTTTCAGGCTAGCATGCTGCAGTGACCTTTCTGGAAATGAGACAACCTTGGGAGCTGCTGGGCCTTACTCAAAAAGTAGAGTTAATCTCAGTTCCCCTTTTTGCTCTCCATTTCCTCAACTGCAAAGTGCTAACTCTGGACTAAAGGATCTCTAAGGTCCCTTCCATTCCTGAGATTTTCCCATTCTGCAGCAGTTAAGGTAATCTCAGATATGTAGATGACAGTAGTGATTTAGATCTGCTGGGTATTTCTTACTGTGTTCATCCCAGATATGAAAAGTAGCAGGAACTGGCATAACTTCCATATTCCCAGCCCAGGAGAGTTTACACATGAGCCATATTTAGGTTTGAGAAATGGGAGTCAGATGTTTGAAAATTGGCTAATTAAGCATGGTTCCAGTGCCTTGAATATGTATAATCATATCTCCATTGTCCTTAGGATTGGAAAGAAGAATAAATACAAAAAAGTTCTATGAAATGGCTAATTAAAAGTGGTTCTATGTTGGTATTAGTGGACGTGGCATGATTTTGGAAAGAATTCTTATCCCAAAGTATTGCTAAATGTGTCAGATCGATTTTGTTTCAAGTGGTATTTGGCTTCCTAAGGTAAATCTACTTCCTCTTATAAATAACGTGTCCCATTCAAGACATCAAAGAAACCCAACTCAGAATTAGCCTTTGGTTGAGATCTCAAGTGATCGCCCCTTGCAACTCAAAGTGAAGGTGACATATGAATGGTGTGAAGGATTCTATCAGCTTCATTCACATTATCACACCCTGGTCACCCCAGGTTGGCAATGGGAAGGAAGGTTCTATCTCTGGCTGTTAATCTGCAATGCCTTCCAGGAAATGGTAGTGCCTATCCACAAATTCCCCAAAGAGCAGTGGTTGGAGGATTATGAGGTCCTGCTACCCTTCTTAAGTGATTTTCTTTTTTTTCCAGCCTTAAAATATGGATTATTTCATGGTTTTCTTTGCAGATGGTAGCAAGTGTCTTTCCTTCCTGGATTTAACAGCATTCTGACATTTTACAGTTTCTCCTTATTTCTGTTCAGTGTCCAGACATGAAATCATCTTTTAGAAGATATCCAGAGAGGAAGCAGTAGGAAGCTACAAGCCAAGAAACAAGATCAGAAACCCCAGGCCCGGGTCCATCGTTCATTAGCTTATATGAGCTACTTAGGGTCACCCCTTGTGTTTGCCTCTCAATCCCACTCTCCATTTGCCCAAAGCCTGATTACCAGTTCCAATTTACCTTCAGATCATCAGGGATGAAGACTTTGCGAGCTTTCTTAATCATGGGCTGTGGCTTCAGTTCTTCCTCAGAGAACTTGCGTTTGCGAGGGTCAAACATTTCCTGGCCAGGGATGCTGGAGAGGGCAAGATCTGCCGGGTCTGGCTCATAACCGACTGGGACCTGGATGGTGTCAGGATCAATGGGACTCGGTGTATTGCGGTTTGCTGGCAACAGCTGACCTGGAACAACATAGGAGTTTAAATTCATGAACACTGCAGGTAGACCCAGCTGATTGCTATGTAATGATACACCAGGATGGGTGGCAAGAGTCTCCAACTGATTTATCACCCTGGTATCATTTGTCTTATTCATCTTTACCATGTTTCTGAGAACACAGCAGGATAAATGTAGACTTCACTCATGACACATCAGGTAAAAGTGAAGACACAATACAAATACATGCTCACACACCGGACTGGGAGGAACTCAGTGTAAAAAACACATATTCTTTCTTTCCTATTGCTCAGTCATGTAGCACCAAGGTTGTGTTAAATGTGCTGCAGGCTGCGGTGGACAGGATGCACGGTGTTTATCTGCAAGGTGTTTTCCAGGTGAGTTCTGGGGACAGACCAGTTAAGACAGAGTGTAGGTGCTGGGATGGAAGTAAGTCTCATGTGCTTCCAGAGTGTGGGAAATGGTAACGTGGCACCATGGGGGTTGGGGAGCACACCGTGCAGATGACACTTGGCATAGCTGCATCTTGAGACAGTGATTGGCAGAAAGAAAGATTTTTCAGGAACAAAGATGAGATAGAGGTTTGCATTTTTTGAGGAACTGCAAATGGTCTGCAGGAGCTGGAAAACTGAATCAGAAGAAGAGCTGGAGTAGAGACAGCACGTATGCAAGAGATGTGACCACCAGCAAGGTGGGCAGTGAGGATATTACAGAAGGGCTGATTGTCACTGCAGAATTCTGGGTGGTAAAGACAGCTGAAGCTTGGCGAACAGACTCAAGCAGTGTAGTGAAGGAACTGAAGGGGGCAGCACTGAGGACAGATCAGAGATAAGCCTGTTGGGATAAACCAAGCACACTTTAATGGTGGCAGTGGAGACAGCGAGAAGGGAGCAAGTTCAAACATACTTAACAAATTAGAGGGGACACAATGGAGACGATCTAACCTCCACTTGATGGTTCTACAGGCTAAACCACCAAAATGCACAAACATCTATGGAACAATGGGTTTATTGTGTTTCTGAATATGTCTTACTGGTGAAAGTGAATTTAATAACAGACCAAAATGTTTACGCTGGGAGCTCTGAATCTTAACTTCTAGTTTCACCTGAATTTTACAATTGCTTCTTTCACACCCGGAAAATAAATGAGAGGACACAGCTTGGCTGTTTGGCTCATCTCCTCTTCATCCTCGCTGCCAATGGTAGGTCAACGTGTGAAGTATCCTTTAGGTTCCATTAAAAGCTACCCCAGCTTGGAGCATGAAGCCATTGGCTTGAATTCCAGCAAAACTGTGAAGCCGTGCTTGTCTGTCTTTTAAAAGGGCTTGGTGGGAAGCTTGCAAAATGAGTGCTCTGGGTGACCTTTCAGGTCCCTTCTCTGCTTTGAGCTATTTGTAGCCAGCTTGCCAAAGAGGAAGAGATGGCCCTGAGGCTTTGGCAGGGGATGGGGATTTCTCATTAGCCAAGCTGCAGCTCAGCTCCAGCTTCTGGAGACTGCTGGGTTCTGTGTTGGATGGTGTCAAGCTAGATTTGCTCTTGTGCTGCTTGACATTGCCTCAGAAAATGAGCCACATCTCAGTCAAACAGGGGTTTTATTCTCCTTTAAAAACTCTCTTTGAGCTTAACAATAAAACTACCCAATGCTCCCTCACTATAACGCCTACCACAACCCCACAGGCAGGGGCACCCTTCCCCTACCTTCTCAAAGGATCTGCTAATACTTCCCAAATCCAGTTGCTCCAGGTTATTTCAAGTTCCTCCTTAATACTTCAGTATTGTATTTTTATGTTATATTAAATATTCTTAAGCTCTACACACACACACACACACACACACACACACACACACACACACCATACCACGTGGTCTTTCATTTTATCTCCACCCAGTTCCTCACCATGGCACCAATTCAATGTTCAGCTTCTACAAAGAGCATTCCCTGGTTTTTGGTGCTCTTCTGAGATGCTGGACTCTGATAGTCACTTGTGGTCATTCTGACAAGAACATTTCCTATTTAGGTCATTCCTTCTTAGCATTCTTTCTTTCTAGCCCTTTCCTCCAGGGGAAGCAGGTCATCCCTACCTGCAGAATGGAGAAGAACTGGCTGGACCACAGTCTAGGTAAATGGCTTCCCCAGTGGCAAATGGCAGATGCCAAAGGACCATGAAACAAAGTCAAGGCCTTTTTCTCCCCCAGAGACTCTCCTGCCATCTTATTTATCCATATTTTCTGTAATTAATTCTGTTGGACTAATTTCCCCCACTTTATTCCAAAATGCAAATAGTGTCATTGGGATGCAGGGAAAGGGGCTTTTATTATTTTTTCCTACCTTTTGTGGATTTAAAGCATTTTCATATAAAAATTGTAGGTTTAAGAATGTATCATCACATTAACTTTTTATACTATTGAAAATGTTCCCTGCAGAATTTTAAATGCAGAAATGAGTCAAGAAAGCTGAAGTCTCAGGTCTTCCTATTCTCCTCTCTCCCAGTCCCTCTCACATCTCTTCTCAGAGGTGACCACCCTCAACCACTTGGTGTGAACCTCTCATGCCTTGGTTCTTACACATGAGTGATTTAAGTCAAGTGGAATAATATTATCCACATATCTTCAATTACTTTTTCAATATACCAACATACCATATGCAAGTTTCCGTATCAGTACAAATCAATTACCTCACTCTTTTTAAAGGATGAGCAGAATTCCATAGTTTGGACATAAAAATGTATGTAATCATTCCCCAACTGATGGGAATGACTTAAAACATTTAAAGTATATATTCTTGTAGAACAGATTCCTTAGAAGTAAGACTGCTCACACAAGAGGCATGCTTATTTTTTACATTTCTAGGTACCTATTCTTGCACCAACATATGAGAGTACACACTTCCTATCACTAAGTATTAATTTTTAAAATGTTCCCAGTCTGATGTGCACAAGTATCTATTAGTTTTAATTTCTGTAGTTTACACTGATCATCTCGCATGGTTATTGGGTATTCACTCCTTCACAGTCTGTGTTTCCTTCTGTCTTTTGCCCCTTTTTAATTGGGTTTTGTTAATTTATTTTCAAGAATAATGTTATAGACTATGGATATAATCTTCTCATCTATTTTAACCATAACAAATATTTTCTCTCATACTGCTATTTGTATTCTAACTTTGCGTATGGGGTTTTCACTACTGGGATATTTTACATCAAAATATATTACTATATTAAAATCTTTTGTGATTTCTAACTCCTACTTTCCCTATCCCTAAATCATATTTTATACATATACACACACATACCTGTCTGTATATAATGCTATACTTGTCTATAATGCACCTATAACTGGCTTATATGATTAGCTTTAAGTTACCTAGAATTTATTTTGGTGTACAGCACAAGGAAGGAACATCGGTTACTTAATGTTTTCCAAATTTCCTACTATAATGATATTAACAAAGTCTGATATTTGACAAGGCAAGTTCTGCCTTCCTCATTGTTCTTTTTAGAAAATGCCTTTAGGTATAGATAGATAGATAAATAGATAGATGCACACACACTCCTCTAGATAAGTTTCAGAGTATATTTGCTAAGTTATATCTAAAATTATTATTGGGCTTTTTGAATTAAGGTTGCAAGATAGCCAAAGGTTAATTTGGGGACAACTATCTTTAAAATATCAAATACACCCCCAGCATGCTCTTCATTTTTAGAATTTGGGTCTTCTTTTTTTACATTTGTCATTTCTGTTTTTTGTTTTCTTCATTTTAACTTTTCACATTTTTTGTTAGGTTTATCCCTAAAATGTTGTATAGAGTTATCACTGATGAAAACTCCCTATTTCCTAATTGGTTATTAGGTATATAGGAAGCTACTGGTTTTAAGCTACTGGTTTTAAGTTTATTAGATCTAATAGTTCCAATAGTTCTAACTTCTCTTTGTTTTCATTGTTGCTGTTGTTCTGCTGCTGTTGTTGTTTGTTTTGTTATTTTTGGTGAATGATCTCACTATCTACCTCTAGGGACAGTTGTGGCTTCTCAATGTTTATAATTCCAACTTTCTTTCTCAAATTTTTCAATCTCATGCCTTAGCTAGGCTTTGTAAGATATGAGGAGTAAGAGGCCATGAGACTAGTGACTCCAGCTTGTCCCAGACTTCAGTGGAAAATGCCTCACAATGCTTCACAGGAAGCTCTATTCTAGAATCCTACGAGACACGGTTGGACAAGTTAAGGCAGTTCCACTCCTCCTGCCCTATTATATTGAAATCATGTATTAAGTTTTCTCAACTGCTTTTTTAGCATCTGTCAAGATAACCATGTAGTTTTCCTCCTGTTTTGGTTAAGTGTGAGCTTGGTGTTTTCCAGGGCTTTATTTGAAAGATCCCCAGTTATACCAACATGATCGACCCAGTTATTCAGACTCTGCAATCTGCTGGACATTGTTTTATTCTTCTGAAAGCATCTTGATGAAAGTCACTTCCAGAAGGGCCAAGGAGGATTTCTGGAGGAAAGGGTGGAACAAAGAGCTTAAAAGAAATCTGGAAAGAGATTAGAAGTTACCTTCAAATCCAAAGCAGGTCTCCACGCTGTCACTGACTAGGTTTGACTAAACTCCAGAGTACAACTGAAAATAGGAGGCTCCTATTGCTTCCATATATTCACAGGAACTTAGTAGCTCATGTTCAATTAGCTGATTAGGTAACAGTCATCAGTGAATGGGGATATCTGCAATCTGTGTTCTCTCTTCTCAGGTCAATGTTTTTGTTTCTGTTTTTTAAATTTATGACTGCATCAAAGTAATAAATTATGGTTTTATTCATTATTCAATCCTCAAGGCTAATTGCAATGCTTCTGATGTGCTCCTCATTCAGGCAGTTAAATAAACAAAGCATTAGATTTGAGGCAGTCTCTTCAAAACGGATACCACAGTCCAGTGTTTATCACTGATTAGCATTAATAGGCTGAATATTATCCTGTCAAGAGGGGCTGAGAAAAGGGAAATGGTTTTTATTTTGGCCAGAGGTTTCCCTTTAGAATTGATTGGTGAAATGTCTATGATTAAAAATTTGTTGCCAGATCATTCTCTCCTGCCTACCTCTCCCTCCTCCCATCATCAGTTTGGTTGTTTGCTTGTCATGATCTCTCGGGCTGCAGAAGGTCAAACATGGCTCTGAAACAGCACCTTTTAGCCTCGTGGTGCCCCCAGATTTCAGACAAAAACCACCATCAGGGCTCATAGCTTGCCTGCTTCAGCATAAATTGTCCCTGCCTCTGAAAACATCTTTAAAAGACCAGGAGCCCACGGGCACAGTGGCTTGGGAGGCTGGGGCAGGAGGATTGCAAGTCCAAAACCAGCCTCAGCAACTTAGCAAGACCCTAGGCAACTTAGTGAGACCCTGTCTCAAAGTAAAAAAAAAAAAAAAATAGGGGACTGGGGATATAGCTCAGTGGGTAGAGTGCTTGCATTGCATGCAAAAGGACCTGGGTTCAATCCCCAAGACCACAAAAAGGAAAAAAAAAAAAAAAAAAAAGAGTTGGGGATGTGGCTCAGTGGTTAAGTACCCATGAGTTCAATCCCTGGTACCAAAAAAAAAAAAAGACAAGTAGCAATTAGCAATGAGCATAGAGACTAGCACTCAACAGAAACAATAAAGAATGCTCACATGTGTACAGAGATTAATAAAGCCTCACAAGAACATCCTGAGGATGTGGGCTTTGTGGACTGTGAGGCCAGATCAGCAGTGTCTATTCCAATAGTAGAGCATATCACACGACAAGTGCTTTGCAAAGGCCTCATCCACGTCCTATCCTGTGTGATCTTGCAGTCTCAGGAAGAGCCTATTTCCCTATCTCTTGAATCTGGACTGGCCTCCTGCCTTGCCCTGGCCAACAGAATGTCAGTCCCAACGTTGAAACTAAAGAGCCTCCAAATATTTCTGCCGATTCTCTGTAGCGTGTCTGTCTCCACCATAAAAGTGGCCTGGTCTAGCCTGCTGGAGGAGGAAGATGTGTGGAGCAAGCCAATCTAGGTCAGCTAGATCACCTTCTCCCTGGATGTGTGAGTCCAGCCAAGGTCAGAGCCAGCTGACTGACATACAGTCATTACAGACAAGAGAACAACAGACGCGATTTGGAGATGCTCCTGAATTTTTGTAATTGTTAAACATTCTCTTGGCAATGAATGACTAGCCCGTGAGCTTGGAGCTACAGTGTATGGGGGGATGTTTGCAATCACATTTATATTATAGCAGAATTGAAACTTGTACAGTTAAGCTGCAAAGTGAGTCATACTTGGGTTTGAATTCTGATTCTGCCACTTGGACATGATGCACTTGAGCATCTGTGAATAAAAGAATCAAAAAGAAGTGCCCCTTCAAATCAAAGTCAGTTTGGGGGAAAGAAGTGATTGGTGATCCTGCCCCGCATCTTTTCCCCTTGTATCTCTGCATTTCAGTTTCCTCATATGCAAAACAAGATTACCATGCCCGCCTCACTGTGTTGTGTGAGAAATGCATGTCTGTAGTTAAAGTGCTTAGTGCAATGCCTAGTGCCTGAGAGTGCTCAGTGCATGGTCTGTATATAAACAAATGCAAAATACAGACACAATGACCAGAGAGACTTTGAAATAAATCATACACACTGCTCTCCTTGTCTAAGCCAGCACATCCCTCCCCTGACTACTGTATGTCCTCCTGTCTCCCCTCCTTCCAGGTACATCCCTACAGTGCTACACAGCTGCCAGAAGATATTCTACAAATGCAAACCCATGCAAGCTGCTTCCCATATCAAACCTTCAAAAGCATTCCTTTGGTACATGTTAAAACATTCCAGGCTCCTACGGTGGCCTTCCTTGTGCTCCTCACACGTCCCAAGTGTGACCCATCCAGGCCTTGGTTCTTAGTATTCCCTGGGCCTACAACATTCTTCCACCTGTCCTCTGCCTACCTGGTCCTTTTGCATCATGAAGATGCCAACTCTAATGATATCTCCTCCAATTCTCTAATGTTCTTCTACTCCCATTCACCGCCAATCAAACACTTTTTATTTCCTTTATAGTATTTATCTCCATACACAATGATTTTTGTTTGTTTGTTTGTTTGTTTGACATTCCTGACAAGCTCCCTCCACATGCATGCAAGCTCCAGGGGACAGGGTCCTTGTCTTATTTGCTGCTGCAACCCCAGCTTCTAGATGGAGCCTGCATGAGGGGGGCAGTACCAGCCACTGAGTGGCCAAACACAGATGCCCCCAACATCCTAATAGGGACTGTCTTTCTTTCCTATTTTCTGTATTTTTCAAACAAACAGTTATGAGCATCTTCACTTTCAAAATCAGAAGATAAAAACATCGTTTTGAAAAATGGATCTGGCTTCACTTTGTATACGTACATTCCTGCAGACTGTGCTCAATGCTGCTGAGAGAAACCATTCAAACTCCTAGGAATGAAGAAGAGGAGGGAGGACCAAAGAGATGGAGGGAGGAGGGTGGAGGAAGAAAAGAAGAGGAAAAGCAAGAATCCAGAGCACCGTCTGCCGCAGGCCGACTGCCTGACCCACCTGGGGATACAACCGATGGACCCAGCTGGCCTCCCAGAGGCCACAGCAGCTGTTGTCCCCTGAGGTGTCAATGCCAGACATGCCAGGTATGCTAGGTGGCAAGGAGTGAGAGGGAGGAAAGGAAGAGGGAGAGAGGAACTGAGAACCAAAGAAGGAATGCAAGAATGAGAGAAAGGAGGAAGAGAGAGAGGGAATGCAGAGGAAAGAGAGGCTGGAAGGCAGGGGAAGGAAGAAGGAGAAAGAAGAGAAAAGGCTGAGACTAAGGTTAAACTGGAAATGGTCCTTCTGAACCCCAGCAGCTAGGAACCTGTCATAACTCTGATGTTTCCTTTTAGGTGTCCTGAGCATTATATGGTTGATATACTGATTTTAAGTAAAAAAAAAAAAAATCTCTCATTCACACACACACACACACACACACACACACACACACCCCTTTGTGCCATGTTCAGACATGGTACCCAGCAAGTGCTCAGTCTCAGACCACAAAACAAATACACGGAAGGGCCACTGTAAAGACGCCCTTGATCTCAGCGGCTCTTATCCGACAGCTCTCTTCACAGAGTAACAGGCTCTCAGCAGAAATAAGGGTAAAACACGGTGCTGAAGCCCAGCTCCATCCTGGTGTGCAGATACGGGGAAGGGAGCCTGTCTGTTACCATTTACTGGAAAGGTGGACGTGATGAAGTCCTGTAGGTGGGCAGGCTCCCGGCCCCTGAGAATTCAGTTAGTAGTACTAGTGGGTTATGGGGGGAAGCCCTGCCTTCCACCAGGCCCTCTGGCCCACCACCTCATTTAATCCTCACAACAACTCTACAAGGGTGGGATTGTTCATCTCCCATTTTTCAGAGGTGGATATAAAGGAATGGAAACAGAGGGTTCCAGACGAGCTCAGAAATGCTGACTCATTTGCCTGAGGTTGCCCAACAGCAGAGGGAGAAGCAGAGGCTCACCTTCCAACTGTCTAACACCCAGTTTCTAAATCATTCCAAGGCCCATGGGTGGGGCCAGGAGACCCAACCCTGCCTCAAGGGCAAGCCAGGGACCCTCCTGCATCAGGACCTGGGCGCAAGCCTTCTGAACTGCATGACTCTGGACCACCAGCCATTTCCTCGCCAGGTCATCAGACCCAACATCATATGAGAGACAGAGTGGAGGGCCAGAGATGTGAAGCCACACAGTGGGAAAACAGGGGAGGTCAGAGGGAGTTCTGTCTCAATCCAGACTGCTCCTAATGCACGCTCTTTCTGTCCTACTTCACTTCCCCTCACAGGGGTAGAAGAGGAAGAAAGGGAGGGCTTTCCAAGTCCCTCTTCTCTAGTTCAGCAGGCTCCTGGAGAAGGGCTGGTCCCCCAAAGGCCTGGGCATCATGGATGAGAGCCCCAGGAGGCTGCAGGCAATCAGGCAGCCCATCCTCTCTTCCTCTCCCTTCTTTGACCTCCTCTCTTCCCCCTCAAATGACAAGCTGTGCCAAGAGCAAGGACACGTTTGACAAAGCCACAGCCAACCCCCAGGGCCAGGGGTCCTGCCTCTGAGACATTCCACACAGGAGCCCCTGGATGCGCTGGAGAGCATGCCGCACTAAAGGACAGGGGAGGATTCCTGGCAGAAAGGCCCCGGATCCACTCGGGGAACAGGAAGTTGGCTTCAAAGATCACTTCATGGGAGAGGAGTGTTTTAAATCTATAACCTGAAGTTATTAGTATGCCGATTAATGTTTGGTTTTGGTTTGGGCAAAGAGACAGCTGGAACACTGTTCTGAGGCTCCGCTTGGACCTGTCCTGTGGAACCAGCCGAGTTCATCAGAAAACGCAGATGAACTTAGAATTCATCAGGGCTGTGCCCACACAGAGCCCTGTGGCCTGGGGCCAGTCACTCTGCCGTGCAGAGTCCTGTCCCCTCACCATCCAAGCAGAGGAGACAAAGCTCCCCACGCAGGTCTGGACACCACGGGGAAGGCCCCCTGGTGGGTGTGCGGCCCAGACTTCCCTCGAGTCACACCCTGGCTCCCTCTTTCCTTTTTCTCAGCTCCAGCAAAGCCTGACTGACATCACCAAGCGTGACCCTGTGCCCAGGATAAGCACTTTGCCCTGGGGTTGTGCATCAGTACTCAAAATGGCCCTGACTTGACTCGGCAGCTTCTAACTTGGCAGGAGCTCAGACCGGATTAACAAGGCCTCTTGTTCCAAGGGTATTTGTCATCGTGCTCCTTGCCAGGGCTGTCAGCAAAACCTGCCTCCTTGAACCCACTAAGAGGTGAGACCAGAGGAGCTCACAGCCCATCAGAAGTCAGTTCAATGAGGGCGGAATGGAGGTCAGGCAGGGCGTGTGAGGCCCTGTGGTCCTCCAACCATCGCCCTGGAGAAAGGACAAGAGGGTTCCCTCTAGCTGCTCTTCCCTGGGCAGAGAACCTCTCCCCAGACACGTGAGTGACTGGAGACGGGGCACACGTGGCCCTGTGGCTTTAACATTGGCATCCTCCTTCCCTGTAGTTGTCATAGCACATCAGGATGCAGAGAAGAGGGAACTCACAGAAGGGAACTCACAATACCAAAGGTTCTGTCCACCAGCACGAGGTTGATTTCAGATCTTGCAACCCTGGGTCCCCAGAGGTGGGTTTGGAAGGTTAAGCATGAGAAACGAGAGGCCCTGGAAGCCCTCCTCACACCCCACCATACACACACCCCCATGCCCTCCTGCCCCATACTGCATTCCAACATTCAGAACTCTGGTGAGGCAAGACAGTGTCCTGGTTTCCTCTGCGCTTGAGGGGAATGGGTAGGGGTGAAAGCCGGGGAAGGGCCGGGTGAGTTGGAGAGCTGGCTGCCGGGTGCTCAGTCCTTCAGCTGTTTTGTGCAGCGATATCCCTGCTCAGAGCAGCCCCATCCCCCCCCAGCAAGGCTGCCCCACAGTGACAGGTGTAATAAAGAAGCCATTCCAAGCTGCTGTGCACAACCCCACATGCTAAAGAGCAAGCCAGAGACACCTGGAGGGGACGGGGTGGAGGCTCAAGTCCAACATTCCCGAGCCCTTGCAGACCTGCTGTGCCAAGCCCCCAGCTCTCCACAGAGAGACTCTGAAGCAGGGGACTTCTGTTTTCAGAACCAACATTGGGACCTGGCTGGACTATATATGCCACATAACTACAGCCTCATTTTGCCTTCCCAGTGGCCCTGTGAAATGGGTAGGGCCCAATGGGCATGTTTTATTTGTAGAGAAATTAAGTGCTCTACAATTTACCCAGCACCCCCTAAGATGGGGAGCCTTCTTCCCAAGCAGGGAAACGTGCTCTCCCCTACCTGAAGTCTATTTTCAGAAAGCCGCTCTTCCCATTTTTAATGACAACAGGCACCATTTGAATCAGCACCACCCAGTTCCCCTGAGTCCCTTTAATCTTCTGAGTTGGTGAAAATGTGCAGGCCTAAGTCATTTGAAACCTGCCGTTTTTAAAGTGCTACCATGGCTAGTCATTAAACTGACTCTTCTCTTCTGGGCTATGTTAAATTTTTGGTTATGAATCAGAGGAGAGAGTGAAGCAGGAGACTAAATAAGCAACAATGCCTGCTGATATTCACGGTGAACCCAGGACCCAACACCGAACAAAGGGCCCAGGCTCTCCCCAGCAACGCCCTCCCCCTTCTCCTGCCACCCAAACCAAACTAAATAAAACAGAGGAAGAAAAACAGGATTGTTTTAAAGCCTGCGTTTCCGGCTGAAGATGAACAGGATTCAGGTGTGTGTGCAGTCTGCGGCTTCTCAGGAGATCCACACAGATTCTCCCCTGTACGAGTTTCCAAGTCAGAGACCAAAAGCAAACATGCTTTCCCAAAGCCTCCCAGCCTTGGCTCCTGGCCAGCGCTCTCTGATTCTCTTACACCAAAGTTCACAGAGAGTCCTAAACTGCTCTGTAGTCTGCTTGTCAGTCACGGCCTCCAGTCTTGCTGACATGTAGCCAATGTGCTTATACCAATGCATCCTCTGACCTCCTGCTGACCACGGGTCTCCTCTGCAAGTCTCCTCAGGGCTACAATATCTTTCCCCCATGTTATCTGGCTTTAAACTTTAACCACTCCCTCTCAAGAAGGATGGAGAAAGGAGCCATGGACTGGAATCCAAAGACTCCAATGGTTGTGGGAATATGAGGGAGATTCCCTGAGCCTCCGTTTGCATACCCATTAAATAATGGGTTGGTACCATAGAAAAGGTTGCTTCCAACTCTAGCAAGAAACTGTTTGGGGGGTTCAGCGAAGGCTTTCTTTTGTTTAAGATCCCTGTCACAGGCATCTCATGGGGGGCTTGGATGCCTGCAAGACCTCCCCATCTGTTCTTTCTGCCACCTGAAATCCTATGTCCCAACAGAAACACTAGGTTATTCTTCCTAGAACATCTCCACCATGATCCAAAGTAGCCAGCATTTCCGATTGCCTCCTGGTCCAAACTCCTCGGTCGTTAAAGACTTCTACAATCAGGTACAAGGCTCTTGTCATGGACTCTTGGCTCCAGTCAAGTTGGTCTGCCATGTCTCTCCGCACTCTTGGTTCACATCTTCTCCATCCCTACTTGTTATAACACCCATCAAGGTCTAATTTAAGCCCTTCTCCTCCTGACTACCTCAGTGTTGGTGATGGCTTCTGACAACTTAATGCCAACCCCATTGCCATTTTCTACCTAGTCTATGCCTACCTAGAATTTATATCCGATTAAGGGATTCTGTAACTTTTAAGCAAGTATTCTCAAACTTCATTGAGAATCTTTCCAGGCAAAGGTCAAGCCAATATTCTTACAGATGATGATTAACAAAGGCTTGCTAGTTAAAACATCCATTTGCATAACAAACTCTAATTGGGCACCTGCTCTTTCATTTACCAACATGTAAATGAAACCTAAGTTCTGGGCATACACAGCCGGGAGGTGGAGACCAGTCAGCAAAGACATGATTAGAGTGTGGGGCGCTAAGTGCTGTGGAAGAACTTTGCTCAGGAATCCAAGGGTAGGTGTTCAAAGGTTGATGGCTAAATCCAGATCTTTAGAGAGAGTGCAGGGACATCAGCAAATGCCTCTCAGAGGAAATTAGCATCTTGGCCAAGTCTTGAATTGTCCAAGCAAGCAAAGGGATGAGGAATGATTAAGGTAGAGGAAACAACATACATGAAGACACGAAGACATGAGAGAATCTGTGCACCAGGCAGAGAACTGGGAGTAGCTGTTGTAGCTGAAGCTCAGAGGTAAAAAGAAGAGCAGTGTGAGTACCGACATCAGGAGAGGAATGGCCTTAGATGTTCAGCTTTTACCCTTGAGGGAATGGAAACCATTGAGGAAATCAGCAAGAGGGTCACTGGAATGACTCATCTCCAGAAGACTGTTGTAGACGCTCAGCAGACGTGGGTTCAGAGGAGAACCAGCATTGGCAAGGGGTCACCCACATCAGGGACAAGGGAATGGGTGGGTTCCAGAGTCATACACAACATAGGAGCAATCCAAGTCTTAGCCAACTAGCTCTGGGGGAGGAGGAGAGGGCAAGACTAGCCTAGTCACCTAGACGGGAGGTGATGTCATCCCTGAAACAGGGAACACATGAGGAGGAAGAGAGTGCTATGTCTCCACGGACTCCTGATGAAGAAGAGAAGCTTGGATGACAACGGTCTCAGCTTCATGTAGGGATCTTGACTTCAGAAGAGTAAGGCTACTGGGTGCAGTGTGCACGCCTGTAATCCAAGTGGCTCCAGAGGCTGAGGCAAGAGGATCACAAGTTCAAACCCAGCCTCAGCAGCAGTGAGGTGCTAAGCAAATCAGTGAGACCCTGTCTCTAAATAAAATACAAAATAGGGCCGGGGATGTAGCTCAGTAGTCAAGTGCCCCTGAGTTTAATCCCTGGTACCAAAAAAATAAAAATAAAAAAAAAGTGTAAGAGTAATGTTAACTGGATGGGTGGATGTGATAATCTTGAGATCTCCCCAGGAACAAATATAGAGCAAGGAAATCAAAGAAAAGACCCTGGGGACACTGACACTTTAGGGACAGGGAGAAGAAGAGGACTCTGTGGAGGTAAGTAGGAGAGGCCAGAAAGGTAGGAGGTAAACCAGTGTTGGGACAAGCCAGAGAAATGGGACTGACCCTAGAGAGGTCCTCCTGATTTGCTGATCCCTCATGGACAGTCACTGAACTTCCTAATCAAGTAGCCAACAGCATTATTACCTCCGTTAAAGAAATAAGAAACAATAAAACTAAAGAGATTAAGTACTGCACTTAAGGTCAGTAGCTGATGAGTTGGAAGAGCTTATATTCAAAATTAGAGCTAACTTCAAAGCCCTAACTTTCCTTCCATACTTCCACCCCCACCCACACAGGTCCACAGCATCAAAGACACCAGTAATACAAATAGCTAGTGTCTAGCTCTTTCTTTCAAGCCACACTCACAAGGCCGGAAAGCTGGGGTTCTTAAAAACCCACATTAGGTGTGCAAAGAGTACTCTGCATTCTCTGTGGAGGTATTTTGAGAGGTGATCACAAGAGCATCTACGTAGGGGGATGGACCTCACTGATGGGGACATTTCCTTTTTCAGTCTATTATACCCATTGCCTAACACTCCCACATCATCTTTTTTATTTCTTGGTCTGGAGTTTGATGTTATGGAGGGAAAGAGGATAGTAGATGGAAGTGCCTGTAGAGATATCTTCATAACCTACAATCAGAGATGTCTGTTCCATGAGCTATGAACACAACACAGAATAGGGACATTTGCTTTCTCCTTGTTAAGTGATGATAATTCTGAAAAGTTACTAAATAATTGCTGTAGGCAATGGAAGCTGCTGCCTGGGGGGGCGGGTAATGCTGTCAGGAATATGGACTCTGGGGGGGGGGACTCATCAACTTAATTCCAGAGTCAGCTGGTACCTTTGCAGTCACCAGGTGTATGTAAGTATGCACTGCAAAGCATTGCCGATGAGGTGGCACAGGAGGAAGCGCATGACAACAAAGTGACAGCTTGCTCCTCAGTCCGTCAGGCAGAGGGACAGGGAGACTACAGAGCAACATATATAGTTTACAGATGTCTACGATCTGAATCGACATTCATGATATGCGCGTTTGATTTTTTACATTCAGATGCAAGCCAAGACTTGGGGAAAAGAACACTTGGGTTTTCTAAATAAATTCAAGTCCCACATTGGAGAATTTCCCAACAGCCACTGATTTAAACAAGCAATAAAAATCGAGGGGTTTATTAAATCTTGTTCTTTCCATCACCCTGTTGGCAAGGGAGAAAAAGAAACAGGTAAATTCTCACACGTATTTATAAACCTGCAGTAATTCAACCTTGATCTGCCATCATACAGTTCTTCTATATACACTAGAATAATATTCCAGACCAATTTCTTAGAAATGTGTTGTTTCAGAAAAATTGAAAATTTCCAGCTTGCTCTAAGATTAGCCAAGCTAAACCCATCTGGCTGGCTCCTGCTTAATCTAGTCTTTGAAGAAGTCTCCACGGGACAAAAATCTGCCTTTATGTTTCATAGGCATAAGGTGAGGTTTGGGCACCTCTTAGGTAAACAGAAACAAGACATTAAGTCGTCATCAAAGACTCAGATGAGGCTGGGGTTGTGGCTCAGTGGTAGAGCGCTTGCCTCGCACATGTGAGGCACTGGGTTCGATCCTCAGCACTACATAAAAAATAAAATAAAGGTACTGTGTTCATCTACGACTAAAAAAAAATATTAAAAAAAAAAGACTCAAATGGTCACCTTTCTCACTCTCCAGTTTCTCAAGCCCACCAGGACCACGCATTGGAAGGAAATCCATAGTCTGAAATCTTCCCACGGACCAAGAATATTCCAACACCTCTGAAATTCTTTGTCATTTCAAAGTGTTGACAAACTCTGGCCTGATCAGCTTGTATTTCCTAACATAAAACCCCTTCAGGGAAGGCCGTTCTCACCTAATGACGAGAGCGAGTTGGCTGATAAGGAGACCAAGAGTGAAGATATGCCAGGCAATTGCCAGCTGGGATCTACAGGGTGGCAGGATAGTGTGTGTATCCAAGTTTCCCCTGCCTTCCTGATGACACAGAGCAGGGGACAGTGCCCCAGTCCAAAGGACAGCGGCGTGCAGAGGAGGAAGACAAGGGATGGCCTCAAAGGGAAGTATCAAAGAACTGAAGGCTGGTGATCTTTTTCTGAAACAGGCAGTGAAAAAGGCAACACCTGGAATAATTCCTTAAGATGCATATATGGATATATGGATGCATATATGGATAATTCTTAGGTTTTCTGGATTTCTGGAGATGTTCCTATTCATTCATTCACATTCATTCTCTCTCTTTCTCTCCTCTCTCTCCCCCCTCCACCCCCCAGCAAGAGAAATGAGACACCTTGAATTCTCAAAGCTACCAAGCTATGTACCAACCTGGGGACATTTCATATGGAAATCAGAAACACCAGCATTGACTTTTTCAATATCTACTAATTCTACCTACCTCTAATGAGAAGTGAAGCCACACCAAAGGGAATTAAATAATTCTTTCTTAAAAGCCTACAAAAAGAAGAAATGGATTATGACTAAATAATGAAAGAATTGGGAGAGAAGTATCAGACAGAACCTGGGTGTTACTTCCCTGGCTCTTGCTGCATTCAGTACGCTATTTTAATAAATAGAGATCCACTAATGTTTACATCTATGTAAATAGACATCTCCAGTTTAATAGGAATTTTGGAAGAAATGAGTCATTCTATTGCTCCCAACCCACCACGGTTGGGGAAGCCCTGCTGCTTGGATCTCAAAGGACACACCATGACATCATCCTTAGAAGCAGCATCTCCTTCCTTCGCCCTCTGTCTACAGCCAATATTCTCAGCCCTGGTTATGGATCAGATTCACCTGTGGAACTTTCTAACTGCACAGATGATCTGCACCCCTGCAAGCTCAACCTGAACATGTGGCCTGGGCTCTATTATTATTTTTTATGAAAGAAAAAAAATACCTTTATCACATGCTTTCAGTGGGAGTGTGAACTAGTTCATTGTTTTGGAGGCTACACACTTTGATCCTGTAATTCCACATCTAGGAATTAAATTATGCATCTACCACACAGGTGAACAATGGCAACTGTGGCAGAAACCAATCTAAATGCCTAGAGGTGAAGTTAAATAAATTACGGCACATCCAGACAATAGGATTCCAGGCAGCAGGTTGATCTATATGTACTAATATGGAAAGAGCTCCAAAAGATATTAAATAAAAAAGGTAAGTTGCATAACACTGTGGATTGTATGCCTGTAAGCGTATGCATATACATTTCCATATTCCTACACAATATATACACACCCACACCTTACAGACGTGCATATGTATATATGCTTATAAAGACAAAGGAAATGTTTGGAAGAGTATTCAAGAAACTGTTGACACTTAAATCTGAGAATGGGATATAGGAACTCCAGTTATACTCCAACATAGTTCTGACCTTATTTTACAAGGATCCTGTTACTTTTGTAATAAATAATCTTTAGTTTTTAAAAATCTCCACTAGTAGTTCTCATGTGAGACCAGAGCTGAGAACTGCTAGTCTAGAGAAAATAGCCCCTGTGGATGTAAAGAGCTTGTAAACTGCAAGCTTGCTTGTAGGGAAATCAACCACCCACAGGGCGGGAATTTAAGCCATGTCATATATATGAGCCACCAGAAGGTGGCGCTGCAGAGGCAATCACTCAGGTCTTCAACCAAAACTCTTGACAATTTTTCAATAACCCCAATCTTTTGATACTCTAAGGACTATTTTATTTATGCCCCAAAGCATTCGATGCTACCACTTCTATAAAAGAAAGTTTACACACATGGATGCCACATGCATTTATTTTTTTCTGTAGAAAATCCATGCGTCATTTAATACATTAAAATACAACATTGGGGAAATGTGTCTCTGCAAAGAGTTGGCCATGCCCACTCAGGGCTCATTCTTTCTCCTCCTCACTGTTCCCCTGTAGTCTTTGCTCTGGTTTACTCATTTGCTTATCTTATTCCGTGATTGATCCACAAAGTCAGACAACAGTGAGCCATGTGGGGCGTTTGTTCTTTTAAACTTGTCCAGACTTTCAGCCCGATCAGGAGCTACAGGCATAGGGCAGCCCAGGGCAAGAGCCACGAGCTTGCCTGCCCTCCCACTAACACTGATGTTCTGGAAGTGGGTGTGTTGCCACAGCAACTTTTAAATCACATCAATTATGCCGCCTCTACCCTCCCAACATCTTTAAGCACACCATGTTTGAGACACGTGGTTCACTGCCCTGGAAGCACAGAGCTGCTGGGCCCTCTCTGTGAAGCAAAGTCCTTCTTATCTGGGGTGGGGGAAGAAGCCCCCTGCCCAGATGTATGTGTGTATACTAACCATCACAAACAGTTTTTATTCTCTTTTCTTCTCTTTTCATATTTGCAGCCCATGTCCCATAGCACTCTGTTCTGAATGATCCTTTCCCATGAATTACTGGTGCAATTTAATAGAAATCAACTCTTCATATCAGTCAAGAAAAACTCAGTGGGTCACTTGCTGTATCCTTTTGTTGATATTGGTTTTGCTCATTCTTTGAGACATAAATCAAGGACTGTCTCTCTTTTCCTCCTTCTCCCGATTCAGAGCTGGTCATTCTTGTCTTCCTCTTGTCCTTGCCTGTTTCCTCATCACATTTCCTCACACCACCTATCACACTCCATTTATGATTGTTTATCTCTTTGCAATTTGCAAGCTTCTCCAGTTCAAAGGATCTTCCTTATCTCTGAATCGCCAGCACCTAACTCAATGCCTGGTAAACAGTTGGCCCTCAGTGAATGGCCAGAAAACGAATACATGAACTCCAAATGTCCATGCACGCAGTTCTCCATTAATTTTTATTATGTTACTTGGTGACAGGGAAAATGTCATGATGACTCGGTCTCTGACTTGAAAGGAAGGCTTGAAGTCCATATATATAATATACACACACACACACACATACACACACACAAATGCTTTTGAAAAAGGAGAACACAGAAGGCCCATTCCCTGAGATTTTTCGTTCTTATTTTTCAGATCCAAGAAGTGCACTGAAAGGGAGGCTTCTCCATATGGAGAGAAGGAGCGGAGCCCTGAAGAAGGAAGCCGTAACATTCCTGGAGTCTTCACAAGGCAGCCTGACATCTGGTCCACACTCGGGGAAAAGAGGCCACATCCTCACATGCAGAGCTATTTTTGCATTCTGAGCTGCTGATGCCTCGCTCGTACAACTTGCCTTATACACAGGAAGGGGAAGGACACTAATATTTACCAAGTGCTGGCTACATGTCCCCAGAAGTATCTCTCAAGAGCCTTTCTGTCCATGCTGTGTATCCGCAAAGCACTCACCACACATGTCTGAATGGCACAAGGAAGGGATGCTGAGTAAGCAACTCCCTCCCCACACCCCACAGCCGATGCCCAGCATAGCCATGTATTCACGGGTGCATCTTGGTAAGGTTTCTCACCACGCAGATTCTCACTGTGTATGTCCCCCTACTGTACTAGCTGGACCAGCACAGCCTAGGCACAGGGCCATGGATCCTGTTCTTTTCTTTGACTTCCACAGACTGTGCTGTGGGCTTACACCAGTGACCTCGGGAATACTGCAGCACTGTGTTCTGAACACCCCTAGGCCATCTCTAAGTCTTCCTGGAAGACAGTTTCATCTCATAGGGCTTCTCTTCTAAGACCAGCTCGGAAGGAGCTTTGGCTTTGAGAGTCATACAAAAGCACAGAATTCACGTTTACATTAAACCCTTCATGGTTTAAAAATAAAGTCTGTGTGTGAAAGTTAGCCTCTCTGATCCTTAAAACTCGATTCCCGAGAACTGGCTGCAGCCCTCGGGACTCCAAAGAGGTGCCTTCAGGTGTCACTTCTTTGCTCTTTAGTTCTTCCACATCTAGGTTCCCAGAACGAATCTACCATTATACTGTTCCGTCCACACAAGTGTTCCTATGGTTCCAGAAGTTTTGCTACCTTCCACCAGCAAAGAGCCCTCTACTGAGAGACAGAGGTGGGCAGTGGCCAGTGCACGGACTCTGGTGCTAGAGAGCGTGGTGCTCTGTCCTGACCCTGTTGTCACTAACTGCTCACTGCTGCTAACTCTCACTGGGCCTCAGTTTTCTCATCTGTAAAAGGAGACAATAATAATACCTATCTGCTACTCATACAGAAGCCCCCAGAGGTAGCTTAGCGTTTTCACATGGTAACACACATCAACCACGTTGTCGAGAGCCTAGGTTACAATAAGCACTGAAGCAAGGCTAGTTTTTATTGTTCAGTTTCCTTTCCCATCCTTCATTTGATGGAAGTTCTACATTTAGAGAAAAATCGGTGCAGAGTTGACTGCCAGAGTCAGGGATTACCTGTTAGGAGTGACAAGGGAAACTCTGCCGTCTCTCCCGGGAGCACTGTGGCCACTGGCATTGGGCCACGTGGCTGCCACACTAGCATCCCCTGTATCTCCCTGGGCAAATTCAGCTCCTGTGTCCTACGCACTGCCTTCTATTAATGTGCTGGCTGCTTATCGGGTGTCTGCTTTTCGCCAGCAAAGAGGAAGGGAGATCTCTCTGGTGTAGGTCCTCCTGGGGTTATTCAAGAGAGACACCTTTCACATTTGAAGTAAGACATCCAGGAACTCTGGGCTAACTGGCCTCCCACCCCGTGACAGCGTGTAACCCAGGGGAATGAGGAATTCCAACGAACCAGGCTTATTTATTAAAACAATGGGTGCAAAATGCTAGGAGGGATTAAGAACTGAGAAAACAGAATTAGTGCAGTTTGGTCTTATGAATTAAACATGTTTCTTTTATTTAAAAAAAAGTTCCCCAATATCTCAACCTGATCCGTAATGTTGCGATCCACAGACAAACAGAATGGTGAATTTACCTGCAGACATCTGTATCTCATATATGTCAAATCATTAATTCTGGGTGATTGGAATAAGGATGATTGCTACATTTTTTTTTTGCCTTTCTATATTTTAAATCATTCTCAAAATAATTTTCAAATGCTTTGGTTGTATGAATGATCTTATGCACTAGTATATCCCAAGGACTTTGCTGCTTCATCCTGGTAAGAGGGGTGCTATCTTCTTAACACACTGAGAAAGTCAGGCACAGTGAGCAGAACAGCAGCAGCAAGGTATCACCCATGCCAGTGGGTGCAGAGGCTCACACCATATTTCCTGCTGTGGGCACCCATGACATGGGGGGCTCTGAATGGATTCTGTGTGGGGAACAGTGAGGGCATCCCAAATCTGGGGATACCTCTTCTATCGTTGACCTGTTGCTGTCAGTGAGCCAGAAAGGGAGCTCCCACCAGCTGGGACTGCTCATGGCATGGCACCTGGAAGCCCCTGTCCTCTTCAGCAGAACCATGTCTATTTAAGAGACCACAACTGCCAGCCAGTGTGGGGAGAAGCGCCATTCTGTAAACCAACGGAATCATATGCTCAGGAAAGCTACACTCTAATGTGCCTCATGGAGAGGCATCCTCCTGCATCTGTTAAGAAAAGCAATGTCACTTCACGGTTGTTCTAAAATCAATATCCCTCTGCATTCCCTCCTCCTCTTGCCCAGCTTGGAACTTCTCTACTCACTCAGGTAAAATCCCCATTGAGAACCTGTTGGATGAGCTCTAAGGACACTCACAAGACAGCTGGGAGTATGCAGGTGGAGCTGCTGACTTCCAATCATGTCTCTGAGACTGAAGGGTGGAAAACTGGGGGTCGATATCAACTTATTTGTAAACACCTAAATCCTCTTGTCTGAACACTCTCTTCATTGTTGACTGTTAAACAACCCATTAGAAAACAGCAATATGTTAAGAAAGCCAGTGCATGGGGAGCCTGCATCTGCCTCACCTCCTCTGACACAGTGCTGACTCAAGTCTGCCCCAGAGAGCTCACTGCTCCATCAGGACCCTTTGTAACACCAAGGAGCCACAGGTGCTTGTTTAAAACCATTTCTAATAAAAGTAGCATCTTTGTTGTTTCATTCAACCAATGTTAATTGAGGACCAGCTCTGGCGGAAAGTGCCAGGGACAGAAGCCCAGTCCCCACCTGGAAGGACCTTGCCATTCAATTGCAGCAAGTCAACAAGGGTAGAGTAGAGGGTGCTGTGGGAGCTGGGAAGATGGGCCTAACAAACCTTCACCAGCTTTATGCAGAAGGACAAAATCCTTCAGGATTAAAATACTGGCACCCATACAAGGAGAGGCCAAATTCAAGCCCCACAACCTCAATGACTGGTTTTCAAAGTAGTCCAGGTACAGTTCATTCTGAAAAATGATTATCCTGATGTTATAATGTACTAAAGAAATGCCCTGTGAATTGTTTCAGTTAATTATAAAATGAAATTATGTTCCCTGATACTTCCCAATGGGCACAGGGGGTAGAAGTCTTAAGGTGTTGTTCTTCAGGGTGGCAAATGGCAACTAGCCAGGGATTACTCATTCACCATGGGTAATACACTGAGCAGATAGTTCACACATGAATAATGGAGAATTGATGCTTGATCCTATGTGTGATTCTCAATCATTTATCAGAACTTTTTTCTGATTAAAGAAAATATGACAGGGCTAGAGGTGTAGCTCAGTGGTACAGTGCATTCTTAGTGTGTGGGATGTCCTAGGTTCAATTCCTATACCAGCCAGGTGCGGTGGCATATGCCTATAATCCCAGCAGCTCAGGAAGCTGAGGCAGGAGGATCGAGTGTTCAAAGCCAGCCTCAGCAAATGTGAGGTGCTAAGCAACTCAGTGAGACCCTGTTTCTAAATAAAATACAAAATAGGGCTGGGGATGTGGCTCAGTGGTCGAGTGCCCCTGAGTTCCATTCCTGGTACCATAAAAACAATCTCATTTATAAGCGGAAGGGGAATATAGCTCCAAACTTTTGAACTTCAAGCGTTATCTCTCTAGACTTTCAGAAGACCTCTTTGAAAGTGCAGGGCGACTTCATCTCTCCAATAACCTTATCTAACCTCACCTGGAATGATTAATGTGATTGCAACGGTGTTTCTCTATAAAGTAGCACTCCCCCCACCCCTTCATCCCATGAGCTAATGCACCTACCAGCCATGTGAGAACTTGGCATTATTTTTAAAGCTAATTACCAGCAGGTTTTTGAGACAGGTGGAATGGGTCGCTGTCAGGACCTTCTGCAGAGTAAGGGAAGTCCTTGCCAGCTGACAGCAGGAGGCTGCATCCCAGCTCCTGAGATTCTGGGCCTCCTTTACAATGATGGGGCCTCACCAACAGAGCCCTCTCCTGTGGAGAAGAGCCTGGTGCGTGCATCTGGCTGGGAGAGATTCGTTAAGTCTCAGCTGGTTGCTGCTTGGCTTCTTGGGACTGACAGCAAAAGTAACCTTCCAAAGCAGTGAATTCTAGAATACAAGACTTGGCACCTGAGCGATTACTACGGAGTATGTGGTTTGGGGTGATGGGGAAGAAAGTTAATTTTCACAAGAGGGGCCAAGTTTGTTGAGAAAAAGAGAAATCCCTATTATTCTAATAAATCTTTGGGGGGTTGGTTGTTCGTTTGACCATTCTAATGAAGGCTTTAAAATTCCCAAACCAACTTTATTTTCAAACCCACATGAGGCTTTAAGCAATCTCCTATAAGAACAGAGCATGGGGCAGGGAAGGGAAAATACCCACAGAACTAAATTATGCCTCCTTCCTCCTGATTCCTGTGTTTGAAGTTATATGTTTGTTTTAATGAAGGCAAAACAGCCAGGTTGGTCCCTGAGAAGAAGGAGATGGAGATGGGGGTCTGGGTGGGGATGGCAGGGTACTAAGGAGTAGGAAAGTACAGTGGCGGGGGGAGAAAGAAATCGAAATAGACAAGTGAGGGGAAACGGAATGGAGGAGGCCTGTTTATTTATTTCCACAGTGTTCGCCATTCTAGGAGGCCTGCTGAAGTTCCTTCCTTCCATGGCTGGCTTTGGCCCAACATTCGAAAAGTCTTAGATCTTTGGAAAGAAAGATTTGGACAACAAAGTTGTTTTATCTGGGAGAGTAACCAGTTTACCCAAGAGTTCCAGGACTTTGGTTTTGATGTTATTACCTTGGCCTAAGTTTCTCTGTCCCAGGCAGGCGGTCCTGGCTGTGTTTACTGATTTTGCAAGGGGAAAAGGTGGCCCTGGGAGTAAAGGGGCTCCTCTCAGTCACCACTGCTGCGTTCAGCTGGATCATCTTCCTACCTGGGCACCTTGAGGATGAAGGTGGGGGAAAGGCAAAACATTTTCTAAAAGTCCTCTCTCTCGACACTCTCCTAAGAGGGAAACAACACTTCTCTAACTCACTCCCCAAATAGACACCACCATGGATGTTCTGCCAAGGAGTGATGCGAAAGTGTGTTCTGAAGTGAAATGTAAGCTTGGCCCGGTGCCCAGCTCTCTGCTGTATTTTGCACGGAGAGCTGAAGGCTGGCGGACCAAAGAAACACATTTCTCTCCACGTGACTGCAAGAGCCAGGCAGCCCAAGCAGATTTCTTTGTGTTAATAAAATGTGATCTCTAGACTGTACATACACACGAGCAGCCCTGGGAAAACGTGAGCCAGAGAGAAGAACCCAGAGAAACCCATGGTCCTGGCTGGAAAGGGACAGCAGCACTGGCCCACTCTGCTGCACCAAGGCAGGGCACTGTGGGCCCAGGGAGCACAAAATGAGAACATGGTCTGAGAAAAGACACATCAGGGGCTGGGGAGGATGCTGCTCAAGACAGGAAAATACTCCACGGAACCCATCAAGCCTGTCCAAATGTTCACTCCTTCTTGGGCCACACACCAAAGGCCTCGATGGAGACTTGCTTAAGATGGAGTGTATACCTAGGATGCAAGACACCTCTCCCCAAAACTTAGACCATCCCAAATATGGCTGGAGCTTGACTCTCCTGGGTTCAATGGCACATACTCTGATCTGGGGTAAGGTGTGGCAAGCACACTGATTTCTACTCTCTCACCCCACAGGGACTCAGGCAAATGCAGTCAACTTTCTGTGAACTGGGGCAACCATGGGAGACAATCACCAGCTACCCCAACAATTACCAGGGGACGGCCTGGGTCTGGAGGCACTTGCTTTTGCAGGAAGCCCCTACCCTCACTGCCCCTGTGGCCTTGGTCTCCAGTGGCCTCAGGAGGGATCCAGTGCTCAGTGTCTCAAGCCTGTTGATCTACATTTTTGGTGGGAGGAGGTTTACAGGCTGAGGAGGAAAAGGGGGATTAGCAGACCTTGCTTACTGGGCCACCTTTCAACATATTAGATTTCTAAATCTCCAGAACCTTCTAATTCACTGTGCCTTGAAGGTAACTTGAATTTCCCAATTTGGAGCATGCATTAGGGCTGGGGCTAGAAAGCAGTAGGGGTACAGAGACAGGTCCCCAGGGAACTCCTGAACCTCTCAGGGACTGTACTAGAGAATGCAAAACTTCACCAGTCGAAGAATAGAGGGTCAGGGAAGAAAAAGCCCCTTGGTTTCCCTTCTTGTTATAAGCATCCCAGCCCCCAGCTCCCCAACCCTGAAGCAGGCAGTCAGCCATAACCAGCTAATTAAGGAGCAGCTGAGTTGATAGGCACCGCCCAGGCCAAGGTAAGCCTTCACCTTGGTTAATCTGCAAACTGGCTAGTCAGCCTCAGGATAATTGAAAGTTAATGGTATGCAGCGCTCAAGTGCAGTCACTAGGAAAATGGGAAAGAGCAGTAGCAAAGGAAATCAGGTCCATTCTTGGTGCACTCTTGAAGCTTCTCCAGGACAATGTTTAACCTCCAGCCCACCTCACCCCACTGCCCAGCACACTCCTGGATCCACCCCCTTGTCACACGGTTACTTGGATCCCAGGGAACACAGAGTAAGTGCTCAATAAAAGTCAGTGATTATTAGTCCACTGGTACCTTTTGTGGGTTTCAAGTCAGGAGGCTGAGAGGGCTCGGAAATATTTGGCTAGCTATGAGCAACACACTGGGGAGCTGCCAAAAGCACTACTCTTCCCTTCGAATATTCTTTACAGAGAGGAATATCTGAAGCATTCAAACATCGGCGGCAAAGCAGATCAACCGTGCAAAAGCATAAGGCGCATTCCAAAGTTGGAGAGAAATAGAACTCAGATGATCTGTCCCACTAACACGGATAATTGAGAGTCACCCTCAAGCCTAAGTAGACTGGCAAATTCTCCAGGACTCCCTTAAAGAAAGTTGCAACACTTCTACTTTACATATCAAGATGGCAGTGTGTGGAGCATATGGCTGACTGCCCACCAAGGGTCCAGTTTCCAGGGAATCTGCTACCATAACCTCTGGCCACAGCCTTCCAGGACCTATGGTCTAGGGCTGCCTTTGATGGAGTAGGGGGCACCCATGCCTGGCTGAGCTAGAGCATCCCTGGAATTACATGCTGGAACTCCAGTTTCCTTCTATCTTGCAGTTCCTGTCTTGTGACCATGGAGCAGAATCAACAGACTTTTTTTTATTCCATTCTCTCTGTTAAGTTAACCAGAATAAGCCTCCCTTAGAGAGTAAAACAGAACGTGCCGGAGGCTTAGAAAAACACTTTTCCAGGACACCGGAAACAACACTGGCCCAAGTCCTTGGTCTGCTGCCCAGTGCGGGGGACAAGTACTGAAGGATCTTCCTAACCTGCTCTGGCAGGACAGCAAATACCTGGCACCACTATTGCCCCACCTAAGTTCATGGCAGACATCACTAATTAATCCCAGAACTCTTTCCACTGATCCCAGACCATGAATCTTCCAAGATCTCAGAATCTTCCAAGGTGACATGCCAGGTACCTACTAAGCTATCAAAGCTGCTTGTTAGATGAGACCTATTTCCATGCACGGTCCTACAAACCTGAATCCAGCTACCTTGAGAAGCAGCCGGAAGCCCAGCTGGCCACTACCCCTCTGGAAAAGTTGCCATCAAAATAGGTAGCTATGGGCCTTGGCAGCTTCCTCTCTGTGGTTTTCCTTTTATTTTAATATTTTGTCTGGCTAATAAACCGCTGCTAAGAAATCCAACCCTCGGAGCAATGATTCCTGACAGATAACTCACTTTCAGGGTTACTCTGGAACGTTGAACACCAGAGAGAAGCCAATGGTTCCCATTCAAAATGAAGAACATTTGAAAGGAAGTAACTTGCTTTAATGCTATTGCATTTTTTTCTCCAGAAGGTGTCCAATATCTTTTGCTTTTCAGCTTTAGTTTTTAAATTCCATCATCCTTTATATAAGAGTGGCAGAATGTCAGCTACTTTGTCCATTTACCTGCCTTGGGAGCAGCAAGAGGTTTTCCATTTTTTGCCCCAAAATGTTAATATTATTCTTCCAGCTCACAGTAGTCTTAGAGCACAGGGTCACAGAACTAAAAAACAGCCCCCATATTTTACAGAGAAGAAAACTAGGGCTCAGAGATGACCTGTCCAGAGACATGCACCCCCAGCCTTGACAGGTCAGCTCCAGAATCTAAGTTGACTGGCTCTAGGTTCAGAGCTCTTTGTGCCCCACTTTGAAGGTGTTATTCTATGTTTTCCTCTTTTTTCATATAAACCCCAGTGGAAATAATAATGTTAACTCAATTTTGGGTTGATTTGAATTTTGTTTGGTTAACTTTCTGTTTGGTTGTCCTGTATTGATTACATACTTATAAATTAGAAGGACATACATTATTCTTCTTTTACAAATGAAGAAGCAAAACCCAGAAAGCTTGATGACTTATGGTTCAACTTCTAATTATCAGTGCAGTCAGGCCTACACATTAAATCTTTCTGTGTGCCCAAACAAGCATCATGCAGCTTGCAAAGGCCCAGCCCAGCAGTTCAGAAATCTGAAAGTGAGACCCCAAAAATATGAACAACAAATGCATTTTATAAAGTTATCTCTAAAATACCAGATTCTGACCTTGACTTAAAACTGAGTTGCAGCTCTGAGTAGGCACAGGCCTGAGGCCTTTCACTGACAGCATATTTAACATAATTTATCCCTTATGCCAGTCTTGTGGAATGAGCCACCATTTCTGGATGAGGAGATGGGAGTTCAGAATTTAAGCAGTTTGCTCAAAGTTTCACAGCTTCCTAGGGGCCTCTAATTTCAGATTGAATTTAGTTTGGCGAGTAAAGGGTCCAACAATGATGTGCTAATACTATTAGGATTCTGTTTCTCTGAATATCTTTATCAAAGCTTGTTATTTCTGCCTTGACAGTGATTTCATCTGATCTCCATGGTTTCTGGCCACTGAGATAGGCCCAAATTTATTTTAAGCCTGCAGTCGAAAAGAAAGGGCTGGTGGAAAGAATGAAAGAAAAAAAAAAAACAAAGAAAGAAAGAAAGAAAAAGGACAGATTTGGGCAATGTATTTATAATATCTAAACCTCTTAGAAACAGACTAAATTCCAGGAATGACTATTATTTCTAATATGAGTTGATTCTCTACGATCTCTTACATTTAGTGCTTAACAGGATCCTGGCTGAAATATCTCATAGGTATGGCTATGATTTCATATTGCATTGAGCTGATTTAAACTGAGGAGTATTGTGCCCACCATTTTATAAGAGAAGAGCTCAGAGATATTTGATAGGATGTGAAAGAGCCAGAATTAAACATCCCTATCAAGAGGGGAAGAATCTTGCCTAGTTTGATGCTGATGTACTCTGTAATCCCTTAAGAGGGCTGTACCTTTAATAGCTTTATTCTGCCACACCTATATGTACAGTACAGGAAACACTGAATCAGGACCCATGCCAAGAACACTATGCTTTTTTTTTTTAAGAACCCTACACTTCTAACCTGGCTGAAAAGCAAAGTATATCAGGTTAATCCTATTTCTTAAGTCAATCAACTTCTAGAGTTGTCTCCTTTGGATTAAACGAGTTTTACACATTTCTTCCAAATAATCCACTTCTCTTTTCTCAATTCCCTTGTGCTTTCCTTCCACTTCAACAGAAGGGTCCAGGTTTTCCCAGCTGAGACCTCCCTGTCACTTTTCCAATTGGTGGGGCATGAAGAACAAAATATTTGAGAGACTCACCCAAGGGAAAGGAAGAATCAGGGTTCCCAGAACACTGGAAACCCACCCATCTGCCTCTCTCTACTCAACAGACCATCACCAACCACTGGGCAATAGCTAGTTCTCTCCTTCATGACCCAGAGGTGTCCCCCAGGACTCTGAAGGAATCGTACAGAAGCCCCATTGCACTCCTGCTACTCCAGTTCTTTCAGGCACAGCATCAGAGGACAGGAGCATGCGAAGAAGCAAGAGAGCCATGTCCCATGAAGCGTATGCTGGGGAGAGGCCCTCTCAAGAAGGTGGGAAGGTACTGTGACAGGCTAAGGCCCAGAGGGCTGTGGATGGGGCTGCTAGGGGAGGTGACTCTTTCTGCAGGTGTAACACGCACGATGCTCACTGCTCTGCCACTTGGGACCCTTCCCCACATTGGCTCAGAAGTGGGGAACAGTTTCTAGGCCATCAGAGTCTGTATGATAATGATGGAGATGGGAGAGGAGGATGAAGAGCAACCGTAGAACAGAAACAGAGGGGATCATTCGTATTCTGAATGCCGCTTGACATGCTGAACACATCATCTCATTTCCTCCTCTAGGAATCCTCAGGAGCAGGTATTCTCATCCCTTCTCACCATACAGGAGACAAATGCGAGGCTGGAAGTTTAACCTCCAGGTTTTGCTGCTTCTCAACAAGAAGGGGAAGACTGAGAAGAAGCTGCTCTGAGAGATGGTCATTGCATTAGTTAAAACTTAAGAGAAAACCACTGTCTTTGGAGATTAGTCCATGACATCCCCTCTGATGACACGTAAATGAACGAATGGTCTTTCAGTTCTGTACATTTACATGAATGTTTAATTTAAAATATGTTAGTTTAGCAGTGGGGGGAAAGCAGAGATAAACTGCAACAATTTGGTAGAATGTTAATCTGAATTATGGAAATGTCTGAGTGACCAAAATTCTTTTATTATTTACTAATATATACTTGTGGTTAAGAATATCAATTTAGGGCACATGCCTGTATCCGAGCAACTCAGGAGGCTGAGGCAGGAGGACCACAAGTTTGAGGCCAGTCTCAGTAATTTAAAGAGACCCTGAGCAACTTAGCAAGACCATCTCAAAATAAAAAATAAAAACAGTTGGAGATGTAGCTTAGTGTAAAAAATGCCCCCTGGGTTCACAAAAAAAAAAACCCACATCAATTTATATGCACACAGGTAAAGTCTTTATAAAAATGATTTTGTACACAAATAAATTAAATATACTTCCCCAAAATTGTTTGCAGAATTAGTCTGTTTGGTAATATCTTTCTTCATAAAGAAGATGAGAGATACAAATTTCAGCTTAATCAATTTGAGACCAAATGATCATAAACTCTAAATCAATGAAATATCATTGCCTGGAAAGCTTGTTAGCTAACAAATCAAAAGAGAAATAGAATATAAAGAGGTCCCAAGTGCGTCTTTACACCTACTTTGTGTAATGCCAAATATCCATACTTGAAAGAATTTGATAACTGAGTACTACCAACTTGCCTTCTATGTTTTGGTGAATTTCACTTATAAGCTAAAAAACACTTATGTTTTGACATGGAACTAATTATTATTTAAAGAATCATCCATGTGTAACCATCCATTTGAAATAAACATAATTCTGATCTAAGAGGAAACATGATACCCAGCTCCCCTGGGAAAGTGTGTTAATATAAAGAAATTAATTGTAATGAAATGAATTCTCTGAAATTCTTATGAAGTCAGTTCTGCAAATTTATCTTTCCTTACCCTTAGATGCTCTATCTAAAGGCTTTATTTCTATTTTTACATCTTATTATCTACCCTTTCCTCTGGAAATCTTCAGGGGCCTTTTGCCCTGCTCTGATTGGACCTCAGGTCTGTAGCCTATGTTTCATAGCTCTATCTAGTGACACTTGCATGGTCTCCTTGAGTGACACTAAACCCAGACCATAATGACTCCATCCTAAGGCGAATTAAGTATGCACAAACTGTGGGGCAGATGGAGTTCGTTTGCTAATACCCTTTCAAAAACCTTTATATCTCGGGGTATTGTGATCTCTGTTCTGGGTAATCTGATTACTTCGTACCTGGATGATCTTGCTCATCTGGTTTACAGCATTGATTCCCATTGGTCAGAGCCCAGGGGCATCCTTCCCCCCACAAGCTTTCACCTTCCCTATTCAGTGCAACTCAAGAGGCATTCATTGTGCGTGAGTGGACAGCGTGCTTAACTCTTTCCATTAAGAACAGAAGTGCTCAGCAGCAGTGAGACTTGGCCACTCTGCTGTCTACGCCTGGGTTCCTCAACAAAGACATCAGAGCAGACTGCTACCCAGAGCTAATTAGAAAAGAAAGCATTGCTCTTCCCCACTCAAGGAATTTCTGCCAAAGCATTTATTTCTGCCGATCCATTTATGCAATTCCGCTTTCTGGGAGAACATTTTGTCACAGATGATTTAGTGTTGTAGCTCCCTGGAGCATCTTTTTGTGCATGCACTCATTGTTTTTAGGAATCGAGGGTCTCCCAGGCAAGACTGGAGAGCCAAGGGGGTTTAATTAGCCACAAGCCATGTCTCATTATAAGACTCCAAACTCCAAAGCATCCTTCCAACAATCATTAATAATAACAAAAATTTTTTAATCCCAGATTAAACTTCAAAAACTAAACTTTTAGAAATCTAATGTGACAGGAGAGCTGGGTCATTTTTCAGGAGAGGAAATGAGACTAGATATGTAATGAGTTAAGACAGTAATATTTGTCAAAAGTCAAAAAATAAGAAAAACAAGGGCAGGAGTGGTGATGCGTGCCTGTAACTCCAGCAAGGTGGGGACCAAGGCAGGAGGATCGCAAGTTCAAGGCCAGCCTCGGCATCTTAGCAAGACTGCCTCAACATAAAAAGGGCTGGGGATGGAGCTTAATAGTAGAACACCACTGGGTTCAATCTCCTGTACTGGGGGTCAGGGGCAGGGAAGAAAGATTTTAGGAATTTCCACATATAGTCATGGAGTTTGTACCTACCAGAAAGCGATATAACAGAAACAAATACTTTGTAGACTCTTCCCCAAACAGACGCTCTCTATTCTGCCAACATCCCTGTGATTGGCTACTGTATGTAGCTGGAGGTGAAACGGCATACACTGTCTGTAATTTTTTTATTTAGGTGAACTGGTTTTGTTATGGCAACTCTTCTAGACTCCTGTAACGCTGGCTTGATATCAGAGCACACTTCAGGGGTACCTGAACAAGTCCCTTCAAGCATGTGCCATTCAGCAGCCATCCTCTCCCCTCCCACAAAGCCCATTTCCTCCAGCAACACTCCAACACAAAACCACGCGCACACACATACACACACACAGAGCGAAGCATGGTGTACAATTCCTTTTGGTTTCAGGGAAGACAGGAGCCAGAAATACAAGGTCAAGTCTTAAGCATGTAAAACTGCAATAATAATTTCTTTGTCTCTCAGGAGTAAAATTAATAAGCTGGCCAGAAACTTGGCTAAGTTATTTTTAGCTTGATATTACTGTTGCAGGTAATCCTTACAATCAAGTACTATTTGTACCACTGAGGCAACAACCCTTCACCCCCTCATACACATGCATGTGTGCCCCTATGCACACTCAAAAAGTGGTTCAGTGTACTTGTTTGCAAACCTAGTAAGCCATATAAAATAGAGGCATTTAAAAGCAATGAATGTTAATGGGTTGAGTTTATTAAAATCTATTTTTTCACTCCTATGAGACCAGCCCTGCTTTTGGACTTCTAAATTCCAAACCATTCAAATCCCTCAAACTATTTCCTTGCCAAAGAGTGTTTCCCCCAATCACCAAAATTATGGGCTTTACAAGTGAAATATAAACCCTGTGTTTTGGAATTACTTCATCTAGATCATTAGAACATCGTGTTTTGAAAAGCTGTTTGATGTTTGGGGAGAGTATTTATTTTCAAAATAATAAAAATAAGGAAATCCTGGTTTGCCAGAGGAAACTATTGTCAAGTTTCTAAAAATGTTTCAGATCTAACCTTGAACCCGAGTAGAAAGGTCCACATGCCACTTCCCTGCTCAAAAACCTTCAGTGGCTCCCCACCGCCTCTTGAACAAAGTTCAGGCTCTGAAGCCTGGTCCTCCTGGAGCTGCCATCCTGACCCCTCCCACTCATTTTCCTGCCTCCTTCCTATGAATTTTCTGCACCAGCCAAACTGGATCTGCACCTTGTTCCCTAAACACTGTGGGCATTCCTGCTTCTCTGTGGCCCCATGGCCCGTTCTCCAATCTGGCCCTCCCACCTCTCCCTCTGAGACCCAACACAAGGTCCAGCTGTTCCAGGAAGCCTCACCCCAGGCGCTCCTGCCCTGAGCAATGGCTGCTTCCTGTGAGGTCTGGCAGTACTTATGGTCTGCAGTGCTCCCTTATTTATTTTTAAATATTTTACTCACTTTCCTGGTTAACCTCTCACCCTCCTTTTTCCAATAGATATTGGAGACCTCTATATACCCATCATTTGGCAGGGAGAACTTGCTAGTTTGTCCTGCCACTCATCCCTTCCTTAGCTTCTGAGTTCCTAACTTTCCTATTAAGTGGCATCCGCTTGAGCCCAGCAGCCAAATTGTACCCTTGTCTGCCTTCCCCAAGGTGCACACAGCAAAGCAAGGCCCAAACTGATACTAATTCTGGGACTGCCCATGTTGCTCCTTGCCTCCTACAACCTCCTCTCTATTCCATTCTAATCATTACTTCACTTCCTAGAAAAGAGTAGTGGAACCAACTTGTGGGAAGGGCTGGCCCACTATGTGCCAGGTACCACACTGGATCCTTCTTGCCTATTAGCTTTAGAAAGGTCACACAAACCCAGCAAGGATGAGACAATGAAAGTTCAAAAAGATTAAGGATTTACACATTAAAGGACAACTTGGGGTGGGGGTCATTTTTCTGGAAGGCTCTTGTAAAGCCTTGCTGGTAAGGCAAACTGAACTAAAGGTGAGCTAAACTCCCTCCTCCTTTTCCAGCATCTTTGCATGCATTTATGGCTTCCTAACTCCTGAGATCACTCCATTACCTTCAAGTGTAATTATTAATACCTACTATTAAATTTTGATAGTAGCACTGATGGATTGATTTACTAGCAGCCACGACATGAAAGAAATCTAAGCAAGAACTTCTTCAAACTGCACTTTGTTTGATTTTTTTTTTTAAGCTGTGAACAAGGAGAAATGAGTAAAGGCCACAGTTAGCCACCCAAGGTCACCTAAAATTCAGAGGCTAACAGAGAGACAACAGACACTAGGCAGAGGAGCAGAGGAGAAATTCAAAGTCCTTGACCATAGTGGTTAGTTGGCTTGGAAGGGAAAAGTATCAAGACTCTCTTGAGTCCCATGCCAGGTCTTCTGCAAGAAATGAGATTCAAAGGTGGTGAGAATGCTGCTCACAGCAGCTGTTATTGAGCGCTTACTGTTTGCCAGGCACTGTGCCTATACTCTACATGCACTGGCTCATGTGACCTTCAACAATCCCATGTAGAAGATGCAATGATAATTCCAGAGTTCCAGATGGGCAACTGGAAGTTCAGATCACTTAAATGACTTGCCCAAGATCATGAATAAACCTTCAAATGGCAGAGTCAGAATTTCACACTCAGGTCTGTTTATTGGGTCCTGAACTTGAAAAATCACTGCCATAGTTCCTGGAGAGATCTGTGTCTCAAACTCAGAGCATTCTGATAGACACCATGAGTGCTGAGCTGACGGGCAACTCTGTATTAAGAAAAATTAAGTTTACGGCTAAACAATGGTTCAGTGGCTTCAGCTCAAGCCATTTGCTGGGGGATGCTAAATAGAACAAATGAAAATTATTTAATGTGACCAATATTTTCAGTCACTCTCCCCGCAGAATCAACCCAGATCCGTACCTCCCCCTCCATAACACAGTCTTTCCCAATTTTATATTTCATCTTATTAATTCCCCTACTACCTTTCCTCTTTCCTCCATTTGAAGATATAAAAAATGATTCCTGGGTAAAAGTGATTAGTAGTGGCTGGAAGAGAGGGTTCTGAGAAGCCTAATAAATCACTGCTGTCTTCTCACCCTCTGGCTTTCGACATTAGGATGTTATCACAGCTTTTTTTCTCTTCCCACCTCCCCCACCTTCTTCTCTTTCTCCTTCACCTAATTCTGTCTTTCTATTGCTATTTTTCTAGTCTGGTAGGCACAGTGCTGAACTGGAAAGACTCTGCCAAGACCCTTGGCAAGAGCTGGCCTCAGGAATCCTGCCCACCACAGCAGTGCAGAGAAGATGGGGCCTCTCTCTGGACAGAGGCTGGAGAGAGGGCGGGCTTGGGGTCTGGCTGGAACACTGGACAGAACAGGTTTCCCTGGCCTATCAACCTCCCTCCAGAGCTCAGCATTCTCATGCCAGGGTCCGGATTACAATTGCTCGTTGGCACTTGCTGCAGTTCTCCCGGGAAGAGAAGCAAGAGGGAGGAGGAGTAGAAGGGGAAAAAAAAAGGAGGCAAGCCAGCACACTACCCAGAGTTGGGCAAGCTCCACAGGGCACAGCCACGTGCCTGGAGCACACGGTCCTGCAGGCTGGCAGCCAGGGCTGCCAGGGCTCCCACGAGAGCCCGGGGGGCTGGGCACAGAGACAGTGGCTGTTTCCACACTGGCAGAACAGGAGTTGCTAACCCAGAAGCAATGTTGCTGGGTTAACATCAGGGAAGCGATTTGTCCTAACTCAGAAGGAAGAGAAAGGTCAGGTTAGCTGCAGAGAAAAAGTGTTGGGCATGCTGGAAAAAGAAAAAAAAAAAGAAAAAGAAAAGAAAAAAAAAGCATGCCCTATTTTTGCAGAGGAAAGAGGACTGGATGATCAAATCCCTAAATGGAATGGAGAATAGGGAGCTGGGGACCCAGTCATTCTTTCCCCTACTCCCAGGTGGTTGCCCTCATAGGAGCCCCATGCACTGAGCACATTGTGTGGGCCAGACGCCATGCCATGCTTTACCATGCTTTATCTCCTCTAACCCTGCTAAAACCTCATGAGGGACAGATTATTTATAATCTCCATTATATTGATGAGCAAACTGAGGCTTAAAGAGGTTAAGAAATTGACACAAAGTTACATGGCAAACCAATGGCAAGTCCAGAATGAAAAACCAAGCCCAGGGGTTCAGAGCCTACACTGCTATCCATCAAGTGGGCCTGCTCTCCATGCCTATCCCAAAGTGCCCCTTGCCATAGGTAAGGGCCTGCTGTCCAGGGAATGTGAGCAACATGGTGAAGTTAAGAGAAGAGGCAAGCCCCACCTCCACAGGGCTTGGTAGAGAAGATACATAATCTCGAAAAAGCAGAAAATAGGCTGCCTAACTCCAGAACAAAGTGGACTCCCTCCCCTTCATGATCTCCTTGACCCTGATAAAGAAGAGGCACGTTCAAAAGACTAGAGGTGCCATGCACGGCCACTATCAGCCAGAGCATGCCAACCTGCAGACCTGCCTATGCTGGACGGGAAGACAAGGGGCCTGTCTGCCTTCAGGGGAGCTCCATCTCATGATATTGGGAAAAGCAAGAGAGTCCTCTTGCCTCAGAAGGACCTCCCGTTATCCCAGACCCTTCAGCAGAGAGCTTCCCCCATCACTCTGCAGAACGCATGACTAGCACCACCTCTGTCACAAAGGATGGTCACCATCTGCACTGCAGAGGTGCAGTGGGGCTTCCCCAAACCCTTCTCTTATGCCACCCACTTAAGCTCTCTACCCACACACGACCACACAAAGGCTTCCACTTGACTCTATGCCAACCCTTTGCCATAACCCCACCTCCACGTTCACAACTGGAAAGAGAATTTTCTTAATTCTCAGTGGAATCGGGGCCTAAAAGTGGTAGGACACCCCCAAGCTATTCAAAGAAAAACCACCCCAGAGGAAACAGTTTCAAATCTAGCTTTACAAGCATGGGGTTTAAAAATAACTCTGCCTTTGTCTGCTATAGATGACTTTCCCTAAAGGGACAGCTGTCCTTAAAGCAATCGCTTGGTTCTAAGGGCAAACACATTTTTATTTTCCCCAATACCCAGCACATACCTCCAGGAGCACGCCCCCACATACCACCTGTGATACCATCTGAAATGCAAATGTGGAAGGCTTCAAGATGATTTCTGCCATCCCTGCTGACCTGGCCACATCCAGGATGCTGCACTTCAGATGACTCGAAGACCCTGCAGGTAGCTACAGCATCCAAGAACCCCGCTCTTCCCTTCATTGAGGGGGCAGCTCAGAAAACATGGCAGCTGTACCATTGCCACATCAGATGTTCACAGGTCCCTAGAGTATTTCTTCAGATATTTGATTCACTCTTTGATGGGACAGACAGAGAAATGAGTTGAGGTGGATAAAATAGGAAAGGAGGTTGGGGGAGGAGCCATGGTCCAGAGTTCCGAGAAGTCCCAAGAATGCTCACCTTGTCGCTCCAAGATACCCTTGGGGTAGACTTGGTAATGCATGATTTGTCTGTTTATGGCTTCATTTCCTTTCAACTAGACAGCACTAACGACACAATGCAACTGAGCATAACTCAAAAGATGCACACTGAGCACACAGCTGAAAACAAATGTTTAGTAAATTGCTCTGCAATTATCTCCTGATTAGCTTGATGACTTCACATTTTATCAACGAGAAGTGTTTAACAACATTCTTTTTAATATTCTATTTCTTCTTGGCAACCTACTGTCTCCTGACCTTCTCAAAAGTTTTGCCATAAAACATTTGGGGAGGTAAAAATCATCTATTTTTATAACAGGACCCTTAATTCTCAATGTTGCCATCCAAGTTGAAGGTCTAGACCACTCACTCTCAATTGGGTGGGATTTTATCCCCAGGGGACATTTGGAAGTTACTGGAGACATTTTTACGTGTCACAGCTGAAGGACAGGAGCTATGGCATGTTGGGGGTAGAGGCAGGGATGTCACTAAACACCCTACACTGCACAGGACGATGTCCCAAAGACTTACTCAAAATGTTTTAGGACCAAAATTGAGAACTCCTGATTGAGAATGAAATTATACAATTCCCAGAATGTTCAAGGCTACATCTGTGTTCTTCCCTTCTGAGGACTTATTTTCCTCAAGATTCGCTTGGTACTTCTATTCTGGTCATTCCTGTGAGCTATACAGAATAACCAAGAACTTTCTCCATTTTCAGACTGGCTTGTGATATACATTCCCTAGAATTTCATTTTGCATTATAATCTTTGTAATGGCCAACACTGTATGAAGAGCAGAGTGTGATTTTATCTGTTTGGCATTTGAGGAAGAGCTTTAACTCTTTTCTCTCTTCCGTTAGGACTCTCATTGAGTTTTCCAATTCGAAAAAGAAAACTTTTTTTGAAGTGCATTTCCATTATTTTAAAAAAGACATTTGAATAAAGACCTAATTTCCAGAGCCTCAGTGTGTACCTTTCTAACACAATGTAACAAAAGGACACCCACGGGGGTTCAGGAGCTCTTTGCTTTGGATTGCATCTCTGACTGGGACAGTCCAAGTTGCTGCCAGTCATTGATTGATATAAACTCTAACAAGCTCTAGAAAATGACTCAAGTATCAAATTCCAAAATCCTGATTTTTGACTCTCAATAGGAAAATCTAAAAACTATTGGGCAAAATCTGATACTTTCCTCCAGAGGAAGGCTTTCCACTCTTCCTAATTACTTTAAGAAGGAATTTCAGAAGATGAGGGTTGAAATAAATGGTAAAAGTTGACACAGCTCTAACAGGACCACAATCCCCCTCCCAATAATGGAACTCTAGTGCAGACCCTTTATGCACCTGACCTCTAATTTTCACAATAACACCATCAAATAGAAATGATATCTTTGATACTAAGGGCAACTGAGGCTCCAAGAGGTCATGCCATTTTCTAAGGTCACACACTCGTGAAATAGCAAAGGTCTCACTGCATAGCAGGACTGAAGCACCAACACATGTGGCCCCTGGGGCTCTGCTTCCTTTTCCCAGCTGTCTTCCGTCTGGGAAGAGTTATGCCTTTTGCTGGTTGTCTGTTCCAGGAAGAAACTGAAGACAGTAGCCCTAGATACTCTATGCAGCAAGGGCTCAAGCTGCCTTAAAGGAGTGTTTGCTCAAGTTCCTGCGGCCTCCAGGGCAGACTGGAGGTTAAGACTTTGTTCCACTCCAGCCAGTGGCCTGGCGTTATCATTCAAAGTGGATTTTGGAGAAGGCACAAGAGAGCTTTGAAAGGCCAGGGATATTTAAAAGGGTGAACCTGAACTTCAGTACTAATGTATCAAGGCACAGGTATTCTCTTCCTCCTTTACCTCATTTCCTTCCACTTAAATCTCACTCTGTGTGTCACAGAAATTTCTGCGTGAGCTGAGGACATGGAGTTCAGTAACAATCTCTAACACAAGTCTCACATTGTCCTGCCTTCGGTCTTCCCCTGCAGGGAAGGCCCTCTGCTTGGTGACCTTCCTGTCAATTAACCAGGCTGAATCCTTGTTCCTAGTTACCTGTGCACGTGAAATGATCTTTCTTCATGTTCACTTTGTACTATCGGGTGCGAAAGGCATGAATCCAGAGTTTCCTCAATCTGTGTTTATCTGTGTGCACTGAGCAAGGGGTTTTACAGCACTAGCCTTTTTCAGGTGATATTTTTGTGCAACATCTCAACATCATTTACAGCTAACTTTGCAGCCTTTGATATAGATGGACTAAGTGTGATGGACAGATGAAAATAAAAACAAAATACAAGAACAGTTTGGTTCACAGAAGTGGCGGTAGGTGAGAGATGGTGTCTAGCACTGAGAAGGAAGAGGCTAAGCCTCAGTTAAAATTATACCTGCTTTTAGATTCTATTCTTCAGTGTCAAGCCAAGACGGATGAAAAAAAATACCTGACCCATGCCTCTATTCACATTTTTGCCCTTCAGGCCACAGAAGAATAAATGGAGATAAAACAAGCCTTATACAGAGCATCTACCCAAACCATGCATCAAAATCCTATTAGCTATGTGTTTGGGGAATGGGGGAAAGGGACAGGAGATGAGATGGATGCTTAAATTATCCCAGTCATTATCTGTAGGTTAGTATAGTTTGTTCTGCTTTTCTGCTATTCCTTGGATCAGTTGCATCCGAATCCCATGCAAAACTGGCTAAAATACATATATCTGGGCCCTCACCCAGATCTGAAAAATTAAAATTTCCAGGGGTGGGTCTGCAGAGTGCATTCAACTGACTCTCCAGGTGAGTGATACAGATGCTCACTGAAGTGGAAGAACCTCTGCTATGGGTGGAGCATGCTGAAACCTAGGAGTATCAGGACAGTTATGCCACCTCTTCAACCCCTCTCCTTCCCCCACCTCCCCATCTGAAAGGAGAGCCTACCCAGAGAGTTTACCTGGTCTGATGGGGCTCTGCATACAGTTCGGAGATGGGATGCCAGGGTGAATGGGGGCAGAGGCCCGGCTGCTGAGGTCCATGACCGACTGGGCAGCTGAGGAAGCCGGCTGCAGCCCAGGAGGGTGAGGGCTGTGGTCATGCTGAGACGGGCTCGGGGGAATGCCATTTTCTGACAAAAACTCCTCCAGGTCCATGTACTCCAACTGGAAAGTATCTCCGTCGTAGGGAAGGGTTTTGTCCCATAAGGTGGGTCCCAAAAATGCTGACTGGGGGACTGTCGGGCTGTTGCTCTCATCATCCAGCTTCTTTTCCTTGTCTTTATCTTTACTAAATGCTGCAGAACAAGGAAAAGTTGGGATTAGAAAAAGAAGAAGAAAGAAAAGTTGTTCTTGCTGCCCTTCCTGGCCTCGGTTACAAAGCACTCAGGAACACAGGGTCTGCTGGCTGCTCTGTTTTGTGGATTTAGAGTTAAAAGTTCAGGCAGGACATGGATCTCTGCCTGTTTTTTAACATCTTCCTATTTACTTTGGAAAGAAAGCACTAGTCAATGGGCTTCAGACTGATCTGGGATAAAAACAAGAGAACAGTCTTCAGTGCATTATTTGAGGAGACAGGTTCTTGAAGTCTCAAGTGGGAAAACAGCACCTGGGATTACCTACAATTGCTGGGATTTTTAAGAAAATCACCAAAAACCTGGCTTGACTTATCTTTTCAGAAATTTATCACAGAAACAATAGGAAGTCACCCAGACTTACAAAGCCAGTGAGATGGTGCTCTTAATCTCAGTAAAGCAGGGCCTCTCCACCCTTTTCTAATACTGTGTATCCAGAACCTACTCTACTTTGAAAGCCATAGTACTATCTACTGGGCACTTAGTATCTACCGCTGCTTTGAAAGCTGCAGGGGCACAATGTTTTTTGGTTTTTGTTTGTTTGTTTTTGTTTTACAAAAGGAGTAAAAAGAAGTATTTTCTTCTTTCTCTTTCCCAAACACTTAAGTATTATCCAGTTCACAAAATTGATACATCTATGCAAATAGTCAAAAGCAGGACTACTGGAAAAGGTGAATTATTGACATACCTCTGATGGAAGTTTGCAGCTATTTTCTACGTGGAAATACTGCTCCCTAGATTAGGTCTTTAACAGGCCTCTGGATTTTGCCAATTCTAGTACTCAGGAGTGGGTGGAACTGGGATTAAGGAATTTGCTTCTGAGTTTTTATCTCACAGAAACACAGCCTCCATTATAGCTCTCTACAGTCTCATCCGAGAATCTGGTTTAAAACACCCACAGATGCAAAAGCCTGCAGCCAGACCCTTCCTCCCAAGTGCTATTCTGTAAGCGAAGAGGTGGGGTATGGTCTGCAGACTGCAACCAAACACCCCAGCTCTTGCACTGCAACAGGTTATCCCCTCCCAGAAAAGATGTGAATACTCTGAAGCTGTCTGCAGCTCAATAATGTTTCAAGACTTTATGCATGAGCCGCATGATTCGCATTTGTCACTGTAAAATCAAAGGCTTGAAATCGCACTAGCCCAAATGACAAATCCCTGGGGGCATCAGCCGGGTTCCACGCCTCCTCTGCCTGCATACCCCTCCTCTAGCGCTATAGCCAAGATTGCCTTGGGAAGGTTGGGGACTTACCAAGAAAGGGCTCAGGCCAGAGGAGGCTCCTGCGCGGTTACACGTGAGCCTGCTCGATTCTCCCCTCCCACCAGGAAAAGTGCACCGGCAAAGTGTCAGCGCTGGAGGCGTGCACGGCTTCCAGCCGAGAGACCACTCCCCCCACCAGCCCCCACCCCGCTGTCTAAATTACCCTTCAGCGGAAGAAAACGCGTCTCTACTCACACCTCAGTGAGTTTCAAATACTAAACAACAACAGAAGCAGTAACACAATTCCAATACTCAGGCTACACGGTCAGAAGACCCCCTCACTCGAGCCCCCAACCCCAACTAGACCCCCAATATCACCTCCCCAGCCGGGGAGGCTCTGCCCTCCAGCAATCAGCTCCACTCTCGTTATTCTAAGCAACAATCCTGACCTGTCAAGTTTATCTCCCACCTGCGCTGCAGGAGCTGGTCCCGGTGGATGCTGGGCCAGGTCCCCAGTGCTATTATAAATGTTGGTCAGGAGAGATCACCTCTTTTGATTGAGGAGGATGGGAGAAGGATGAGCTCCTTAATTTTCGCAAAGCAAGGCTGGGGCGCCAGTGGGTCAGGGAGGAAGGGGGATGGATGCTTCAGCCGGCCAACCGGGTGCCTGGCCAAGGAGGGGGACCCCAAGAGCGTCGTCCCTCCCCAGAGCGGGACAGCCGGGATGGAAGGAGCGGCGGCGGCCGCTGCAGCGCTCACCGTCTTCGTGATGAAGGGGGAGCTTCAGCGGGTTCTCCAGCAGAGACCTGAGCACGCCGTAGGGAGGCGGGATAAAGGTGGGGTTCAGGGGGAGCTGTCGGGACATTTTCTCCATCGCGATGCACTCAGTTTTTTTCTTTTGAAAAGAAAGACAATCGCTCCCCTAAATATTGCTGAGCTTTTCCTCCGTTCTTTGCCAAAAGTACTCGCTTTCAAAGCGGTGGAGACAAGGGAAGAAAAAAATACTTATAGCTTTATAAATACATCTGCATAAAAATATTTTTTTTTAGAAAATCAAAAACAACTTTCGGGTTCTCAGGGCAGACAGTCCCAGGAGGGCGCGCCAAGTGCCCGCGGGCTCCAGGGCGACGCGCAGATGCTCTCACCTGCCTCGAACCCCTCGTCTTGCAAAATGTTCAAAATTGCAAAATAGAAAGAAAAAAATATATAGACGGCTGCAGAAGGATAGAAGCACCACCCTGGCCCTAGCCCCTAGTGAGGGCACCCGCGGAGCCTCGCCGTCCCACCCCACCCCCCTCCCCGCGCCTGCAGCCGCTGTTCCCCGCGCTCCGCGGCCCAGCAGCGCCGGATTCAGCGCATCCGGCAGCCCATGTGCCGCGGCCCTGACAAGAGTGACGTCAGGGCCCGCACCGCGCGCCGATAGGCGTGCAGGGGCGGGGCCCGTGGAAGTACCACCCACCAGCCCCGCCCCTCCGCTCCTGCGTGTTTAGCATCACCGCGCGCGCTGATTTTCCGAAATCTTGCTGCACTAGCGGGCGGCATAAAGGGATTGGTGCAAGATTTCTAGGACCCCTGGTCTGGGCTCAGAATGTAATTTTTTTTTTTTTTTTGGCAGAATGCAAAGAGAAGTTAGGAATTTATATTAGTAGTTTGCAACCGGAAATAAACTGGGGAGTTAAAAAACTCCGATGCCCAAGCGACGACAACCCCGATTCATTAAATTAGACCCTCTGGGGTGATATTAAGGCATCACTTGTTTTAAAGCTTCCCAGGTAATTCTAAGGAGCAGCCGACTTTGGGAAAGACTGCTTTAGATCGAATGGAAACTAAAGACATAAATACTTCTCCTGGACCCAGTCAAGCTTAGTACCTTCTTTCTTGCTCCGCTCCCACAACCACCCCAAAATTACTTCCTTAAAGTCAGAATGGGGTGCAAAAAGTAGAATGAAAAGGAGAGCGGCAGAGTGACCTGCTGTGAACGGTCACACTTCATCCGAGGTATTAGAGGAGATATTTGCCTGAAATGACATGAGGGAGGGAGACAGACGTACATACTGAATGGGGTTTTAGAAACGTTTGCACTAGGGGCTACAGAACCCAATACAGCTGTGCTTAGGTCAAGTTACAAGATCTTCACAGTAATTAAAATAACCTAAGTATTCTTAAGTATTCTGTCATGGCAGCTGCAGCGCCTCCCTCGCGGGTTTGACCCCGGCGTGAGTTGTCCCCGCCCAAGCCCTGCGTGCCCCGCCTGGTGTGGGGCGGAATTCCCGAGTCGGGGCGGGCCGCACGCTGACATCCAGACTGGCCGGCGTGGAGAGTTCAGGATCTGCGAAAGGGTTCTTTTCCCATTCACTATATCCCCTAAGAGGATCTATTGATCTGGGCAAGGTTCTGCAAGAATGAATGCGCACAGGTTGAAGACAACCTGATTTCAGTGAGATGTGAAGTCTTTGGGAGCCTAGGCTGATGAACCCCTGGGTTGAGAGGTGACGTCTAGCGGAATTAATTTCCATGGAGCCCCCAAGAGGCATAATAGAAGGGGCTCCCCAAAGCCAGGAGAGCAGAAGGGCCACAGAGGAGCGCAACTGAGCTGCAGTTTTCCCATAAAGGGACGTTTGAGAAAACTAGTGACCTCTACATTTTCACATTCCCAAATCATGACAAGAGGGTAACATTCTAAGTGAGAAGCTATCGCAATGTTTCAGATTCTAGAAACATCAGACTTTTAGTTAACTCCACGTGTATTTATTGAACCACCCTACATGCTGGTGACTATACTGGGATGGACTTGAAAAAGATGAATATGACAATTCTAACTCGAAATTTAGGGTCTGACATATAAACAAAGCTTTAATATAGACTTAAAAGAGCAATAATAGGTGGAGGTAATGTGAGCACAATTTTTTTTGGGGGGGGATGAAGGATGAGAAGTGTGAGCCCCGTTTGCTAATGATCTTTCATGAATCTTCCAAGTGCTTCAATTCTGTTTTCCTGTTTTTCATGCAAGAAGGAACTTTTCCACTATCCTTTGGAGAGGAGGAAGACCTCCCTAACATCTCCCCACAACCCGTGAACTCTGATAGCAGAAAGCATCCTCTCAGCCTGGTTAGAAATAGATTCAGATTCCATGTGCAGGAAAGGAGGCAGAACCTAGGTTTGTGTAACAGTCCACGACCATTGCTCAGCACACTCAGAATGCCCCCCCGCCACTCATGGTTCTCTGAGCGTCCTTGCCTCCCCACCTTTCCCGTCATGAAGCCCTTTGCAGCTTAAGGTATCTGGTTTCCCACCACCTGAGAGCCTGGCACTCTGGCTTGGAAATTACATTATTATCATAATGGGTGAACTGTCACTGGGGTCTCTTGGGAATTGGGCTGATATAATTCACTTCCTCTGAGCCTGGTCAACTCTGGATGTGGACCGTCTTGACTCCCTCTCCCTTCTCTCTAGGTCAGCCTTCTCAAGTGTTTTTGATAGTTTATATTTACAACTCTTATAAGCATTGACTAGTCCTCAAACTAACCCCATCCCTTAAGATAAATGTAGCTGGTATGCCTTTCCTACTCTATTTAGATAGCTCTTTATGAATTTTTTCATTAAACTATGTTTGCTCCCCCCCCCATTTTCTTCTTCTCTCTGCCTTCCCCCACAAGGATAGAAGGGTGCTCGGGTAAGAAGGAGGAGGGCTATAGAAGAAACTAAAGGTTATCCTGGCTAGATAGTATCATTATTTTGTTCTTCATAAGAGAAAGGACTCCCTCAGGCTAATACTAAAATGGACATATCTCTACAAATCAGCATGAAACTCCCCTTGCATGTATGCCCAGAGACAGCCTCTCATGTGTTTAGCATGTGTCCATTTTCAAAACCCCTCCACAAGTGACCTATCACTGAGTCCCAACCATTCCATGAAGAAAGCAACGATTGCAGCTTTCTATACTTGTGTGACAATTCTCTCCCAAACCTAATGACTTAAAACAAAAATCCTTTTATTATTTCTCATTGTTCTGCATCCTGGGCTGGGCTCAGTTCTTCTGGGACACAGATGAGGCTGGCCTCTTTCACTGCATGTAGTGTCAAGGACTCTTTCTTGCCACAAGGCCTTTTTACACACATGGTCTTTCCCTGTGTTCTGTCCAGCAGGTTGAACAGAACTCCTTACACAGCAGCTCAGGGCTGCCAAGATCCTGCAATCCAGGATAAGTCCCAATGAGCAGTACTCAGCCAGCCTCAGCTGGAAGGAGACTACACAAGGCATGGAAGTTGGGTGGCATAATTCATTGGTTATCACCAAAGTAACTACCTTGCCATTCAACTATTTTATCTTCATATAAAGGCAAATGATATCAGATAATTTACTGAACACTACTGGGACCAAGATCTTCTGGCCATAAGTTCCATGTGTCACTGGTGAATATATGTCCACTTAGTCATTCATTCAGTATCTGTTCAAAACAGCTCTGTGTACAGCTCTGAGTGGGATGAAAAGATAAATCATTCACAGCAAGAGATGGTGTCAGACGGGAGCTCACAGTCTGGATGGCGATATAGCATGCGTGACCATAATATAATATTCAAATTGATGTTCTATAATCTAGAGATGCGCTTAGAGAAGAACTTTACCTGTGTCTACCAGGTTCGTTTGTCCGTGTCCTCACCCAGGTGGGTCGCTTCTGGAATGCCTCTTTTTCCTACCCCTATTCCTGACTCCTGTACTAGTATAGTACCATGCATCGTTAGCACCCCGATTTGAGGAACCTTGCTGAGTGCCCTTCTTTAAAGCATTCAGTTGACTTTTCAGAGATGGAGGAATAGCAAAGGCTCCATGGCTGTCCGTCCTAAGACTAGGAATGACCACAGGAAGACAGGTTTCTCAGAATCAACTTCTTAAAAGATGCCAGACATGGAGACCTTCTCTACTCTGAAGTTCTGGACATCAGCCTTTTGCCCAGCCAGTGACTTCTACCTGTCCTGTCATTTTGGGAGATTTAATGAAGAGGTTAGGTGGTGAAATCTTTTTGCAATCTAGTAGGGACAGATGTGAGACAGTCATCTTGGCACAGGCCCGGGGGGCGGGGGGGCGGTGACCAGGTCTTTGCAGCGTGAGCTGTGTCTGTGTTTCAGATTCCCCAGTGAGTGTGAAACCTACTTCAGCACACCTGCCCGTGTACCCTGCTGGGGGCCGGGAGCCTAGGGTAAATGCAAGTGAGCACTGTGATTCTGAAGGGCTTTGTACACCACTGAGCCAAAGCTCTTGATGAACCTGTTTGTCCTGTTGCCAGAAGGGTACTTGATCCTGGAATTAATTCAGAAGTGAAAGGCATCCATATGCCTAACCCAGGCTGGTCCCTTCTCTCCTTCCTGAAATCTCTAACTCAGCTGAAATACTGAAAAGGAAAATTAGGTTTAATTAGTTTAACTACAGAAGACCCTCAAACCTATTCTCGGGGTGCAGGAATATGCAAACTAGAAACAAAAAAATTAAAATGTTTGCTGGGAATGTTAAGCCTTTTTGTGGTATGGGGAATTGAACTCAGGGGCACTCCACCACTGAGCCACATCCCCAGCCCTATTTTGTATTTTATTTAGAGACAGGGTCTCACTCAGTTGCGTAGCACCTTGCTTTTGCTAAAGCTTTGAACTCAAAATCCTCCTGCCTCAGCCTCCCCAGCAGCTGGGAGAACAGGTGTGCACCACCATGCCCGACTGTTATGCTCTTTTTTAAAGGATGACCCGTAAAGGATCATAGGTAGGCTTCCCTACCCCTACCCTACATTCTGTATTGCTCTGGTAAATTTGAGTGGCAAACACTAAGATAGGTATGAGGTATTACCCCAGGTCATGTATGTGCATTTAAAATCAGAGAACAGGAGGATTTACAAATGAGCAATAGGAAAGAAGGTGAGGGAAACTTGTGTAAAATAGTAAGAAAGAAAAGAAGGATATATGACGCAAAGGGAGAGGGGGGAAAAGGTCAATGCAGTGTGTTTCAGTGGAGTGAGCAGGATTATAGGGCCCATACACCCCTGTACCTGGGACTACTGCTACTATTACTAGAAATATTAATGACTTAAAGAAGGAGACAAAAGCCTATTTGTTGTGTGCTTAGACGTGTTCTGGCACAGCATCAAATTTTTTATATATTATTTATTACTTGCATTGGCAATATGGAGTATATAGCATTATTATCTCCATTTTACAGATGAGGCCCAGAGAAACAAGGGACTTGCATGTTCCTATGGCTAGATAAGTCCCAGACAAGCTATGAGTTGCAAACAGCTCTGCTTGACTCCCATACTTCGGCTTTTAACCTCTATCCAGTAAATGAGTGACAAATATCCATTCAATAAACTTACCAGATTTCCAGCAGGTTCAAATTCTGCCTCTGTCTTGTGATCTTGGATAACCTCTCTGATCTCTGTTGTCTTTGTGTGAAATACAAACTGATGACTGTGTTTCCCAACTTGCAGAGTCACTAGGAGAATTAAATGCAGTGCATAGCATATGGAGGTGCTTGGTGGATGTTGAAGGAAACACTAATGTGCCAGTTTATTATTTAGGATATTTTTGCATTTTCTGGTTTCTCTCCTCCTGTGTAGAGATGGTCCCATCTATAAATCTGTACACATGGGTATTAAGCTCATGGTATTAGACACTACTTTCTATCTAAGCACACATACCCTTTTTTCTTACTCTTTTCTCCCTCTCACCAGAGCCAGTACATTCTATTGCTTCCAATCTCCAAAAGAAATGCAGTTTGCAGATGCTCATTCAACCAGAGTAGGAAAGGGATGTCCATATCCTATATCATACTAAGGGGGGAAAGAATAAAAATGTGTTATTTAAGCAACACTTTTAAATTATTTCAAATCTGCTAAACATGGTTGAAGGTAGAGACAGTGATGCTATAGAGGTGAGGAATCCATGACCCAGAATCTAGGATTTAATTTGGTCAGGATCAGCTATTGATCAGGTTCATCCAAATCAATCATATTCTAAAAATGCCGTTTCCAAATATTAGTTAATCAGAGTGCATTATTAGTCCAAACAGGAGGAGAGGAAGACCACACAGCTAGCTAAGGGCACACCTGCTCTCACAGACCTCCTGAAGACCTGGGGAGAACAGAACAAGGACCCATCATCATGCAGGGCTTCAGGACCAACTTCCCTCTGTTCATTGTGTCTTAATCCCAAGACAAATGTCTTGATCCATCAACCTTGTCACCATCCTCTGTGGAGTTCCTGGGTTTCATTTGAGCCATATCAGAAGTGATTGTCCAAACTTATGCCTATAAATGGGTGTTTTGTTCACATTAATCATTGGTTCATTGATTGGAGGCCAAGGCATCTGGTTTAACTCAGACATGTGCCATGTGCAGCCAGATTGGCCTGGCACAGCTTTCCTTCAGAAAGGAGCTCTTTTCTAAAGAGCATGCCAGGCATGTCGAGCCTCAAGCAACACTTAAAAATTCCTTTCAGCTCAACAGTGTGTGCCCTGCCCTGTAGGGCTGCTCTCCCCGGGAGCTTTCTTGCTGAACATGGAATCAGAGCAAGGAAAGTGAGTAGCTGGCAGGAGGCAGTGCCAGCTGGGGGCACACATGCCTGTCGAGTCCTCCTGTCCCAGTGAGGAAGTAAGTGTGTGGATGTGGACATTGCCATCACAGGGACTCCGAGCCCCCTGAGAGAGGCAGCAAGAAGCATCCTGAAGGGTGCTGCTTGGCCCGAGGTGGCTTCGGATCTTCTCACACTTGGGCAGACACCTCCTAAGGTGACTTACTTTGTTCCTATTCACGATGATGCGCAGGCTGTTGGTCTTCGCACAGCCCTGGAGGCAGCATTCCTGATTCTTTGGGCTCCAAGCACACCACTCTCCATCTGTTAATTCATTTCCGTGTCAGGCAGGGAACATTAAGATAGATGAGCTCTGGTCAGGTCTGCTTTCCTGAGACGACAACCTCATCATCCTCTCCTCAATGCACACAACACTGATGGAGGCTCTGCTGGGCTGGATGCTATGCTGGGCCTGGGGACTGGAGCAGAGGGGAAGGGGTATGGTCACAGAGTCAGGTGGGGAGACAGCAACTTAACCAAATACCTACCTTGTTACAATACATATAACAAATAGGGGGAAAGTGGCTGGAAGGGGGATGTATTAACTCTGAAGAAATTGGGGGACATCATCATAGAGGGGCCTCAGGGGAAGCTTGTAGACGGACCAGGATAAGAACAAGGTGGCAGGGAATGGAAGAGGCACGCCAGGTCAGGATGAGCAGGCAGCAAGAGCACAGCTTGAACGACAAGCTGCTCAGTTTTCTGGAATGCAAAGTTTACTAGAGGAAGAATGACACAGGGGATTGTAACAATACCAATTACTCTTTGTCAAGCACCGACTAGGCAAGGCACTGTGCTAAAAGGTTTGCATGCACCATCGCAATCCGTCTTTAAAATAACCCTGTGAGACAGGTTCTAAGAGTTACTGCGGGTGAAAACGCTTAGTTGTATCATAACCCAAACTCAAACTGGCCCGGCTGAATGGGGAAGTTCTGGAAACCTTCCCCCTGCCTTTCCAAAGTCTCTGTGTTATTTTCCTTCTCTTTGCAAATCCCTCTTCCACACTTCCAGGACATGTGACCTTCAGCCAGGAGTTTCACATCTTTAGCTTTCCACCACAAGAGAAAGGCAAATTTTCTTCCTTAGTTTTAGTTTAAAAAAGAAAATCCTAAAGGAAGGCTTAGATGGGTCCAGTTTAGGGCAGCTACCCATTCTTGGACTAAGCAGCAATGGTCTAATGGAGATGGTAAGAATGTCACCACTCTGATTGGGACCAACTGTTGGAGTAGAAGGAGGAGCAATTTCCAAGAGGAGGGCTCCCAGGAGGACAAACGCCCTGCATTCTTCATCTTATAGCTGAAGCTGTAGTGGCTTGGGGAGGTCACACCACTGATACACAGCAGCAGATTCTAGAGTCCAATCTAAGTCTACTTTGCTGGTTCTCAAATAAGAGCTCTGGAATAAAACTCCTAGAAACTCAAATCATGACTCCACCCCTGTTAGCAGGTTGGCTTTGGGCAAGTCACTTGGCTTCTTGGGGTTGCAGTTTCCCCAACTGTAAAATGAGTGGTAATTGTGCCAACCTCAGGTGAGGAGCACCAACTCACGCCTGGATCGAAGTCATCCTCAACACACACGAATGGTCATGCTCCCCGGCTTGCTTGGCTTTCCTGTCTTCATCCAATGGATGCCTGTCTGCATCTCCAGGGCCCAGTTCAGCTGCCACTCCTCAGTGAAGCCTTCCTGATGTCCCCAAAGTCAGCCCTCCTTTGTGCTTCTGAAACTCTTGTTTCCACATCCATCTCCCCACCTATTCCTCAGGAGTGTGGTTCCTCCCTCTAGACATTCATCTTCCCACCATTCAATCACTGTCAGATTCCCCAGGGCAACACCAAAGTTCAGAGTCATCTGTCAGGGGCTTCTGAAAGGACCCATGGGTTTGCTGAAGGCTTGTTTTCTCTTGCTCTCACATTTCTACCATTTTTACCTGCCCACCTCTCAAGGAGTGAGAAACATCATTTTCAGAGTTCAGCAGCGTGACCTTCCTCCTTTGCCTATCAGCTTTTATCCAAATCCAAATGTTAGTCATGTTTGTTATCAATGTTTTCCAGATTCTTCATTACCTCCCTGGCTTGGGTTTCTGTTTACCTACGGTGACTTAACCCTGACCATTCAGCTCTCCTTTCTTTTGGTTTCTGGACACACTGCTTTGCCATGATTTTCCATCCAAGTGAGACCTACCATCATGTTTGTGGTCTTGTGACTTCAGATGCCACCCAGTCTGTGCTTAAGTAATTACAAGTCTCCAATAACTAATAATCTGGGTGTCCCATACCACACCGCCTCAAGTGTCCTGGGTATTTTTCTAAGAAAATTGCAGGCATCCTATGGAGTTTCCATTTTTATTTCTTTAAAAAGAAATTCTGTAGAACTGTACCATTTGGGTCCTGAAAGATGAAAGCTATACTCAATTTCTCCTTATCAGTAGCAGTCAAACTTTATAGTACCAGAGTTTAGAAGTGCTCATCAGAATGCAGACTCCAGGTCCTGCTGCTAAACGTTCTTGTTCAACAGTCTGTGAGTCTTGACATCTTTAACTTGATCACATTGACCAAGATTCTGTTTGAATTAGGGTCACATTTACAAATTCTGGAGTTTAAGGCTTGGACACATATTTTGGGGAGGAAATAATTCAACCCAATAGAGAGGTTATTCTGTTTTTGTGGGCTTCCAGATTCCCACTGTTAAAAAAAGAAGAAGAAGAAGAAGAAGAAGAAGAAGAAGAAGAAGGAGAAGGAGAAGGAGAAGGAGAAGGAGAAGGAGAAGGAGAAG
>JAJEJO010000536.1:0-56021 GCA_020662805.1 Glaucomys volans | reverse complement strand
CAAGAGCCTTGTCTCCTTTGCCCTAAGTTCACTTCCTGTACACCTAATCCTTCAACTATCAGTTACAAACCCTCTTGCTACTGCCCCCTCCTTAAACAAGGCACAGTTTGCCTTTTATAGGTCTGCAGTTTCTTGTCCTCCCAAGCAGTTCCCAGGACCTTCTTCAGGAGCTGTGGCCCCGTGCTGACATCAGGGTTCAGGTCCATTCACACTGGATTCCAACCTGAAGTTCTCCCTCCCTCTACAACTCCATTTTCAAAAGTGTTCTTATTGGCAAAATCCAGCCCAATAAGTGGGAGGTGGTGCTCACCTCCCACTTCCTTGACTCTGCTAGTCCTTCTCCTCTCAGTGAATCCACTTCACCTAACAACGTGACTACCTCACAAATGTGATACGATGGAGCCAAAGAAAGCAGATGCCAAGAGTATGTGCCGTAAAGGGTTCCTATGAATCTAGAAGCCATCCCACTCTTGGAGTGGGTGGGAGACTCAGAACTGTTCCACAGCGGGTTCCCTGGGCAAGAAAAGCATGGTTTGCACTGTTGACTCTTCCCAAGGCCAATACTCTTATTACCATATTAGCTGATTTCAAGCTATTAATGTGAAGTCCCTTAATACAGAGTCAGGAAGAGGTGCGCCATTGTACAAGGGAATGTGATCTTTCCACCGGACAGATTTCATGGATAAATAACCTCCAGAGCATAAAGAACAGGAACATGTAGTAATAAAATGAGATGCTGTGGGTCTTGAAGATTCTTACAAACAGCAAGTGTGAAAGCCCCTACTGCTAATGTCACCCAGGAACACAGGGTTAAAATGTTTCCCGGTGTCCTACTGGCTGGTTTCCACCATGTTGACCATTCCCAGTCGAGTCCACACTTATTCAGCTGCTTAATCAGTGAGCCATGTTTGGGGCACTTTTTTTCCTTTTTGACAGTTTTATTGAGGTCTAATTGTCATACAATCAAGCACACATGATTAGGCATACATACAATTTGATAAGTCTTGACATCTGTTTATTCCCATGGAGCCATCCCCATAATTAAGATAATGGAAATATCCCCCCAGAGTTTCCTTGTGCCGCTCCCCCTGGCCCTTGCTCCCTCCTCCTTCCCCAGGCCTTGCAGATCCACTTTCTGTTACTATATCTTAATTTGCATTTTCTTGAAGTCCTTATTTTTGCTTTTGCTTTTGCTGTAATTTATCTAACTGGAAGTTTATGTAACTGTCTTCAGTAATGTCTGTGTTTTATGACCTGGTCCTAAACTGAGACTGTGATCACTGACCCTCAACAGCAGCGAGGAGCTCGCTCCAGCCAACGATGGGTGGATAAGTGAACAGAGTGAACCTGAGGGGACATCCTGGACTTGGGGTCGTGCTCTGATTCTTCATGTGGGGGCTGGATGTGTAGGGATACCCACACCATTGAAATGCATTGAGCTGATACATATGTGGACATTCTGAATGTGTGCTAGACTTCAATAAAATCTACCCTCCCCCAAAAGGCACTAGGATTAAAAGAGAGAGGGGGTTGAATCAATTTTTTTCCTGAATTTAAAACCCTCCTTTGGCCTTCTGCTTTATTGCAGTTAGAAGTCTAAGGTTCTTATCATAGTTTTTCACTGTGAGGTTCTGACCCCTGACTATACTTACAGCTTCTCTTCCTCAAGCCTGGTTCCTCAAACCAACTTCCCTTCCTTCCCTCCCTTCCTTTTCTCTTTCTCTTTTCTTTTCTTCATTTACTTCTTTCTTTTCTTCCTTTCTTCACCCTCTAAAAACATGAACTTGTCTGTCTGTGTCCATCTATGGCCCACACTCACATGTCTGCTCCTCCAGGACAAGAATCATCCAGATTGTATTTACCAGTGTGACCCAGGCACAATGTTAGGTACCACCAAGGTGCTTAACAAATATTTAGTGAATAAGGCATCTAACTCTTTGTTTTGGGGGGGAAGGCAGGGAAGCTGTGGCTGAGGGATATGTATGGATATAAGAATGGGAACAGAGGATTCTAAGGAACAAGAGCAGGAGTTAGACTAAAAGGCTGGCTGGAAAGCCCTCTGGGCCATCCCCACATGAGCTGAAGTTTCCCTATCTGGTTAGTAAGCTTCTTGTTGCTGGTACCAAAATAACCAGCAAGAACAACTGAGAGGAAGAGATTCAGTTTGTAGTGGGCTAACTCCATTGCTCTGGGCCCAAGGTGAGGCAAAGGGGAAGGGGCTACAGGGAAGATGAATCTTTTCAGTGCATGCCCCCAGTGACCTGCCTCCTCCTATCATGCCCTACCTGCTTACAGTCACCCCCCAGCTAGTCCATTCAAACTAAGATGGACTGATTAGGTTACAGCTCTCATAATCCAATCCTTTCACCCCTGAGCATTTCTGCATTAAGTCAGGAGCTTTTAGGGGACACTTCATATCCAAACCATTAACAACATCCTTCCTCCCTAACCTGAATGCTGATTTTAGAGAGCATCAACTTGACTCTTAGATCCCCTTGTTTTCAGATGAGGAGACTGAAGCCCAGAGTCCCCAGGGTCATGAGCACTGGTGGGATTGGAATTCCCATCTCCTGACCCCCTCCCCAGAGCTCACATCTGTTTATAGAGATGCAATGGGGATACACTTGGAAGGGGGGTGGAGAAAACTTGTATTTAACACACACCAACGTGGCAGAGAATCTGACCTGATAACTACCATGTGCAGCATTCTTAGGCAAATAGCCAAAGCTCCCAGGACTCAGTCTTCTCATCAATTAAACAGGGTTGTAACGACTACTTCATAGGAATCTAGTGAGAATGAAGGAAATAATGTCTGCAAAGTCCCTATCTCATTCTCGGTATTCAGTAGAAGCCCAGGTGGTTGTCTTTTTCTCCCTGTAGTGACAGCAGCCAACAGGGGTTGGGCAAGAAGAGGCCCCTCCTCAGACTCTGCCCAATGTCCTAATCGTGGCTCTGATGTAGGCCCTATTAGATTAATGCTCTGGCAGTGGGTTGACATCCACAGGCCTTAACTGTCTAAGAAAAGCACTGGTACCACATGCTTTGCTGACACATTGGGTTTCTGCCTCTGAATGTCTCATGTCTTCATTTCTGTGGGCATGCTGGGGGGAGAGAGAAAATTAAGCAATAGATTGGACCAAAAGCTATACCTATGACAGTTGCCAGGCACAAAATCAATAATGCCCCACTTTCCCAGAGAAGCAGAACCTTTTGAATGTCAAAAATATAACACAATGCTTCCTGACAGGCATATCTAGTGATCTCTCCTTTTTAAGAACATTCTTTTCTAATTACAGGTATTTAGTTCCCCATTAAAACTTAGTTACACTGATGTTAGGGTTCCAGGCATTAATCCAATGTGCTGAGTGAAGTGGGGAGAGGGGAGCTGATATGTATTTAGCATTCACTTTGTTCCAGATGCTGCGCTGTCTCCCTGAGAGAAGAGTATCCTTCCACATATTAAGGACGTCCAAATTCAAGTAAGTGTGAAAGGAGATAGAGTTAGGTAGAATCTGACATGCTATAACAAAGAGACCCCCAAAGCACAGGAGTTCCAATCTATTTCTTTCTCACATAACTGTCCAGAGGCAAGCAACCCAGGATTGTAGAGTCTGGCCTCTTCAAGATGGTGCTTCCATTTCTGAATCCAAGACACTGCTCTGTCTGCTTCAATTGTGTTTGCATCCCAGACAGCAAAGGAAGGGAAAGGCGAAGTGACCTTTTCTTTTAAGGGCATGGTCCAGAAGTGCCACACATAATCTCAGCTCATGTCCCCAAATAGCAGTGATTTAAATAGCATAGAAGCTTTGTCCTCTCACATGTACTGTCTGAAGACAAGCAGTCCAAGCACCTCTACCATGTCGGAAAACACATTTCTTCTCATTGCTCCATCATCCTCCAGGGTTGGCCACCTTCTGCTTGGCAGAAAGCAGTGCAACCACCACATGGGTCCTCCTTCCAGCCAACAGCACTGAGGGGAAGGAGAGGAGGACCCTTTTCTTCTTGCAGACACAACCTCAGAACTGGTCATATCACTTCTGCTGATATTCCACTGGCCAGAATTTAGTCATCTGGTCAAAGCTGGGTGCAAGGGAAGCCGGGAAATGTGCCTTGCTAAAGCAGGGCAATTCAGTGGCTGAAGAAAGAAGTAATCCTGTGAACAATTTCTCATAAAAAATATCCCTCTCTGTCATAGGAAACCATTGTGGGGATTTTTGCAAGAAGATGACATAATTTAACTTGTTTTTCAGAAGTTATTGTGAATGCTAGGTGAAAAGTGTATTTTTAGGGTAGGCACAGGTGTGGAAGCAGAGAATAGTTGAGATCAAGTTAGCTTGGCTGAGGGTGGTAAAAAACCGTCTGATTCGAGGTACATTCTGAACTAAAAGCCCTCAGCAGGATTTTCTCAGGGGTTAGATGTGGAGCATCACCAAGAAAGAGGAGCTGGGGGTCTTTGGATGTGTGACTCCTTCAAGTCACTCAGGATGTGGCTCAGTGAGACAAACTCTGATCCGATGCTTCGTGGCAGTGATCCTGATTTCTCTTCCCCAAACTTGTCTCTCTGAAATGATCTTGTTTCATTTTCTATTCGTTTAATTATTTTCTGCCTCTTCCACTAGAAGCATGCTCGGTGGAGTGGAAACTTCCTCTACCCTGTTCATTATTTTCTGTGGGCACCTGAACAATGTCTGACAGAGTGATAAGAAGAAAAGTGGCCTACATTCATTAATATTTGTAGAATGGATGAGTAAGTTACTTTGTGTTTCTGAAGACTAGAATGAAAAGAAAAAACTAAATGATAGAATAAGAAAATGGAGGGATGAAAACCAGAAATCTACACATTAGAGGGTCTCCAGCACTCTTTAAAAATGATTACATAGCAACCAATGCTGTCACATATCTTTATTAATTTAAATTAAACAGATCTAATATCTAGTTATTAATATATAGTTTGCACTTTATAAGTCCCCTAGCAGAAAAGTAAGATCACTTTAAAAAGGGAAATGATCAGGCTGATCTCAAATATCACAAATCTCCCTTCAATACATTGGATTAAAAATAAAACTCTTAATAGCTAAGGGGCAAGGGATGTGACTCAACAATTCTGAAAACCATCATGCTGTCACTCAAATATGTAAGAATTTTCAAAGTATGTCACTCACATACCTTTCTGGGATGGGAAAATGTCATCAGGGCCCCTCAGCATGACTGGAACAGATGTTGTTGAAGCATATAAGGATTATTGATGGGCGCTGGAATTATTAAACCAAAATAAAATCCAAATATTTTAAATAATTATGGTCACAAAACATAATGTAAACGTTATAGTTATTGAAAGAAAAGCTACATAATGTAAAATAATAATAGGATATTAATTTGGTTGCTTTGACAGCTACCAAATTAACGATAGTTTAAATGAGATAGAAGTTTATTTTTCATCTACGACCTATGACTGATCTGGGGTTTCTTGGAACTAGGTACACAGGCCTCCTCCCTCTTGTTGCTCCCCATTCCCTGAAAGATGACCCTCTCAGTTGGGTGGAATATAGCTTAGCACCACGATCACAGAGCAGGAAAAGTTTAGAGGTGAGGAGCAGAAGCTGGACAGATCTCTCTCACATTCAATCAGTCTGCCTGACCATGCCTAGCAGCAGGGCAGGCTGGGAAATGGAGTCTCCAGTATTGATTGGATATTCTTTTAAAACAAAAATTAGTATTATCTTTTCTTATAGAAGTGCTACATGTTGGTTATAAAATATGCAAATGATACGAAATTATACACACACATACAAATTGCTCTGAGCCCCCAACTTCAGGGGCAACCACTGCTACAATATGTCTTTCCCTGACAATATGTGAAGTGTTTCTTTGAGTACCAATCTGTGGTAACTTTTTTAAAGGTTGCAGTACTTAGGAAAAAAGAAGATATGAGAACCAGGTGTGGTGGTGCACACCTGTGATCCCAGTGATTAGGAAGGCTGAGGCAGGAGGATCACAAGTTCAAGACCAGCCTCAGGAACTTAGTAAGCCCCTAAGCAACTTAGCAAGACTCTGTCTCAAAATAAAAATTAAAAAGGGGAGGATGTAGTTCAGAGGTAGAGCATCCCTGGGTTCAATACCCAGTACTGGGGGAGAAAGATGCACTTTCTACTTATAGGATAAATAGTTGATGTATATATCCATTATCTCAAACTTATTGGTGATGTTTTCTGCTTTTGTGCTATGTTATTTGATGCAAAAATATTTACGAAGTTACTTCTTCATTGTGCACTGGACCATTTATAACCATAAAGTGCTTTGAGTTTCCCTTTGATTCTGAATGTCGATCCTTTCTGCATTCAGCACTTGGACACTCAGGTTGATAACATGGATTTACTTCTGAGTGAGGTCAGGACCTGAATGGATTAACTTTTTTTAAGGGCTTAATTTTCTTCTCGCCTTCCCTTACAAAAAATGAGATACAGTCTACAGTCACCTGCTTTTTACTTATTAATTGTGGTTCTGTAAAAACATGAGATCTTGTAAATATGACTTACCCTATTGGGCTCTACTTTCCCTGTATGGAAAAAGACGATGCTAAATTGTACCAGCGACTCAACTTGACTATGCTTGTTTTCACTAGGATCCAAATGAAGCCAGCAACTCACAGCTAATGTGGAGTTCAAAGGCATTTTGAGGACTTCTTTTGATTCCTTTAAAAATATCATATACACCTTCAAACATTTTGAGTCTCACCTGTAGAAAAGCAAACACTCAAGAGTTAGCACCCTATTTACAAAAAGGCAAATACGAGCTTTCCAAATTTACTCTCATTCCTTTTGATTTCGTCTTATTACGATGAAACTATGAAGAAAAAGCAAACCTTAGCTTATTTGCACCTGCCTATTTTTTTTCCCCTAAGGAAATAATAGCGATGATACTTGGAAGCACTTGAGAGTGCCCATGATGTGTCAAGCATTTTATAGATATTATCTGTACCCTGATCTTCATAGAAACCCTTCCATGTGAGTGTGAAGTTTGCCTTGTGAGATAAGCGGAATGAATCGCCTAAGACGAAGCATCAAGTAGAATCTCAAGTATAGGCAGAAATGCCAAGAGGGAGCTGGGGGTCAAGACAGGTCTGTTTGACTCCCAAACTTCTGCTCGTTCTACTGCTCCAAGAGCTGGACTGCTGGAGAAAATGGCCAATTCTTTATTTTCCTTAAATATTTTATTTTAGTTGTAGATGGAAACAATATCTTTATTTTATTTATTTACCTTTATGTGATGCTGAGGATTGACCCCAGTGCCTTACACATGCTAGGCAAGTGCTCCACCACTGAGCCACAAACCCTGCCCTGTTTTTTTCTGTTTTGAATAATGGTTTCTTCTTTTTCTCCTTGATTTCTCCTTGCTGGATTCCATGTGTAGCTATAGAAATGCAAGTCAGAAAGACTAGAAGGCTAGAACCTGTTCCATTTACAGTTCAGCAAACAATTTCCTTAAGTAAACCCTCCAGGAGGGTTATTGGAATGAAGCCTCTTGTTATTTCAGTGCTGTAATTCCAGAATGTACCTTGGTGACTTAACAAAGAACACTGATATCAAATATTGCTTTCCATCTACTGCAAATGCCATACCAGGTTTTGTTGTTTGGAATGTATAAGGGCTCTAGCAAAACATTATATCTTATTGCACTGCAAATACAAAATAAGTTAAGTTTTCTGAATTGCTTGATTTTGTTTTTCATAAAGGAAAAAACCTCTTAATATGTACCTTTGGGGGGGGGAAAGGAAGTGTTTCTCTTGATTGCAGATATATTTCCATTAATGTGAACCGTTCTGTGCAATGCCAGATGTTTTAATATCTTTGACTCAAAGAACCTTGCAATGATTTAATGGAAAGGAGGAAATTATTTAGATCAAGACCTACATCTCTGAACTGGTGATAGACAGCATGAAGTCTCTAGAACTTTTCACAAATTCAGGCACTTCCCCAGATTTAGTGATTCATAATTTTGAGGAGTGGAATAACAGGCAGGTATATATAGAACATTTTGCAGGTAATTTTGATGTACCTTCTTGGTTAAGATCCCATGAACTAGAATCTCTCTCTTGGGACCCCTCCTACTTTGGGCACTCTGCTTCTCTTCTGTTACTCTAACAAATCTTGTTACTTTAATCTCAAAGAAAAAAATCCTCTGAACAGGAACATACCTAACCCTAAACTTAATCCTATCCCTAACAATACCCTATCCCTATCCCTATCCTTATCCTTGATACACTGAGTGGAAATAATAAAATATTTTCCTTTGAATGCAGGCTTCCATTACAAACAATTATTCCACCCCACTTCTTTCTTCAGTTCGGGAAAAAAAAATCATTATACAATGAAATACAGATGTTCAGAGACGGCGGATTCAGACCATCCTGTTCTTACAGACATGCACCTTTGTGATCTGTTGTGAAAATCTGACACAGGTGGGGCTTAATAGCCATGTGCGTGGAGGGAAAGGGTTTGGGAATCAACACATGTAGTTTTTATTAATGACCCCGCAAAAATACTGTCTTGTCATCCAATCCCATGGTGACAAGAATATGGAGTTGCATTAGAAATCATGGAATCCAACTATGTTTTATGTTAGGAGAAAAAGAACCAAATGGGAAAGTCATTTTCTCTGTCTCACACGATTTTTCCTTACAGTAAAACCAGTCAATTCAATGGTCAAACTAGGAATGCAAACCAAGCTCTCTATTCTTTTTTGGAACTCTGCCTTACTGGAATTATAAAGAACACAGAAACAGCTGTTTGACCATGTCTAGAAATGAGATTTTGCTCTTCAGTAAAACACAACAGTTTGGCCAAGAAATGTCAAGGTGGGTGGTGGGAAGAGATCACCCTGAAACAGATTCTTTAGCTTCTTTACAGAGGCAAAGAGTAAGATAACCAAAACTCCCTCTTCATTTGCTGTCCTGACATCAGTGTGAATTGTTCTCTGAGGATAGATAATTAACAGTGGACTTTTGCCAGAACTTGGTTACAAGCTGGTTTTCTGGATTTATTCTCAAGACATGGGCTTTTCTAACCCCAATCTCTCCTTTCCCTGGTTCCTAAATAAAATCTTGAAGAAAAGAGCCAGTAGGTGGTTAAAGATCTGGTTTCAAATAATTCATGTGATATTATTAATGTCTTTTTGGATGTTACAAGCTCATTTGTGTCTTCCCCTCCCCAATTCATACACTGAAGTCCTTGCCTTCGGTACCCCAGAATGCGACTTTATTTAGAAATAGGGTCTTTAAAAAGGTAAACTGGTTGAAATGAGGTCATTAGGGTGGGCCCCAATGGGCCTCGTGTCTCATAAGGGCAGAATAAGAGACAGACACAGAGGGAAAACCACGGGTAGACAAAGAATGTGGCCATCTGTGAGCCGCAGAGCGAGGCCTCAGAAGCCACCATCCTTTTTCACCTTCATCTTAACCTTCCAGCCCCCAGCACTGGGAGACAGTAAATCTGTAGCTCAAGCCACCCACTTTGCAGGACTTTGTTATTTGTAGCTCTGGAAAACTAACACATTAGGCCTCCACATTCATCTTCCGAGGGGTTGAGAGGTCGTTCCTTCTTTACCAAGTTTATGCTCAGATTGAAATGCCAGTGTCATCCTTTCAACACCCCAGTTTAAAAACCAGGATGTTTCTGGGGACAAATAACAACAACAAAGAAAATGCAACTCTAAATATCAGACCGACGATAACATATGTCTTGTTCAAACAAATGAAATGTCAAGAGGTGATGCAGGCTGCAAGTGCAGTTTGATCAGGGCGTGGCCTTCTCCACCCTTTCCTGTTTATTAGGTGAGTGGATGGGTGGGCTCCCCTCAAGGTAGAAAGTCTGCAACGAGAGTTCTCCATGCTTCTGCATCCTCTCCCTCTCCCAAGGCACCACGTGACCATTAAAAGGAGTCCAGGCTGCCGTCTAATGGAACCAGTCGTGGCGAAAGCTAATAATAACAGCAACAGTCGGAGCAATTCAAATTCACTGAATATTTCATGTGCACCAGGCCTCTGCTCAGTACTATTGTGCAATTACTTTTTATCCTCATAAAAAGAGCAATGGTGTCGGGGAAACGCTATTTGAGTCGGCTTTTTTGAGCAGAACAATTTTAGGAGTGGTAAAGTTTATCTGAGAGCTCATGGTTTCAGAGGTCTCAGTCCCTAGGTGGCCGGCTCCATTCATCTGGGCTGGAGGTGAGGCAGGACATCATGGCAGAAGAGTGTCGTGGAGGAAGGCAGCTCACGTATGATCAGGCAGCAGAGAGACTCCACTAGCCAGATAAAAATTATATACCCCAAAGTCACGCCCCCAGTGCGCACCTCCTCCAGCCACACCATACCTGTCTTCAGTTATTACTCAGTTAATTCTTATCAGAGGATTAATTCAATGATTTGGTTAAGGCTCTCATAATTCAATCATTTCTCCTCTAAACCTTGCATTGTCTCACACCTGAGCTTTTTGGGGGACACCTCACATCCAAACCATAACAAATGGCAATGATGGAAACAACTGGAATGCCTATCAACAAGACGGATGGATCAGGAAAATAGGTTCTGTACATACAATGGAATAGTATTCAGCCTTTAAAAAGAAGGGAATTCTGCCATATGAGACAATGCGGATGAATCTTAAGGATGTTTTGGTAAGTGAAATAAGCCAGGCACAGAAGGACAAATACTGCATGATTCCACTTATTCAAAGTATCTATAAAAGTCAAATTCATAGGGTCACAGTGTCATTGGTGGTTGCCAGGATCTAGGGGAAGGGGAAGATGGGAGTCAACTGTCAATCAAGCAAGATAAGTAAGCTCTACAAAGCTACCTTAAACCACTGTACCAATGGTCAATAGTAATGTGTTGTACATTTTAAAATTTGGTAAGATGATAGATCGTAAAGTGTTGTTATCACAATAAAGATTTTTTAAAAAACAATAAAAGAAAAAACAAAAATAAAAACAGCAGTGAGAGTACCCTGATTTGTCACTTCAATCAAGGGTAACCCTGGAAGCTGAGGGGGAGTACACTCCCTCACCCCTGTGAAAGCATAAGACAGATCTACAAGGCACAGAGTGGACATTATGGAAATAACCAGAGTATGAACTGCAGCTGTGTCTCGAAAACTTATAACAGTTCCATGCGCCAGCTTCTCATCATGGTGCAGCTTCACACAGACCAAACGCAAGTTCTGTTTTTTCACCGTCCACATTGTCTAAATTACCCTCTGTCCCAAATGTTCTTTGCCAACACAGACTCAGTTAGGAAATTCCCAAATGTGTGAATGGCCTTTTGCAAGTGATAGTGACCTCTTCAGTTTAACTTTGGGTCCCTCTGATTCTGCTTTTTACACCTTTGACATTTGCAGAGGGATGGAAACCCTGTGTTACAGTTTGGATCTGGTGTGTCTGTCAAAGTTTCACATGCTAAAGGTTTGGTGGCACTGCTGCGAGGGGGGGGGGCAGTGGAAGTTGGTCATTTGGGACATTCCCTTGAAAAGATATTGGGGCATTGGCCCCTCCCTGTCTTTTTTTGCTTCCAGACCTCCATGAGGTTAGCCCACTCTGTCCTCACAGGTTCCCTACCACTATGTACCGCCTCACCACAGTCCAAAGGCAACAGGGCCAGGTGCTCATGGACTGCAACCCCTGAAAGTGTGAAACAAAACTACTTTTCCTCCTTTCTGTTGACTTTCTCAGGTATTTTGTCATAGCAACAGAAAGCTGACTTATACACCCTGTCACTTGTTCTGGATTGTGTGGATCTGCTCTCTCTGCTATCTTGATTCATGGGATGAAAGGGACAATGAGAGACAGGCATTAGTCCCACTTCCTCTTGTCTCCAACCCCTACTTTGTATATGGTAGGTAGTTCCCAATAAGGAATAAATGTGCTGATCTGATATTTTCCAATTTTCAAACCTGAATTCAATTAGATTTTTATCATGGGTTACAAAAATCAGAAAATCACATATTATGATTTATGGCTTTCTAGTAAATCAATTGTTAATCCCATCAGGTTTCACGGACTTGAAATAAGTAACATTTAGCTTGAATGCTAAATGTTTAACATTAATTCAATGCTGAATATTAATATTTAATATTAATGCTAAATATGTGCCATTTTAGTACAAATTCACACAACTTTTTCAGATGTATATCAAAAGCTGCAAAATATTTGCATCTTTTATATAGTAATCTGATTCCTAGGAATTATTTAAAAGTAGAGAGGGAAACGCATCAAGCACAATGTTGTTCACTCAAGACTTGATTAGAATCACATACATGTAAATAATACATTCCAACTGTATGCATGGCTAAGACAATTATAGTAAAAGCTCCTGGAGGGATGTATTATGTAACTACTAGTAGCTCCCTTTGTTTGGAACACTTTCCCACCTCTTCTGCCCCACTTGTCTGATTCAAAGCTGCCTTATTTCCAGCTTCCCACTCGCCTTAGTCCATCAGCATCCCCATCAATGCCGGTACTGTTCTTTCCTATAAGGTAAGAAATCAGCTTAAAAACGTCCAGGAAGGAGTGTGTGTGTGTGTTGGGGGGATGGATGGGAGATTAGAAACGGGGCTTGTGACATTTTCCTGCAAAACTCCAGGAACCATTAGTATTCTTTGACATTTCCTATCACAAAGTTTCCATGAAGTGTCCTATGTACAAATCGGTACGACCGACGTGATTTGTTGGACGCTGAAAGGCGAGGCCAATTCCCTTTCGAGCAGGATGGCTCCAAAAGTTATTAAAAGTGGGCTCAAGCCAGCACGGTGGCGCAGGCCTGTAATCCCAGCACTTGGGAGGCTGAGGCAGGAGGATCGCGGAGTTCAAAAAAAAAGCCTCAGCCTTGGCGAGGCCCTAAGCAGCTCAGTGAGACCCTGTCTCTAAATAAAATACAAAATAGGGCTGGGGATGTGGCTCAGGGGTCGAGTGCCCCTGGGTTCAATCCCCAGAACCAAAAAAAAAAAAAAAAAAAAAAGTGGGCTCAGCGCTGTGCCAGGTGTCAGAGGGCGGGGTCGTCTTCCTCCCCGTTCATTTTCAGCCCGGCTCCTAGATGTCCCACGCAGCGCTTCCTTTCGCCCGCCCGACTTCTGAGAGGAGCGCTCCGGAGGGAGGAGAACCGGCGAATCCTCGCGGGCGCCCGGCGCTCGCGGAGCCGACCCGCCCCCGCTCGCGCCCGCGCCGCCCGCCCGCGCCGGGCCCCGTCACGTTGGCTGCCGAGCGCATCCCGGCTGCGCCCAGGCGGGCGGGCGCCGAGGGTAGCTAAGGGGAGCAGGTCACGTGAGAGAAGGAGTCTGACCTACTTTCCCTGGCGACATGCGCATGCCTACTGTGCAGCCGCACGCCGGCCGGAGGCTCACGTGGAATCCCACGTGCCGGCTTCTTCCTCCCGGGCCCGGGCGGGGCGCGCAGGCGCGGGGGCGCTCAGGGACGCGGGCGGGCACTGGGAGAGCCTGCGGGCGGAGCGGTGCGGACGCGTGGAGCTTGCGGTCCCGGGAGGCGCGGACTGCGGATCCGGCAGTCACCACCGTGAATGCGCAGCCTTGCAGAGCTGCTTTGCACCTCGCCGGGCTTGCCAGGGATCTATCGAGTTCAGCATTCATGACTTCAAAAGTTAAAGTTATTGTGCATTTGCCCCTTGAATCACCAGTCCTATAATTCGGAATCTGCACTACACAGGAGCTCTCCCATATCTGTGACATGAAACCCCTAGAATAATCTTTGCATCATTGTCAAACATCATTGCTTGATATTACAGAGGATCTGAAACAATCTGAACGTCCAACAATCACGCTGACTAAATTCATGGAAACAGATTACGATTGGGCCATATTTGAATTCTCTGCAGAATTACAAATACCTCTCTAGGCACCTAGGTGGAATGGCCTCCAAGATACATTATGCGATTTTTAAAAAATGATACAGAACAATATATAGGAGGCTAAGATTTGTGTGAGATTTTTGTATATGCACATGGGAAATGAATAGTTCTGGGAAGATTCAAGAAGGTTTATGGGATGGCCAGAGAAGGAGCAAGACTAACTCTATACTTACTTTTGTGACTTTTTAAATTTTAGGCAGTGTATGGTTATCTTTTAAAATAAAATTTTAATACAAAGCAATTTAACACTGCAGGGCACTGCAGGTTTTATGTAAATCATTTCTTTCTGGAAAGTTTGTCATGTACAGTATCTGTTGCATTTCCTGTTTCATTTCAGCTTCTATCTGAATGTCTTAAGCTTGCTGATTAGTTGTGGAAAAATTTTCAACCCCCAAGATGTGACCAACAGTGCTCTACAACCTCTCCAAGCCCTTTCTTAGGAGGAGGTACAGTAAACATTTGCATAGTAAAGCACAGCAGTTTTACATCAGGATTAGCTTTTCCTCTCCTAGTTACTGACTTTTCCTTGTAGATATTATCATTACAGTTACGATGTGTATGCCTGCTATATTTGGTTGCAAATAACAGAAAACTCTAAACAGAAATGCTCATTTAAATGAAATTCACAATAGGGTGGGTTTCAGGGGTAGTGTGAGTCACCAACTAAACAAGGTCACCAGAACCAGACACCTTTCCATCCTTCTGGAAAACCTTCTAAGGTATCAGCTTCATCTAAAAATTCGGAAGGATCTCCCTTGGTGGAATTGCTTCTTTCCAGAGGCTTCAAGGAAACATCTTCCCCATATTCAGTGACCTGGGTTGGGTCAAGGGCTCATATCTGAACCAATAACAGCAGCAGGAGAGGATCTTATGCTAATTACTTTGGGTTAATCTACGCATGCTGAGTGGTGGGTACAGAAAAAAAGGTAGGAATGATGGGGAGGCAGCCAGGGTTCCCTTACATCAGGACTGTTACCCCTTCTGCTTCTGTTCTTTTCCTCCTTTCCAGGTGAGGTGGATGGACTAAGGGATAGCTCTTGTCTTGCTGCAAGTTATGCAGTCAGCGTATTTGCATTTTCCCTTGCACTGTATAGCTTTCCAGTCATCCAAACATCAGAAAAATCCATCATACAGTGAGAACATCAGAACAACAGAAAAATTTATCTCCGCTACAAGGAAAACAACTTGAGTAATGACAAGAAATCAGCAAGGCCATTTTGGCAGAATTATGTAAAAGGAAGTGTACCAATGCCTTGTTTATGTGCTGTTTCTTCATCCACCCGTCCTAGCAGTATTAAACTCCTATATGTGGAAGCATGGGGCTCTTGAAAAAAAAAATACCAGAAGACATTCATGACCAAGACCCTGAACTCAAAGGGAACATATTCAGGTTAAACAGACAAGATAGATACTTGGAAAGCATTAAAATAATGATATGAGACAGCGTGCAATTAAGTGTGTAAGTGGATGATAATGCAGTGTGGCAGGTGTTCAGTGCAGAGGCAAATATTGGTTGAAAAAGATAGCAAATAGGAGAGGGTCTTGTAGGATTGCTTAAATTAACTAAAATATGCAGGGGGAAAGGGAAGACTATGTACATGGTTGAACACCGTACAAGCAAACGAGTAGAGGTGGCAATGAATCTGGTGTTCTCAAGATTAGAGAGCAGACTGTGGGGAGTTTGCTTTGGAGGAGTGAGAAGAGATGCTGGAAATGTAAGAAACCAGGATCCCCAGGCCCTATACCCTGTGGCTATTGGTGCATTGCAATTATTTATTTTGCACTGGCTTCTAGTCCCACCTGCTCATCATTTCCAAGTCTCATCCAGTTATATCAGAGAACCCCTGAGGGCTTTCGTGTGTGCTCACAGATCAGCCAGCCAAGTACCATCACTCCCAGAGCATCTGCCACACTCCTCCTCTTCTTCCCTGCACCCCTCCTATCAAAGCAGAATGAAAGCTGCTGCACCAAAGAATGTCCCTTTGTCTCACTACAAAGGGATGAGGGGAGGAGACAAGAATAAGTCCAAATATATCCAACATGTTTGCTGCACGCTGTATCATCACAGGACACACAGCACACAGAGCATGCATGTAATTGGCATGTTCATATGGCAAGGAGAAGGGACCTTACCCAACACACTGGGCATTCAAATATTTAAGTGTTTAACAACCATCAATTCAAGATCAAGGTGTACCTTCATGGGCAGGGCCAGGGTTAGCATGAGCCCAGTGAAGCTGGTAGGGTGCAAAACTGAACGTGGCACTTACACTTGGGATCATGTGAGGACAACTGCACAGGAATAGCATGCCACTGTCTTTGTCTTGTGGCCTGGACAGGCCCAAACTAGAACTCTAAAAGTGTCCCTCTGAAACTTTAAGACCCATGGCCCATCAAGGACGTCTAAACAGTAGGTAGAGATATCTATTTTTTTCTCTCTCTCTCTTTTAAAAATCTTTCTTATTCTTTCTTTTTTTCCTGCAACCCAGGTCGCACATGAGACTTAGAGTTTTTAACCACATGTGTAAGCCGTATATTCATCTGATAAGTGAAGAAATGTGCATTAGGGTCTGCAAGGATAGGCCAGGGATTTGTGGGACTATGAAGAAAATAACCAGAAATCATGGAAAGGCGTGCCTTCTGAAAGCGCCCAGCCTGGCAGAGGAGGAAATCTACAAGGAAGAGACTGGCTTAGGAATAAGCAAAGTCACCAAGCAAGTATAAAGGTGCCATCAGGGTGGACGGAGGACACAGGAGGGAAGGGCCATCTCTACCACAGTGGGCAGCCAGGTGGGAGGTGAAATGTCAGGTAGCATTCCACCTTTGTGTGATATGTGACACCTGGGCCAGGTCCTCAGAGGCCCACATAAACCAGGCATTGTGTTAAGCAGCTGGGGTGGAGGAAAGAGGGGTAGTTTAATTCTAGATATTAAAAACACCCGCAGTCTGGTTGGAGACAGGCTTGAAAAGAGAAAATTGCAAAGAACCTGAGAAATGGTCACAGAGGCTCAGCCCACTTTTATGAAAGGACAGAAGAAAAGGCAAGGGGCCTGGTGTGTGGGAATTGGGAGACAAGCTTTGGACATTACCAAGTCATCCATTCCATAACCCCGGGAGCTTAAAGAGAACTGGGTGGGGTTGAGCATATTTGCATAAGGAGACGAGTTTTCAAAGAACTGGAAACTCCCTTTCTCTTTCTCTTTTGATGTTCAGCATTATTTGAAAATAACTGATGACTGAGACAGTACTCACTGAAACCCACAGGGAGTAAAAGACACCAAAATTTCATGGAGAGGGGATAGAGTTAAACCTCAGTTGCCAAATTGAAAATGAGCCATGTATGTGTTTGAGTCTGGGTCATCTTACCACCCAGGGAATTTTGGAGAGAAATGGCATAACATTAGAAGCTCGTAGATGAACATAAGACCAAAGAAAGGAGTCTCATTTTTCTTTCCCCCACACTTTTCCTGAAATGAAAGAAAACAAAACTCTGCAAAATGCTTTGGCAGAAACATGTACCGGTGAAGAATCTTTTTGAATGATCAATACAACATGGCGTCCTGCCTTGGCAATAGCTTATACTGTGATAACAAGTTTCTGATGTGTTTCAGTCAAGATAGGCTAGGATGGGCTGCAGTGACAAACAAACCCAAATCCCAGTGACTTGAAGGAATCAAGATTTATCTCTTGTTCCTGCTGTGTACCCATTGCAGGTTGGCACTCCATCTCATCATGGTTCTCACCTGGGCCTGGAGAGAAGGTGCATTTTCTGAAGTGTTGCTGGTGTCCCTGGCAGAGTGAAAACAGAACTCAGAGGACCCCACGTCCATCAAATGTGCCAGATTGAAAGTGATCCTTGTTTCCACTCACAACCCTTTGGTAGAACTAGTTCTGTGGTCCCACCCAACCACAAGTGGTTGAGTAAGTCAATTCCACCTAGTGCCAGAAAGGGAAAGGAGCTGAAATACTGGTGAACAGCTCCAACAACTATCATACGTGTGGCATGCTTTGCCTCAGGGTGGCTCACCAAATTGCAACTCCAACAGACAAGTTGAAATATGAGGAATGATATTGATGGTGGGAATAATAATAAAGAAATAATATTTATTGGGCACTTGCTGGTTTTATTAGAATAAAGCCAGACACTAGTCTAAGCACTTTCCCTGTAGTTAATTTCCCCAATGACCTTCAAGGCTGAGATGATCACAGAGAAGTTTATTCTAGGGTTCAGAGGATTGGAATCCCTCTACAAGGAGTATAACCTCCGAGTCATATAGATTTTACAATTAGCAGAAAAATGAACTTATTTTATGAACCAGATCTAAGAAGTGGGTCATATTGATTTCCAATATATATCCACTGGCACAGTGTAAAGGATGGACTTGATGTGTAACAAAGCCAAGGAAGTAAAAATTCAAAGACATGAGTAAATTGTGTAGGACATTGTTTCTTGCACTCCATTGTCCACGGGAGTAATAGTACTTTATCAATTCATGCATAACATTTGATCGCAGGCTTTCCTCTTCCCAAGCAACCACAAACTCCTCAAGGGAAACAGTGATTAAAACTCTTTTGTCCACATTGACTCAGGGTTCATCCCCAGAGGGACAGTAGCAGAGTACTCACTGTGATATATTGTTTACAGAATTCTATTAGAGGGACACCTGGGAATGGAGGGGTTATGGGGAAGGGAAAGAGGAAGAGAAAGGAATCACTTATCAAATATCTCTGAGCAATTGTGTTGATTTGGAAAAAATATTTAATGAATTGAACATGAAATATAGTAAAATAATATTAACTAACATTTAAGAGCTTATTGAATGTCAAGCACCTTGTTAATTACTTTACATACGGTTATCTTATTCATCCTCAGAAGAACCTATTATAAGCTGAGTGCTTTTAACCACTCATGTTGACACAGGAGAACACTGAGGCACAGAGAATTTAAGGACTGGTCAAACAGAACCAAGGTCTTACTGACTCCAGAGCCATGTGTGGGAGCCCTGGACTCTCCTGACCTCTGCAGCCTTCATCTTGCCCCACGGAATCCTATGGTCTGCCCTCTAACCCCACCTGCCTTCAACACCTTGTTGTCCTCTGCTCCTTAAGCCTCCAGATGATGCCAGGTCTCCTGTTTCTTGACACTTTTGACATTATTCACGCAACTTTTCACCCATGGCTCATTTTGTCCTCTCTTTCCGGAATGTCCTTTTCCTCTACCTGCCAGAGTCCTGCTGTACCTTCTGGGCTCAGACCAAAGCATCCTTCATCAATGCCATCTTGTCCTCCTACCTTGTCTAACTCCTGCCCTCGCTTCATGCTGCTCTGGTATTTCTGGCTCTGCTGCTGTTTCTCCTTGGTCCTCCCCAAGCTGGATGGTACGGAACGTGGCAGATGCCTAATTTCATCCTCCATCCTCCAAGGACCTTGCTGACCACAGTAAGTACTTGGTGAAAGAACAAAAGGGATATGTCTATGGATCTCAAAATATGTTAAAATGGTTACAGTGAAAATGCAAGCATTATCTCCCCTCTTCTAGCATCTAAAGAAGACACACCGGTCCAGGCGCCATGGTGCATGCCTGTAATCCCAGCAGTTCGGGAGGCTGAGGCAGGAGGATCGAGAGTTCAAAGCCAGCCTCAGCAAAATGCCAGAGGCTAAGCAACTCAGTGAGACCTTGTCTCTACATAAAATGTAAAATATGGCTGGAGCTGTGACTTAGTGATCCAGTGCCCCTGAGCTCAATCCCCAGTACCCCATGCCCCCCAAAGTAGACACATTGAAAAATAAAAGCTCATGAAAATGAAGCTTCTTAGAATAGACTCCAACATGCATTGATCAAACCGTGTCCCTCAGAACTTAATGATGTTCTAAGGAAGTTTGGTGTAAATTGGCCATTTGTCCAAATATTGAACTGATTACTAAGTGACTAATATGTAAGCAGGTGCTTTGAGGATGCTGGGGATGCAGCAATAAACCCAACAGACAACAAGCACCCTGAGAAGGAAATGCTAACTATCCTGATCATTGATACTACCATGATCATTATCATGGTGTGACCTGTAAATATGCAGAATTAAAATAATAACAATTAATAAAAAAAAGCAAGGAATCATAGGGTCTGTCAGATGGTCATACATGCTCTGGTGTGTGTGGGTGGGAAGGGGGATAAAGCAGTATAAAGTCCAAGAAAACCTGGCTTGGAAGTGAACGATGTGTTTCTACAGTGGTCCAGAAAGATCTATGCAAGATTACTTTGGTTAAAAGACCTGAAGAAAGCAAAGGAGCAAGGCCAAGCAGATATCTGGGAAGAAAGCATTCTAGAAAGAAAAAAGCAACAGCAAACAAAGATCCTGAGGCCAGACCGTGCTTGGAAACAGTGCCAGGGTGGCTGCAGTCCACAGAACAAGAGGAGAGGTGGCAAAGGCGGTCATGTGCATGGAGCTGGTGCAGGTGAGGTAGGGCTTTTTTAGCTGTTGAAGGGCTTTGGATTTTAATGAGTGAGATAGAAGGCAGGGTGGATGGTGAGCAGAAAAGAATGGCATGATCTAAACTGTAGATTAGAAGAGGCCCTCTGGCTGCTGCGGGAGGATGGTCTGTAGTGGGGCAAGGCAGGAACAAGGAGAGCAGGTCATCAGCTGTTGCAGTCATTCAAAGGAAAACCGACAAGCTTAGTCAAGAGCAGTGGTTCTCAAGGACAGGCGATTTTGCCCTCCGGGAGACAATGTCTGAAGGTGGTTTGATTTGTCACCACTTAGGGAAGGGGGAGAGGAGGGTGAGCTATTGGCATCTAGTGGGTGGAAGCCAGGGATGCTGCTAACATCCTCTAGGGCACAGGACTACCTCCCCCAACAAAGAATTATGCAGCCGAAGTGTCAATAGAGCTGAGGTAGAGAAACTGGTTTCAAATGGTAGCTAGTGGAGAGGGGGAGAAATCAGCTTCTGGATGCATTTTGAAGGTAGCGCCAGTGGAATTCGCTGATGGGCTCCAGATGGGCTGTGAGAGCAAGAGAGGAGCCAAGGATGACTTAAGGTTTGTTGCTGGAGCAACCAAGAGTGGAGCTCCCGTGAACAGAGCGGGGAAGACACCAGGAGGAGCAGATCTTGGAAGTAAAGCCAGAAAATCAGTTTTGGACACGTCAAATTTCATCAGGACAGCTCCAATCCTCCGTATTCAACAGGGGTCTCAGTATGTGTTGCTAGTGAAAAATGCATAGATAAGCCAAAGCTGATAGCCCCCCAGTCACTTATATTTAGCTTTGGACGGCATTAAATGATATTCTCCCAGCAAGTTGTTGCCGTACTTATGTTTTGCTTACTTATATTTTTGCTTACTTGGGTTTGCAATTCTGGAACATGGTCTGCTTGGGGAGGACTGACAAGGAAGCTCAGGAAATTGGAAACCAGGGGACAGCTAGCAACAGCCTCTCATTAGGACCTAGGCTGATACCAAGATTATCTTGTTGCCCTTCAAATTTGAATATGACACCAGGGGTTGGTGATCAGTCTCTCTGTTCAGGGTCAAAAGTGGAAAGGCTTGCCTGTGAACCCCTGTCCTTTTCTCAGTATGACCTCTGATGTAGATACCACATCTATAGGGGTGTCATGGTGAAGGCTCCATGTCACATTGTGGGTGAGTGCTCACTCGGACCAGAAAGCCACATTCCAGCTGTGACAATGACTGCTTCCCTTGGATGTGTGTTACCCAAATTCTTTGAGCTTTAGTTGTATCCTTTGTAAATGGGTTTGACACCCATAGGATTGATGCAAGAATTAAATGAGGAAAGCACTTTACATGTAAAGAGCTTTGACTACCATTAGACACATAATAAGTGCTCAATAAACACTTCCTTTCTATTATTGCACAGACTGCAGGCTGTGGGTGACAAAGACCTAGTTCTGATTCCAATTTCATCATCGTGGACTTTGGCAAATTTAGCTTCTCTGACCCTCAGTTGCTTCATCTTCCAAATGGCCATCAAAAATAATCTGCGTCTTAGAGATATGCTCATTGCATGACAATCTACTTAGTGGGAGCTGGGAGCTGCCTAAGGAAGATAGGTCTAGATCCTGAGTGATAAAACCAAAGTCTTGTAGCAGTGACTTGAATGTGTGCTTGTCTTGACACTGCAGAGACCCCTTGCACATTCTTGGAGTGTGCTGAGAAGCCCGAGTCTAGAGAACCAGGTACCACCAGCTAGGATCCTTATTGCCAGGAAAGTATCCTTAAGAGCAAAGGAAAAAGCCCAGGACTGGATAAGATATATTGTTGTTATGTTATGTTATGTTATGTTATGTTATGTTATGAGTATATTTTATGATGTTATTTTAAAGAAGAGGAAATGATGATAGTTTGAAACACATGAAAGAAGGGAAATTAAAAAGAAAACTCAACTGTGCACTTGAATGAAGGAACAGGGCAGGTTCAATGGAGAGGGTACTTGGATGGGCATGGGTTGGCAGTGGAATGCTTGCTACCCTTCCAACAAAGGCCAGACACAGTACAGGTCAAAGCAGGGGGGCTGCCAGTAAGTCATGGGACAGGGACTTGCTTCATACTTTTCTGATCAGGACAGCAGCATCTTACCTTCTCAATCATTCAACTCACTCACATTTGCTGACTGCTCGTCCTGGGAGCTGTGTTTTCTGGTTGGGATACAGAGACAGATGATAAGCCCGCTGCTGCCTTATAGCCCAGTAACAAGATAGCTAAGTGCACAACTATTTTAGACGCAGAGCAGGGTGGAATTGAAGGCTTCACCAGAAGAGGCATGGGAAGCAACTCAGACCTACTGAGAGTCATCAGATAACAGCTTTGACCCAGCCACAGCGCTGGAGGTGGGAATGCAGGGATTAATGAAATGCAGTCCCTGCCCTTAAGTGGCCCCACAACCACTAAACCCTGGGAGTGTCTGTGTGTGCCTGTCTGACGGGGATCACATCCCGGTGGGTCTCAGGTCTTTTCCTCTGTATCCTTTTACTTCCCTCGACCCCCATCCATGGTATGCTATCATGACATCCACACCATAGGATCGGACACTCAGATTAGGACTCCTCACTGACTGTTTGCTCCATGTTTTTAAACTTTGTCCTGGAGGTTTCAAGGGACCCTCATTGGCTGGAGGTAAGGAAAGAGGGGAAAGAGAGGTTAGGTCACATCCTTTATTATTTCAGTCAGAGCAGCTCATTTTCCTTTGCTTCTGCTCTTCATCAGCATGGGCAGTTTCACTTCAGCAATGGATCACTTCAGCAACTGGAAATGGTTTGGGAGGCACTGATTTTATTTTTATAGGGAAGAAATCTGGACAAGAAATGGCTTTTCAGGACATCAGGGAAAGTGAAATGACAGCCTGGGTTTCCTTCCCACCCATGGCCACTGTGCTAGCTGCCTCGCTGGAAAGGGGGGTGTACTGCAGTGGGGCAGCAAGCTCCTCCCCAAAGGGAGTGGATGGAAGCCTTGCGATGGGTTCACACTAGGGAGGGAACCAGGAGCGTGGAAGAGCCCTTGTTATGGGCTTCAGCTTGGTACCTCTCCCTGCCTGCAGGTCAAGGTGGTGTCCGGTGAGTGAGGAGATCATGGGTGTGTGCTGGGAAAGAACTCAGAGATGGCTCCCTGATTCTGACAAGCAGTCAGGAGCTCCTGGGAGCCAGAGTTGGAAGGTGACAGGAATTAAGTGTTTTGAAAGGGGTTAGCTTTTGAAGTGTCTCAGGATAAACAGAAGTAAGCAGCTTTTCCCTGGCACCAGGAACTTGGGCAGCTTTTAGCTTAAAGATTCATTTGCTGGGAAATGAATGGGGTAAACAAAGGTGAATTAGACATTGTCTGCTACATAAAGGAGCCCGTGGTCAGGTGGGAGAGTGGGGGATGCGCATCTATAAGTATAATGCAGTGTGAACGAGGGAGGGCCAGGAGAAATAAGGGATCATGTGCCATGTAAGGTAGACTCCTGAGAAGGGGAAATCCCTGATGCTTCCTGGTGCAGGTGGCTTTGATCTCCTACTCAAGGCAGGTAAACCAGCAAGAGAGGGGAAAGAGGCAGGGACCGAAGGAGGTCCTCAGAGCTTGGAAAGGGGAGGTGGGAGCCCCTTGGTTTGACTGGAGTACATACTCTCTGAAGGACTATTTTGGGTTGAATCACATTCTTTCCAGAACATAAGGTGGAGTCCTCAGGGGTCCCTGTTCTCTGCAAATCAAGTGGCCCATAGCTGATATGGGTAGCTTTGGGGGATTTGGTTTTACTGCCTACTGAGCAGAAGCCAGGATCAGAGAGAGACAGTAGAAGTTTCCAAATAGTAATATCTCACCTGTCCTTCCATTCCTTCCCAGGGACAAAATTTGAGAGCTGAGGATCCCTTGGGTCTATCTATGGGTCTGGAAGGTGCAATGTGGATGACATTCACCTGGAATCCTGTACCCCTCTCCCAATTATGGAAAACAGCCTGAAATTACAAGGAGTTATCACCATTCAAAGTCAGTAAAAAGGCACTTCTCCAAGGTAGCCACCTGACATAACTCAAGGAGCAGAGAGGGGATGCAGCCTGGTGAACCCAGGGCACCTGCTCTCTCCTAGATAGAAGGTGCGAAAGTGCCAAAGTGGGGAGTGGGAGACATTAGAACTTCCCTTGAATGACATGGCTCGATTCAGATGCATTTCAGTTCTTAGAAAATTAAGTCATTATCAGAGAAAACTTAGGTGTAGTGAAATACCCCTTGACAAAACAAGCTTACAAAAGGAATAATTGCATGTCTCATTGTGGATGTGTGTGACCAGGTGGGCAAGGGCCACTACTGAGAGTCTCATGCTAAGGAACCAGTAAGCCATCATCCTTTTGAACCAATTTCGATTGTGTTTTCCTTTTTTAAAAACTCCAAATTATCATAGAAGAATGCATTGCTTCTTTTTAAAGTCAAAAATTCCTTCTCTTTATCTTTAAAAAATTCTAACACACAATCTTCAATGAATCAATTTTATAAATATATGTATAAAATAAAAAACAAGAAAAAATGAAGATACATATTCCTTCATGATTATCTTTCTTCTCCAAATTTTCTGCATTGAGCATACCTTTGTAATTAGCTAATTAAAGAAAAAGAAGTAAGGAGATTCCTTGCCTCCTTCCCAGGAAGTTAAGGGGAAACATTCATGCATAGTATATAGTTTCAAGTTCCCTCACCTTTATTTCTTGAGCTCTGCAAGCATACGAAGTGCATGGAAGTAGGCCCTGCCTCAGGATGTGATTTGACCATCATAGAGTGGACAGAGAGGTGATAGCCTGTCTAGATTTAAGGACCATGAATAAGGCAATGTGGCTCAAGCCTGAACTGGTATTTTTGTTAGCCTTTTTCATTTGTATTGTATTTCTAGCAAGCTAAGGAATAGCATTTTCTTCTTATATGTGAAGACTGGTATATGCTTTAAACCTTTCATTCTTGAGCTATTGTGTTTAGAGAAGGTACTGGTGTAGATCCCAGAGACTGGATTCAAAAGTGACGGACTGTAAACCAAGAGGGGTCAAAGCAGAAGTGATGAGATCATAGTGGTAGAGAGGAACCAAGGTTGAAGCCAAATAGCAAGTGTTCATTCAGATTTGGGAAATGGAGAAAGAGGTCAGGGACTGAAATGCCAGATTGGGTCAAGTCTGAATTAGCTGGTGGCCTTGACCAGTAGAGCTCTAGATGAGGGCTGTGTACAGTGTCAGGGACTTAGTGTTCCAGGATATTGGTTGTGTAACTTGGGAATGGTTTATCAGATTTAAAAGAATTTAGTGGGTCAGATGTGTGATTGATTTGTTGAACCCAAGTGAATACCTTGATATTCATTTCGATTAAATTCAAACTTGTTATATGCGGTTCATTGTTATAGCTAAAAAAGATATTTATGGGACATGTCACCTATGTGTTAGTTCTTATTTCCAGCTCAATGGTCCAGATTTGATCAGCATGCAATGCAGGTATTCATATGATCCTTTGAAGTCTATAACCAAAGACCCCTGCTGCCTCCTCCAGGGATGGTTCTTCAATCACATGTCAATTCACCCAATTTTTCTTTCTTGTTTGTGACCCCACAAAATCCTTTGTTGTAGAGTGATCCTCAGATCCTTTGGTTTAATAACCATAACCATAACTAAAATTGACATGAGGTGAATTTGATAAGACTAGTTTCAGATGGGAGATGATGTCTCATCTCAACATTTTCTCCTCTAGGCTAAGTAATCCCAAGGGTTCTTTTTTCTGACACCAGAAAGGGAACTAATGAATCACAATATAATAGAGTGATGATAAGCTAGATTTATTTCCACAAGTGTCTAGAATTTAATGTACAAATTTCTATTCGTTTTCAACCTTTTTTTCCTGTACTGAGGATTAAATCCAGAGGCTTATGCATGCTAGGCAAGTGCTCTACCACTGAGGTATAACCCCAGCCCTCGCAAATGTTTTTATGTGTAGTCTCATTGCCTAAAGATTGCAGCTGTCTGGATACCCCAACAGGTACCCACCAGGTAACCTGGCCTTGGTACCAAAATTGGCCCAGGGCCTATCAGTTAGCTTTGTTGGCCTAGAAATTCTTTGATCAGTCTCAGAGAATTAACAAATCTGGGAAAACCAGACTGCAACAAATGTCTATTCATTTAACAAATTCATTTATGCATTTGAATAAAGTGTGACATGAATGTCTACTTTGTGACTGGCCCTTTTTGGAAGCTGAGATACAGCAGCAAGCAAGATAGTCTCAGCCCTCTCAGAGCTTACATCACTGGGAGCAGTCATATAATAAAAAGGAAAGCAAATACATAAATTATAGAATTTCAAAGGATGGTAAATGTTATGAAAAAATAATGCAGGGTGGGGGATTGAGTGTGAGCGGCACAGGGCTGGATGGATTACTGATCACGTCAATATATCCATGTGCAAGCCGGATTTCTTTTCCTTTGGCAATGTTTGAGTCTTCACTTCAAGACATAATTTTTCAGCAATATATTGAGGGCAGGAAAGCTAAATTGAAATACGTGTCAGTTTGAAAAGCAAGCATATTTTTTAACAAAGGGAGAAGGATGTGATAGGTTATGGCCTGTCCTACTGCACTGCAACCTCTAATAAACACAGCGAACTGCTGAGAAGTGACATATGGAAGTCAAAACATTACATAACTGTGGTTCAGCAAGAAAATATATATCTAAACTGATATGACATCTTAGGAATATCATCTGATGCACCCTACTGTCTCCCCCACCTCATGATTCCAAGTTAGAAGATAGGAACACAGTGGGTGTGCTGTTTCAGGCTGTTCTGACCTGAAAAACCTCAGTCTGTGTGCATCACTTAAGAAACTACAAAGACACTGGATACCTGCTCACTCATACTCACTTACATCCTGTGTGGTGCTTTTTGGCTAATATGGCAATTAGAAATGTCAAAGAAGGAATCAACGACTGAATTTGACGTATTCTACCAGACTTGAATCTGTGCGAGTCTCAAGGAACTTTGATCTAGCTCAAAATAAGAATAATCTCTAGAAATTTTAAACACTTTCTATATGCCAGTTAGTATTCTACGTATTTTACATAAACTCATCACTTTTAATTCTCACCACAAAACAAACAGGTGGTGCATTACTTAAGATACTTGACTGCTGTGTCAAAGAGATTCCTAAATGAAAGGTGATTCCAGTCAATAAAAGGACTCTGCTCCACAAAGTCACCCAGGTACCCAGGATTTTGGAAGCTCTGACACATCCAGTGTGGAAAAGTAAAGAGGATGGAAGGTGACATAGAGGAAGTTTTTACATGCCAGGACTGGAAGGATTGTATATCACTTCTGCTCATATTCCATTGACCAGAAATCAGTCACAGGGTCACTCTTAAATCTGCAGGGAATGCTGGGAAATGTAGTTTCACTGTGTGCCCAGAAAGAAAAGGCAACAAGGCACTGCTATTATTATCTGGATTTTTCAGATAAAGAAACCAAGGCTCAGAGAATTTGAGAGTCTTTTTCCAATACAGCAGTTAATCAATTAAGTAAATAAGTCAGGGTGCTGATGTTTAAACCAGGTTAGTCTCACTATCCTAGACACATTCTTAACCAACGTGCTATATGGTCTCTTGAAGGGCATTGCATGCAGGCTATGGTGAATCTCCCAGATACAATATTCTCTGTCCTGGGCTTTACTGAGCACACAGAGCCAAATTTCCCTCTCTGATCCCCATTTTTCTATACATTCTTGCTCAACAACCCTCTTCCATTGCTCTTATACCCTTTTTCAGGTAGGTTAATATCTATGAGGCTAGTCAAGTTGCTTTTTCCTTTGTCTAGTAGCATTTTCCATATCATATCTCTACATTGATTTTACTGTCAAGCTCTCAGAATTCTTAGGTGCATTTCTCTGTTTATCTCATGTAGATGATTTCATTAGTCAATAAAATCACTGCAGAGAATCAGGGCACTTTCTGGGCACCTATTTTACATATCTGTGCACTTGAGATAGTCAAGCCAGCATTCTCCTTTGTTGTGCTACCAGGATGTTGTCACTAACGGCTGTCATTCGTCTGAGATCCCTGGATGACTTGGGTCTGTGTGCTTATCTGTAGTGCATTTACTGACCTCAGGAGCACACACTTATCATGGGAGTAGGCAAGTCAGTGACAGCTCAGGGGATTGAACTTTCACAGAGATCTGCGATTATTTAGGCTCTGTCCTGTCTGTGTTGCAACATCTTTCTCAATTCCATCCCCGTTCTGCAAACAAGTTCCCCTCACTTTGAAAGCTACATCTTGCAATATGTCAGAGGGCTCACAATAAACAGGAAACACAACAAACTGTTGACCCCAGTTCAGAAGTGTATGTCATCAGGGTGTCATCTGATGATAGGGTGGTCATGATATGCACTGGTGAGACAGCAGTTGAAAACCCACCCGTTTCCAATGTGAGACCAGATGTTCCAGCTTCCTCATTCCAGAGACCGATGCTCTGAACCACTGACATCCTCTGCAGCACAGATGGAATATGCAGCCATGAACAAGGTGGAATCATGACTTTGACTATCTATATTTTCACTACAAAACCCCTACCAAGAAAAAAAAGGGATTTGGGTTGCTTCTGAATCCTACAGGATTTGGGGGAAGAATAAAAGAACTGTTCTGGAGGAAAAAGGGTTAAAAATTAATCATAACACTTTATCTTCTTAAGCTACCAGTTCTCCCTAAATCTGGTTAAGTATTCCCATTTTTAAAACTCCCTAAATAGTAAGTGAGTTTTGAAGGACTGATCTTGTCAGGGTTTTGCATGTGTGTGTATGTGTGTGTGTGGTTCTAGGAATTGAACCCAGCCTTGCATATGCTAGGCAAATGCTCTGCCACTGAGCTACCTCAGGTCCTTGTTGCTGTTTACTCAAATCACTAATGATTACTAGTCAGCTATGACGAGGAGTGAGCCCAACATATAAAATACATCCTCAACTATTATTTCAAAAATGAACATCAACTGTTCCCTTGCCTTTAATTTTTTTTTTTTTTTGTAACGTGAATATTCAAGTCCTGAGGCTGAATATTCTTTCCTGTCCTCTCACCTCTCACGTAATCAGTGTAACTCTGCCCACCAGGATGGATGCAATTCAATTTTCATAATGATCCCTGAGCCCACGGGGTCGGGGTGGGGCGGGCGATAAGGTAAGAAATGGAATGGAGAGCTACCTTTTGTTGACATGGTGACAAAAGCTTTTGGGAGAGGTGGCAGAAAAGGCATTTAACGGAAAGCTCCTGAGTGAGCAGGGATTTCATTCCAAGGCAGAGAGAGGGCAAGGTCCTGAGATGCTGGGCGGGAGTTCCAGCCCAGGAAGTGCCATCCACATTTTTCTGTGTACCTGAGCAGCTCAGCCACAGCTCAGTGGAAATGGGGGATAATAACAAGACTAGATGGTGTGCTCCAGAGTCCACGACCATCATCATCTTGCTTACCACTGTGCCCCAGCTTTAAGCCCAGTGCCCGGTGTACGGTAGCTATTAACTGTTTGTTGAATACCTGTTGCATGAATTGAATGAAATGGCCAAGTGCCAGGCTGCTCTTTGGAGTTGCTTGTAGAGAAGTTAAAATATTGCTGGAAGGAGAACATCCCTCTTTTTCTTAGCAGTGAGAAGCTTAAACAAGGACATCGACAGCCACAAGGTTAGGAATGAAACAGGGAGAAAAGGGAGAAGTCCCAATGGTGGGGGCCATCACAGGACAAATCAAGGTCACAAAATTGTAGGATGCAAGCCAGGAGCAAGAAGCCAGTGTGTGAACCCAGCTCCCCCAGCATCTGCCAGGGAAAGGAGGGGACAGGAAGATTAGAGGTCAATAATTCTGCTGGGGCTGAGATATCAACCTTCTGTGATTAGTGTCTGTCCCTTAGCAGTGACTCAAACTTTCTGATCTTATTGTCTCCTACTTCCCTCCCTGTTCTCTCCATGCTAATGTGCCTTGGGAGAAATGACCGTAAATTAGTTTTTTTTTTTTTAGCTTCTCCCTAAAACTTAAACCTGATTCTGCCTTGTGAAGAAAGAACCCCAAAGAAGTTAATTTCTTTTCCACATTAATCCCTCAAATAGAGGAAGGGTATGATAGTTAAGAACTCCATTTTCCTTTTCTCTGAGAATGATCCAGAGATTATTTCCCTCTACCTACCATGGTGGTTGTTAGAGAACTTGAAGTCCTATCCTTTTGTCCCTCCTCACCTTCTTGAGGCTCAGGAGGATTTAATTAAGACACCTCAAGTTGATTGATGAACGGAGGTGGGGCTGTATTCCCCAGCTCACTTTCCTGACAACGTCAAAGTCATTTCAGATTGGCGGCACATTAATCTGACTTTGTTCCAAAGTTTAAAATGTGTTCACTGTCCAACATGTAGGACCCAAGCAGACAAGAGTTTCTTTATCATTCCATCTCACTTTTTCAAATTTCTAAAATTAAAAGTGCATGTAAACAGATGCTTTTCTGAGTACTTTAAAACTGATCCCATTGTAATTCCCTTTGGGTAAGACTGCCCTTTCTGCCTTTCGTTCCCAGGGATACGTGTGACACCAGAGACAAAGATCTGGAAAAAATGTCCCATGGCTGACCTCAGTCAATTCAGTTCTCTTTGAAGTTCTCTTATTAGCAATTAAAGGACACGTTTGTGTCTATCTGCTCTGTAAGCTCAGGAAGCCAGAACTGCTGGCTTCCTTCTTGCTTGTTCTGAGTAGAGAGGAAGTGGCTGTATGTGTGGTGACATTTGTTTGATAACTGGAGATCTGAAACATAACTATTACAGATTAAAGTTTATAAGTATTAAAGGTTGTTTTCTTCTTTCACACCTAGTTCCATCTTCATGGATTGAGCAGCCTCGCGTGCCTCAGAGAACATCCACTGAAAGGAGAAATAGAGAACTTGAAAGAACAGAGCAATTCTTTTTCTTCTTCCTCTTCCTCCTCTCCTCTTCTCAACCCCTCTCCTTCTTCTTAATTACAGATGGACTCTTTAAATTCAGAGCAAAGCATTTGTCTTGAAATCTAAAACTTTTATTTTTTGTGGGGGAGGCAAGTGATAAATTTTTGTTTGTTTTAATTTTCAAAGGCTAAATCTCAGAAGGAGGTTAGGTACACAGTTTATTCCCTGTACAGATGGTGGGGTGGTGACGGCCTGGGTAAAGAGGAGCTTCAGAGAAGGATAAAGAGTTTAGCTGTCAGTCACAGTGATGGGCCTGGTGGTTTCTCTCTAACGTGAATAAGCCTGGAAGGAATAGATGGGGGAAGAACAAAGCCCAGGCAGAGAGGCAGATCCAAGAACACAGGAGTTCAACATCTTGCTCCCCAGATAAGCCTGAGGACGGCAATGTGCTAGAGATTCTCTACTCCTGCTTTGGAGAGTAAATGTCCAGTCTGGGCTGAGAAGACTTGAAAGAGCAGACTCTACCCAATATGCCCCACTCTGTGCTCCCCGAGGGGCAAAGGACAATATCCTGGAATTCTATCTGACTCTTAGAGGGACACAGAGTTGTATCCAATAGGAACATGGCCATCAGAATGAGAAGGATGATTCCTGTGGTTGCTGATGGAAGTCCAGGGAAGACAGGATATACTGGCTGATATAGAAAGGACCCCAGGGTAATGATGGGGATTTCTACAGTGTGAATTACATCCCAGCAGGTTGCACCAGATACAGGAGGAAAGCCTCAGACCATGTACACCATTCCACCAAAACTCACCCCAAAGGTAGACACAACTTAGGGGTGGAAGACATACCTTTGAATTGTAGCCTAAAGTGCCTGAAAAGAAAATCACTTAATTGACAGAGTTTATCTGGACTGAATAGACTATGTTTTCCACATTAAGTAGAATGAGTGTTCTGGCTAGGTAGTGTTGAGCTGGATAAATTTTTTGCAAAATTATGTTTTTTGTGTATGTATCCATGAGTTTTATGGCCTGATGATTAATTTCCACTATTTAAGTTACAGCTTCTCAGTGGCAAAAGGCCTACTTAGAAACCATCGATTTTATTTAACTTCAGCTCCTTTTCTAAACAAAGGGATCTTCATCTGATACAGATGTTTTCTTTTTTCTTTTTAGATGTACATTACAGTAGAGTATATATTGACATATTATACATACATGGAGTGTAACTTCCCATTCTTGTGTTTGTACATGATGTGGAATCACACTGATTGTGTATTCACATCTGATCATAGGAAAGTTATGTCCAATCATTCTACTGTCTTTCCTATTCCCCTCCCCACTCCCTTCCCTTCATTCCCCTTTGTCTAATCCTATGAACTTCTATTCTTCCCGCCTCCCACCCTTGTTGTGTGTTAGCATCTGCATAGCAGAGAGAACATTCCACCTTTGGTTTGGGGGATTGGCTCATGTCACTTAGAATGAGCCTCCAGATCCATCCATTTACCAACACAGATGTTTTGATTCTAAGTCTGCAAACAGTGCAAGCAACACAGTGAGGATCCATTGAGAGGGTTACTAGGTTACTGGCTTAGTCTCTGGGCACCTTTACACATATCTGTCACTATACAAACTCTCTAATCTTAATTTCACTTTCCTGATTTTCTTAATCCCCTTCATGATTTCCTATTTATTATTACACAAGTATTATAATTTGAACAAATGCTGTCATGCCCAGATTTGAAGGACATAACAGAAAAATGACTTGATTCTGCTCTGACCACCACCCCTCCATCTTCATTTTGAAGGGCACATTCCTCCCTACGCTTTTAGATAAGTTCCCGGGCAGGCCCTCCTGATGTTGTGGGCCTCTCTGAGATAATTAAAAAGTCTTTGGGTCACTTCAGTCCCCTCTAACCATTCTCAGCCCAGCCCAAAGTCCAAGTTGCAACTGAATTGGAAGCTCCCATGCTCATCTCTGGTGGTGTTTCTGTCCCTCCACCCTGCTTGTTGCTGGCCCTCCCAGGGTCAAAATGGGCAGGGCAACGGGTGCAGAGGAAGGTAGAGAGGAAGGAGGAGAGGCATGGAGGCAGGAAATGTCTTATTTGATTGATATCATTCATCTGCTCTTTGGGCTCAGAGGTGTTTAACGGGGACTTTCTGTTGGAGTGTTTTGTGGATACTTTGCAGAGCCCGTAACACTGCAGAGGGGATACCCTCTCTAGAAGGTTATTGAACTCATCCTTCAGCGCCTTACCTCTTGCATCTTTTGGATCAAGTCTCCTCTACTTCCAGATAGCTCCATTGGTTCTTGCCTGTTCCCAGGGGAAACAGACTTCTTAATCTGCTGTTGGTGGGTGCAGTGTCTTTCCAATCATAGCCATCTCAGCCTCTTTCACCTTTTAGCTGCCTGAGGCAGGAGTCAGATTCCATACCCTGAGGTTCCCAGCACCAGGGCACATGCACCCAATCCTCTGTGTTGTCCCAGAGGAGCCACTTCCACTTGATGTGAGTAGAGAAGAAAACATCCCACATCTCTCCCTGGGATGTCTGTGTTGGGGTGTGGGGGAATATAACACAACCCAAGATCTACTCCCTCTCCTAAGTTTCGATTTTCCAAACTCTCCCCTCCTCTGCAGTTTTAACTCCGATGGGAATCACAGTGACAAATTTTATGAAGGCAGGGAGCATTTCACAACAAACAGCTTCATAATTTTAAAACGAGCACCTCTTTGAATGTAAAAATTCCATTGCCACGAGTTGAACAAGATACCTGGCTTCAATTTTATATTTATTGTTATATTTTATTTTAATTTATTTATTTATTCATTTATTTTTGCAGTACTGGGGAATTAACCCAGGGGCACACTGTCACTGAGCTGTGTCTCCAGCCATTTTGTATTTTTTAAATTTTGAGACAGAGTCTCATTACTGAGACTGGTCTTGAACTTGTGATCCTCCTGCCTCAGCCTCCAGAGTAGCTGGAATTACAGCGTGTGCCTCTACCCTGACCCAAATTTATATTTAAACAGTAACTACTTCTCACAAAATGGTGTCATTGAGCACAGTCTCTGCAGACAATGGCAGGGAACGCTTAAATTAACGATGATTTATGCCTCTCCTAGGAAGGGATATTAAATAGCTATTTTACAAAAAAAAATCTTATTTTCAAATAATATTTGATGACAAAAGCAACGATGACAATGTAAGATTAGGTGGGAAAGAGCATGATACAAATTTATGCATAATGTGTAATACTAATTTTGCAGCATATATGTGTGCTTATGGTCTGTATATATGCATCATTGTAAGTGTTGGAAGGAATAATACATGGAAAATACCCAGGGTCTATGTATAGATTAAGTGTGTGTTGTGGGAATCTGCTGATCAGGAATCCATATCTTCCTTTTCTTTCTAATTTCATTATTTAATAATCTGATGAAAACATTATAAATTGGCATGGTGAGTGAAACCATCATCTTATTTTTGGCATTTGTTATTTCTCTTTTGAACCCTGTCAGGATTAATACTACTGGCCTTTCAGATGGTAACTTGCCAACATCACAGATCAGGATTTTAATGAATTCCCTCCTTCTGAAGCCTAATTTAAGCCCAATTTAAAGTAAACAAAGCAAACATATTATTCCATAAAGGGGAATGAGCACGTCTTTGTTGTGCAGGCTTTGAATTTTGGATCTCTTTAGAAAAAGAAAAATAGAGCAAAAAAAAAATTAGCTTAATAAGCTAGACTCCTCTTCTGCTCAGGCTTTTCTCATTAAGGTTTAATAACATAAAATGCCATTAAAAATTTAGATTTATACAGTATGTCCTTGGTTCAGCTGCTTCTTCCTGAATGTTGAGAAGACGGAATATTCTAGAGGCAAGGGTCAGCACACTTGAGAGCTAATCTGTGGCCCCTCAGCACCCTCAGTCCTTTTCATCTCACCTCTCTCCCTCACACCACAAACACATGCATAGACAGAGAGCAACATGCCTGCACACTCCTGCCCATGTGCATCCATGTACACGTACACAAACACATACATACCTGCTTACCCTGATTTGTTTTGTCAACTTACCCACCACCGGCCCTGTCCCACTATGGCATTCAGACTTGATGAAGCTCTGAATCCACAGAATGAAGAGCCTATGACAGACCCCAAGACGGGAAACCTCTGCAAGAGAGGAGTACATGGTGCATGGAAATCATGTTTGTGGTAAGTCCAACCTGTCTTTCAGCCTGTGATGTGACCAATGGGACAACAGTGATGTGACATCCTTCACTAGCCACAGCCCCAAGGTTGGATGTGAAATGCTGGGCTAGGGGAGCCCAGGTCCTGGTTGCCTGGTCTCAAGTAGGACAGGGAACTATTTAACCACAGTGGTCCAGGTGTGCTCTCAGCTCACCCACTGAGGCAGCCATCTTCATCCCAGATGGGGAGAGCAGGGAAGGGAGGGGTCACATGCCCAGTAGTGTTTCAAGTCTTCCATCTGACTGTCCAGCCCAGGTGCTTCCTCCATGCCTGCTCTTCTCCCAGCAGAGGGGACAGGACAGGATGAGCCTCTTTCTGCAGGACCTGGAGGTGGAAGGGCCTGCCTAGGCAACTGTTAGACTGTTCCCGGGGCGTTTGTTCTGTCGTGCATTGTGGGGCTCCTCACCCAGGCACTACTTTACTATCACCTGTTGAAAATAAAAGGGACTATTTTCTTTCAAAACCTTCACCCCCCTTTTCCATCTTCTCACCTTCTGAATCGCTTTCCCTCTTTCCCCTGTGATAAGACTTAAAATTTCTAACTTAAAGTAATGGAAACTAATTTATGCTATATGCCACCTCTCCCAGGATTGTTTTATTTTCAGGATTCTTGCCTTTGATTGGGGAGGAATAAACTTTACTCACTACACAAAGATTCACATAATCATTAACAATGGTCACATTCTTCCCCTTCTCTCCCATCCTTCCATTCCTTCCTTTCCATTCCTTATCCTTTCCCCTTCCTTCTTGCCTTCCTTCCTTCCTTCCTTCCTTCCTTCCTTCCTTCCTTCCTTCACACATTGTGCCTCTGTGACTATGAGCATCACTCAGTCCATGCAACAAGCATTTAGGGAGCATCTAATAAACATCTGTACAGGACTTTGAAGGAATGAGGTAGTCCACAGCTGGCAGTCAAGCCCAAGACTCTGATGTTTTTCTGCCTGTCACCTGGCTGGATGTGACAAAGGATTAGAATATACAAAAGAAATGTCATGGATTTTGAGAGGCAGATTATATTAGTTTCTAAGCCCAGCATACCTTAGAACCTTGGCCAAGGTGGCCAAAGAATTTCAGTTTCCTCATCTATCAAGAGGATGTAGTCACTGAGCTGTGGAGAGGATCAAAACAGATAATGTTAATAAAGCATCTAGCAGAGAACCTGGTACTTTGAGACTTAAAAACGATAACTATTATAAATATTTTATTATTATTATAACCATTACAATTTTTGTTTTCTTAATTACAAAAGTATCAAATGCTTATTATAAGCAAATTCAACAATATGAAAAGATAGTATGAATAGTGTAATTACTCTCCATGCCCCTTCCCAATTCCATGGCAGGGGTGGTCAGTTTGAGGGTATCCTAGATCCTTCCATTCATCAGATGATATATACTTGTGGGCATGAGAGGGTGTGGGGGACATGAATGTGTCATGGTGCCAAACAGAATAGTTCCTAATGAAATATAATAGGTAATAAAGGCCCTCGTACTTTATAGAGAGGTCTGAAGTTTTTCCTGTAAGATTTACTAAAACAAAGCAAATTGAGAGTGACGTTGCAAATAACAGCCTAAGTAAAATGGATTAGAAGTGAATTTGCAGTAAGATTCTTTGAAGGGAATTTGTAGGCATACAGAGGTTGTGGCTTCTCTCCACCTCTATTTCAGGCCCAGTTAGAGAATGCCCTGCACAAATGGCTGGTGCCTGCAGACAACAGTTTTCTATTCCCTGGCTGAATGCCTGCTGAAAAGAATGTGTGAGCTTCACATGTGGAGAATCACTGAACTTGAGCTGTTTTGAGGGATGCATGTCCCAAAGGGTGGCCTGTTAGGGTGCAGGGGCCCAGAAATAGGAGGCTGTGGGGTGAACTACTGTGGGAAGTTGCAGGAGGACATGTGGAAACTGACCCTCTGTGTCCTGTTGAAGATTCCAATGAAGGTTTCCAGAGAGCACTCAAACGTACCTCCACCAAAGAGTCACCACTTAGACACCCGCCGTAACAGAAGACATGGGCAGGCCCAGGTTACAGTTGCCCTGCTGAAGAAACCATTTGGCTCTTTCCTTTTGAAACCTCCTTTATCTGGACCCTGTTGGAGTCATTGGGAAGAAAGGAAGGAAGAATGAAAGAAAAATCACTCCCTCACCTCTCGACTGCTGGTCTTTGAACTATGATTAGGATGGTGTTCAGAAGAAGGGAGAGAGGTTTTAAATTAAATGTGAAAGTGAAGCTTTGATTTAGACTGGCTGAATTTCTAATATTTGCAGGTGTTCAGAAAAGAAGCTTTCTGGTCTACCTAATAGACTCTCAAGACTGGGAAGAAAGAACTTGCAAAGACGTACACAGCCATTTCTCTGAGTTACTGAGTTCTGCTTACCCAATAAACGACTTACAAACAGATACACACATATATCATGTGTGTGTGTGTACACAATTTATAGCAGTAAAGACTTTTCAAAGACATCATTTTATAACTTTTTTATAACTTTCTTTGTTCACTCATCAGTATGGTCTAAAGTAATAATCATAGACCTGCCTTATATTTTTGTAATACATAGTATGTTATTTAATGTATATGCAAACATTTAACCACTCCTTTATTTAGGGACATTTAGATAACTTATGATTTCACACTATTAGAAATAAATCTTTGGCACATTTATTTTTATCTAAGTGCCAATATTATTGTGGGAGAAACTCTGCGATTTGAAATAGTATGCATATTTTAAAGTTTGAGAAATATTGTCAAATGGTTTACCATAAACTTTGCATCAAGAGTACATATGAGTTCCTATCTCTTCACATCCTTATTGGAAATTTGTATAAGTACCTGTTCATCTAAATGATCAAAAACCCCAATTGTTATTTTGTTTTTCAGATTATTGTAATATAATGAAGTTGAGCATTTTTAATAGGCTTATGGGCTATTTTATTTCCTTTTATGTGAATTGTCCATTTGCCTTGCCCCTCTTTTCTTTTGGATGCCTTTCTTTTTATTTTTTCGATTCATGTTAGTGTGCCTGTCTCCATGTCTGACTCTGCCCCTGTCATAGGTAGGTGTGTGTGCTTGGGATGTTTCTATTCACATCTTGCCCATTTGTTTATCCTTTAATACTTAAATATTAATAATAATATTAAATAATATTAAAATATTTTAATAATAGTTTTGTTTAATATAGACAAATTTGTCATTTTTTTTACTGTGTGCAATCCTAAGAACAATTTCTCTAATATGATTTTTGAATCTCTAGTTGATCTGACATTGATTTTATATGATGTGAAATATCTCCTTTAAATCTAATACATCATAAGTACTGTAATAAATATATAGTACGACCAAAACGCCTTGATTATTTCTGTCATTTTTATATGGATCTATTTTTTTGTTCTTGTCTATCATACCATCTTATTACTAAAACTTCATAGTATAAAGATGAATTCTCTCTAATTAAGAAAAATTTCCTTGGTTGTCTCTTGTAGGTACTCTTCTAGATAAAGTTTAAGATTTATCCAAACTCCAACCTCCCATACAAACACTATAGCAGAATTTCCCTAGAGGTGACAGACTAACCTACTTGAGACAAACCATCCTTCTGAGAACTGCCAGAAAGTCTGGACAATACATTTTTTGAAAATCTGAAAGTATTGGAAAACCACCAGTACAAACAAGAAATATAGACCTCCAGGTGTAGGGGTGTGTGTGTGTGTGTGTGATCTCAAAGGCACTGGAAGTAAGTACTTACTAGAAGTAAGTACTTGAGGAGTCAGCAACCCAGAGAAAGTAAAGTCTGGAGAGTTGAGCTCAGTTGGTATCAGTGGGTGACTGAGAAATTAATGAGGTGCTTCATTTTATTCATATAAGGGAGACATTGTCAAACATTCAGTTTCAGGCCCACAGAGGAGAACTGGCCCTGATAAATAAATACCCAAGCTTTTCCCCTGGGATCCTCCAAGGGCTATACATTAGAAGTAGGTGTAGCAAAAAGTAGACCAACCCAGGTTCTCACAAAGACTGAAGCCTAGCCATAAGAGTTAGGGTGATAAGGTGATTTTGCTCATGACTGTTCAAGTTCCTTCAGGAAGATAACATCTTTTATATCTCCGAGTCATCTCTGTGATTTTTCAAACACAATATTTATGATTCAATTTTTTTTAAAAGCAGGCAGACAATAAGATAGGACTTATATAAAAAGCACATTAAAGCAGATATGTAGACTCACAGTGATCTAGATGTTGGAGTCTGTAAGGCATGAACTTTATGTTTTAATGTATTTGAGAAATTGAATGACAAAACGGGGAATGTCACCAAAGAAGTAGAGACTATGAAAAAGAATAAGATAAAAATAAAAGAAACAATACCAAAATTGAAATTGAGAACTAAATAGCATCAAATGATCCACAGTTCAGAGCATGTTAGTGAACAGGAAGATGGATCAGAAGAAAATATCCTGAAGAATACAAGAAAAGAGTGACACTGAAAATAGCAGGAGGGAGGGACATGTTGGAAATGTCTAGCATACATGTAGTTGGACTCCTACAAATAAAGGAAAGAGAAAACGGGAACAAGCATATGTGAAGAGATCATGAATGTGATTCTACAAAAAAAGCACATGTACAAATCAAATCATATTTTCAGGAAATGCTGTAAATTCCAATAATTGTAAATGGCCCAGAAAACCATATCTATATAGAACACAGGAAAATTAATCAAAACCAAAGACAAAAAGAATATCTTAAAACCAGTCCAAAGGAAGACAAAAAGCAGATTACCATCAAAGGTTCCATGGTGACTGATGGCTGACTTCTTATTACAAAAGGGAGGCCAGAGGATAATGGAACAAGATCACCAAACATCTGAAACATTATTATAGCAACTTTTCCTTGGACACCTCCAGTCAGTTTGTGAAATAATCAGTTCCATTTTGGCACATGTACAATTGATAGAAATTCATTTCAGATATTGCGCTGAAATATATCTGCTTATAGTTTTTATCAGTTCCTGTTTTCCCCAGGGGAACTTCAGAGGAATCGAGATTTTAGGAATTTTGGAACTAATTTCTCTCAGGAGGATAATTCATAGTAACTTTTGGAGTTTGGAAATATTTTTTCAAACTCCCCTTAGGTCCTCCACCATCCATCCAGATCTTTCAAAGGTAAGCACCCACCACCTTGAACAGCTATTATGTACCTATTATTTTGCTAAATGATGTGATTATAATAATAACTGGAATGTATTTACTCTTTATGAGGAACTCTTCATGTAAAGGGAAGGAAAGACAGTATATGGTAAATTGCAGTGCTGGGTGATAATTTCAATTCTGAGTGTAAGCATGAGAAGCTATGAGAGTAAACCGCAGGGTCATCTAACAACATGGGGTAAGAGGGCGCATTTCTTAAGGGAACTGAGATGAGATTAGAAGTTAGCTATACATATTTTTTTGGAAGGAAAAAGAAACAAGTTTTCTAGACCTAGAGAACCATATGTGAAAGAACTTAAAGAAGTGAATGAGCAAGTCAGCATGTTGATTGATCTTTCCATCTTATTCTCAATGACAGCAGGTAAGCTTCTTTCCACTTCCAGGAAATAACAACTTGCAGTGGTGCAAGAGTTACAGTGCTCCAGCTTCGCGAACTCAGTGGAAAGATGAAGGTTTTCCTCTGTCCATTTATCATTTTACAGAGGTGAATGTTGATTTACCTTGCTTGGCTCTTGTGCCCCTGCCTGGGACTATTTAGATTTGGTGGAGGACTGTTGTTCCAAAATTAAAAAGACCTTGAACCATGTGCCAGCCCCTGGAGGAATAGAGGGTATGATTAGTGAGGGATCAACAATTGCCATTTCCAATGGAATCACATAGGGTAGAGGACAGATAGGATACCAAAAGATAAAATGGTCAGAAATAAACAATGCCTATTAAAACCCCCTCAGTCTAAAACAGCTAGGGCTATCTGCAATCCCGTTTTCAAGAAATCTTTTGTGTTACTATGGGAAGAACATGAAATTTGGAATTCAAATTCCTGGCCAGTGTCACCACTCACTATGTGTGTCACCCTAGGCAAGTCCCCTCGACTTCTCTATTAATAAAAACATGGGCAATGCCATATTGGCTAGATTCTTGAAAAATTAAATGAGATCATTCATAGGTAAGCACCCACCACAAGTCCAATACTCAGTACCTGTTTAGTTTTAATTTGCTTTTTGCTTGGATTCCCAGGCATTTAAGCAATCCTGGGGGTGAGAATTATATACAAATCAGATATCCCCAAGATCAAGAGACCATAGGAGCAAGCTGTGGAAAGGGCTAAGTTGGTGGCAGAGGAGCAGAAAATTTGAGTCATGGTAGAGAAGAGGGGGATGGGGCATAAGGTGTCTTAGATTTTGAGTTGTTCTCAGTACCATTGGGGTGTGTGTGTGTGTGTGTGTGTGTGTGTGTGTGTCCATATCTATGTGTCTTGATTATTTTGAACAAATTAAAGATAAATTATTTATACTACTACAAATGATACTAAAGAAGGAAGAACAAGAGAAAATGATTTCACAATGTAAATGTAATTCTGTCCTTTTTATATAAACTGTTCACCATTTATGCTAATTACCCTGAAAACATAATAAGAATTCTGAACATTGTGAAATGTTCTGCAGATTAAGTTTGCTGCAAGTTGCAGTTGGTGACAACAGTTATCTGTTTGTGCATGCTCAGCCTTGCTGGCTCACTCCTCTTGGAGCTTGGTTCCCTGCTCAAGCATTTAAACGTGAAAGAAAAACTGCTGAGGAAGCAAATACAGATAGAGTTGATGTCCTAGTGAGACTTATTTTGGTCTTCCCTGTCTTTGCTGTGAATGTTTCCTTCTTTGTGACCTTAGTGGTTATATCTTGATTGGACTTCTTTCTTGGAATATGTTCAAATTTCCTAGGCATGCTGAGAACAGAATTGGAAGCTGATGGAAATGAGAAATGCTATAATTACCGAGTATTTTAATACTGAAAAAGAAATTGGATCTTTAAATTTATTTTCATTAATAACACAAGACACTGGCATCCTGGAAAATAGCTCTTCTCTTTTCACTCCTTTTCTCTCATCTCTTGCCCTTGTTCCTTTCTACCGTCCCCCTCCTTTACTCTCTTCTGCCTCTTCCTTTCCCTTTCTTAATTTCAATCTTTATTATTTGAACAAAAAATAATAATAAAATAACAATTTTAAACAGACGCCTATCTTTTAAATTAAAAACAGTACCATCATTATGTTAAAAAATAAGGAAGCCTAGCTGACTTTAAAAAATTGCTCTAATTATCACTTTAAATTCCATTGTGACTTGGGAGGGAAAGGTTGCTTCTGCAGCCACAACTTACACGCTACCATGGAAACATCTGGGCTGCGTGATGTTAACAGGGAAGCTTGTCAAAAAAATCAACTTTGGCATGGGGAAATGACAGTGAATGGAACATAATTTTGACCACGGGGGAACTTGCAGTAAGAAAAGCATATGTACAACTGTCTCCAGAGAGAGAAGAAAATCCAGATGAGTCCTGCAACCATCCTTATTAAGACGGGGAGCGAAGGATTCCAGACTGAGTTGGGGGGCAGGGAGAGCAGTGTGTACTTCATCTCCTCCATTGTCCTGTTTGTTTTTAACCATTTTATTCTCATTTTGTACATATGCATTGTGTTTGCTAATTGTTAAAAATGTATTCTGAAAATGGATTTCCTCTAGCAAACTAATTTAGCTGTACATTTAATCAAATTTGAAACCAAACTGTATTATTTCTCCTTCAGGGTAGATTCCTCTGAAAATCATCTCCAGACTTTGGCAGGAGTAACTTGACTGCTAGACAGGGAGAATAATGAGGCAGGGAGGAGGGTGTGGAGAGCCAAGACCAGTAAATCAGGTACCTGTCGACCTGTCTTTGAGTTGTTCTTCTGCCCCTTATTAATTTGTAGTTTTGGGCAACTAGGAAGGCACAGAGATTCTGCATTGAGTTCTTCCCCACACAATATAGGAAAGGTAATAGGGTAAAAGCCCCAGGAAGTGCTTTGTGAATTCTGAAGTGCTATACAAATGGCAGTTGTTGTTGATGTAAATCCTCTCAAAAGTTTTCAAAAGTTGTCCCTTCCTTTTCAGAGATAAGGAGCCTCATCTAGGGAGGCCCTTGAGATCTATGCATTGGCTCCTACTGAGGAAAGAATGCTGTCTGCTCCACTGAAAAGCCTGGGGTAGATTAGCAGAGCTTCCATTCATTCATTCTTGCAGATAGCTGGTATTTATTGAGTTGCTGTTAAGTAAAAGGCCCTGTGCTAGGTAGTAAAGAGGCTGAGATGAGCATGAGGAACTTAAGTTCTGCCTTTCTGGAGTCATCCTCTAACTGGGAGACAAAGGAAAAAAAAATCCATGCCAAAAAATAAAAATAAAAATTACGAACTGTGATAAGTGCTACAAAAAAAGAAAATGGAGAATTAGAAAGGTATTAACAGGAGGAAGTGGGGCTTGATAGGTATGACTGAGGAAGGACTGTCAGCCCTAAAGGACAGCGATGGGGCAAGTATTCAGGACATGCAGTGAGTGCCAAAGCCTGTGGTGGAGAGGAAGTTGGCTCGCTGAGGGAGGGAATTCAAATAGGCCAGTGTGTCTGGGCACGTGAACCAAGGGGAAAGGGGCAGTGGTTGAGACTTAGGTAGAAGCTAGGAAGTATTGGGCTTTAGCAATTTTATTCTGTGTGAAATGGAAAATCTTTTCCAAACAGTTTTAAAGAGTGGAAGAACACCCATTGCTTCTTTGACTATTTTACTGAAACTTTTCAAATTACAGTTCTAATTATTTTGAAGAGTACCTTAGCATAGTTGAGCATATAAAATGAATTCTGGGTTTTGCTACTGAGGGAAATTTGAAGAGTAAATTTTGCTGTCCCCTTAGAAGCTTAAACTGAAAATAGGAGATGGTTTGATTAGTAGAGGGTCACCCATCTTCCATTTATAATAGATGGCAAACTTAGGGTGCTGGTGGTCTTTCAGAATTGAGGAACAGGAAAGAATAGACCGAGGTTTTTCATCAGGAAAGCATGCATATAATGAACTGAAATTCTTTGAAACTGAACTGCATCTGGGGGGAAACACATTGTTGGAGGACTTTGAGAGCTTCTACAATTTCTTTCTAAAACATTCAAGAATTCACAGAGCACTGTTTTCAGCAAGAATATGAATAAAACTCTGTTTCGTTATGCTTTCTGTTTAAAAATTTTTTTGTTCTGGTCAGAGTCCTGTCTCTGAGCAAAAAATGCTAATTGGACATTTGATTCATCTGGACAGCTGTGAATGGAACTTTTGCTAACCAACAGCAGATGGAGACCTAAAACAGCATGGCACATGGCCATTGGCATGGAGGGGTATTAGTGTGTGCCATGCTTCGATCCACAGCATCTCCAAGCCTTCTAAAATTTTTCTTGAAAGATTTTCATTAAATATATCTATAAATTAATCTTAGTAATTTTAAAGGGCCAACCCACTCCACTGGCATGGGCAGGGAGACGGTCACAGCCTTCGCAGCACTCCAAAGAGTGAATCAGGGGAGCTAGATGGGAAAGAGTTGCTTTCCATTTGAAAATGTAGAGCAGATGCTGGAGTTACGGACGGAACAGTGCCTGCTTGCACTCCCTGTCCTGGATGGAGCTGAGTGCCACGTAGGTGTCCAAGTAATACTCTTTAGTTTATTTAGGAGCAAATGCCTTTGGAGATGAACCACCTGGAAATGGGAATTCTGTACATTGATAAGATGGCACCGACTTTACTTGTTTTTAAGTTTGGTGAATTGGTGAATCAATTTTACATTGATTCATCTTAAGTAGTTAGAATTACTGGTTATAGTTATAGTTAAGGCTGGTTCATTTTAAGTAGTTATAGTTAACCAGGAGTGAGCCCTGAAAATCATGTGTAGGAGTTACGACAAACAAAAAACATGGGTTCTATCTCTAAGGAAAATTTTTTTTCTTTTTAATTTTGAACATTTCCTTGATGATTGTGACATGCACCACTAATTGAAACTCTCTTGTCAGAAGAAAACTGTTTTAAGTTTATGATCTCACGTTACTTCAATATGGCATCTATGAGCAGTCACAACCCACTCATGCTTCATAGAGTTTCCATACGGAAGAAAGAGTCAGGAGGAAATTAAATAGTTGGCATCTCCAAATCCAGGTGACCCATGCAAGAATCTTCCCCACAACATTCCTCACTGATCCATCCTGAATTTATGAAAGAAATAAAGATGATTTTTCTATGTAGATTCTCTGGTGGAAGCCATAAGCTTGGTTCCCATTGTGTGAACTTCCTCCCAGTTCTGTCGCTTTCATTTTGAGGGGACTACATCCTTTTAGGTAGGCTTAAATCTTTGGAGTGTTTCCCTCCCCACAGAGTTCTTGAAGAAGGTCTACAGAGCAGTTCTCAATCTTGCCTGCATGTTCCCAAATCACCTGGAGGGTTTCATTCTAAATCATTCCTTCTTTCTCCAAGAGCTTCTTTTTTAATTGATGGGAACTTGAGGTGTTCAATTGTTTCAATATTTTAGTACTTTCCAGGTGATTTTAATATGTAGTTATATTTAGGAACCACTGGGCCATAAGCACCCTAGTTTGCTTTCTACAAATCTAAGGATATGGATTATTTTATTAAAAATTTAATAAAAAGAATTTGATTTTTATTCAAGTGTTGGCTGGATTTATTAGAAACATACTGGAACGTAGGCATGTTCTTCATCGTAACCTCATTATGACTTGGCTATTTATGTCATTCTGCAGATCCAAACGATTTGTCCAACATCTGTGGGTTTAGACTTCAAACCTCAAAAAATTAACATCAAGTCTGCTCTAGCCCCAGGTGGGTCTATTCTTGTGATATCCATTGATTCATTTGTCATTTATTTATTCATTCATCAAACAATTACTGAGTATTTTCTATGTGCTAGAAATGGAGGCAGATGCTAAGGTGATATATATCTTTAAGGATCTCACAGTCTAGTTGTTGGGAAGAGAGGGGCAACAGTCCCAATATAATGTCACAAAAATTCCATATGGGAGAAGTGGATACAGAAAAGGTCACAAAAGAGCACTTCATCAATTCTTCATGGTGATTGAGGAATACACAAAAATAAAATAGACAAGTTTAACTAGGCGAATGGAAGATCAATAAGTAGACAGCATAGGTTTAAAAAGAAAATTCTAAGCAAAGGAAGATGCTTTGCCAAAGCTAGGAGAATTCCAAATAGCACTCCTTGTACCGTAAACTACATGTCACTTGAAGTTACCTGAAGCAGATGGTGTTCTCAGGGACAGTACATAGCAGGCAGGGATTGATCACAAAGGGACTTGCCTGCATGTAAATCGATTTAAAAAGTTTTGTGTGATGTAGGAAGCTGCATAAGGAAATGAAGACCAAATAAGAAGGGTACCTTCTAGGTACCCTGGGTACATTTTATAGTGGGCTTGATGAAGAGTGTATAGTTGTGCAGAAATATGGTAGAGAGGGGTGTGATCTAATGGCAATAGATTGGGGGAAACTTAGCAAGGACTGATTGTTCAGATTCTTCTCTGTGTCTCTTCATTCCTTAAGTAAGGATGCTTCTTTCATCTGGGCAGGGGGCGGGGAACTTTCACATGAGGGTCATGTCCAGCTTCAGAAGAAGATCATAAACAGTCTTGCTAGGTTTTAAACAAAGTAAAAGGGAAGAGAAAGTCAGAAAGCTATTCCTACTTCTGCCGTTGTTTGGCCATTCTTTTAATATGCCAAGGTGGTTTATTTTGAGGTAGCGTGTCCTGAATCCCATCAATATCCTTTCATTTAATCCTTGATGCGGTATTCTTCTGGTCCCAAACCAATTTGTATCTCGTTTCTAGGCAGGTCATCCTGAAACACAGTGCCTCCTGAGCACATTGGAGTACTTAATGAATAGTTATTGATTGATTGACTGCTTATGAGGGTGGCTTGTCATTGCCCATTACACTGGACAGCAGCTCAGAAGGCACAACACAATGGAGAAAGCCAATGTGAACAATCATCTATGTGGTGTAATAAGAGAAACACATTTCATCTTTGTCCCAGGTTCCTGGCACACAGCTCCTAAAATCCTTGCACTCCCCAGAGTAACAGTGTATTTTGTATGATAATGAGATGACTGGTAGTTGGGGTCCCTAGACAGCTTCAGGAGAGGGTAGAGAGACTGGAGGTTGCGTTCCATCACAATGATCAATGATTTAATCAATCATACCTGTGTAATGAGCCCTTCCTCAGAACCCTAAGCAATGAATGGGGTTTGGAGAGTTTCTGGGTTGGTGAGCATATCCAGAGGTTGGGAGGGTGGCATGTTTGGAGAGGACCTGGGAGCTCCCGGCCTCCCGCTCCCCACACCTTGCCTTATTCATCATTTCCAGTGAGCTGTTCCTGAGTTGTAGGACTTGTAATAACCCAATGACAGTAAGTGAAGCACTTTTCTGAGTTCTGTGAGCTATTCTAGCAAATTGTCAAATCTGGGGAGGGGCTTGTAAGAACTCTTAATTTGTAACCAGTCACTCAGAAGTATGGGAGGCCCAGAACTTGTCACTGGTGTCTGAAGTTGCGGGTAGCCTTGTGAGACTGAGCCCTTAACCTCTGGGGTCTGCTGTAACTTTGGGTAGTTAGTATCACAATTACATAAAGTTGTTGAATGTCCAGTTGGTGTCCAGAGGGTCAAAGAATTGGGTGTTGGAGAACACCTGGACTTGTCTGTGTCCATTCAGAGACATGGTTTGGTGGGCAAACATGAGAGTGACAACAATAGAAGGAGAGAGAGAGAGAAGCGGAGACTGAGACAGATGCAGAGGGGGTCTGGAAGGGACCGAGGCAAGAGAAAGGGCTGTGATAGATGTATTGTAACAGAAGACTTCTATGACCTCAGAAATGTGAGAGAAATAGGTGCTACTTAGGCTGAGTTGTTGACGACCACTCTTCGTTATTTTGGAGAGTACGAAGACTCAGCCATTGTTGAGTTGAAATGGTTTCTTCTGGGAAATGCAGATCACCTTTCTTTGTGAAGAATGCCCTTTCTCTAGGAGCATCAGCATCACAGAGCAACTAGAAATACAGAATCCCAGATCTCACCCCAGTTTATGAATACAATTCTGTGCTTTTGACTCCCAGGTGTCTCCTATGCACATTATGGGTTGAGAAGGACTTCCCTGGTGTATGAGAAGACCAGAGGTGAAAACCAGAACACAGATTCTGATATTCCCTTCACCACTCTTCAGCCCTGTGACTCTCAGAATAACCTCCTTCTGAGTCTCAGCTTCCTCACCGGGATAGTTGGAACAAAAGAGCTGGACTACTTCTTTCTAGACTCGTTGGGAAGAACCAGTGAAATTTGAATGTGAAAATACTTTGAAAGGTGGAAAGGGCCCTGGAAATGGAGGAGCTTTCTTGTCTGGTCCATGATGTTGGGGAGGGGACATGGACCTCTTGGTAATCACTTATGAGTTTAAATTTCCTGGTATATTCTTTCTAACTCTGAGTAAAGCTCACCAAGTGAAGGAGATGTGAGCAAGTCAGCAGATGATGCATTTATTTTTGGACACTTTAATTTCTCTATCAGCTCTATTTATTTTCTGAGGGCATCACTGTATTACATTAATGCCTTAAGTTGTTAACAATACCAGCTGGGCATCACTTATATCCACAGTGTAGAAGCTTGGGGGGTAGCAGGAAAATTGCCACCCACTGCAGTGCTGGCTGTCCTCCTTGATGTGCTTGTTATCTCCCTTTGGGAACACAGCCACCTTTTTCTCCTCTTCCTTGAGCCCTTTATGTATAATATTATTTGGCACCTGTACAATTTATTTTATTCTTCCTCTGTGGGGTTTTGGGCCTTAAAAGAGCAGAGACTCTGTATTATTTTTAAAATCTCTGTTTCTACATGGGTTGGCACATAGTAGGGATTTGAATGCTGTGGGCAACAGATCAGTCAGGAAGCAGCAAGCAGTACTCAGAGAGGAGGACTCCAGACTTTATTTTACATCAGCAGACCCAGAGGAGAACAAACTCCAAATTCTGAGCCCTCGATAGTTTCTTACAACATTTATAGGTTATTTGGCATCATCTTAGGCCTATTCTATCGTTGGGGTTTTTTCTTGAAAAAAAAAAATTCCTAATTGATGTGACTGAAGGCCTTGTGCACAGTCTCTAACATAATGCATTCTTACAGAGATAGATAAGAAATGACCCTTTCCACAGGCATCGCTTAACTCTCTAGCCTTGAAAACCTGGTGCAGGGGTGTCTGCATTTCAAGAGGGAGAAGTTAGACTCCTAGAGACAGTTATTTACAATCCAAAAGGTAGGGACCCATGGTTAATTAAGTTTCCTAAAGAAAGGCTGGCGGAGAGGGGAACTGACCCTTTCCTTAGGCATTGGTTTCTTATCATAATGCTTTTATAGTTTCATTTTGGAGACAGGTCTGGTTTTGCCATCACACAAGGAATAGCTGTGGAATTTGAGTGGTGGGAAGAAACATAAAACCTACCATTTTCATCCATATCCATTTGTTCGTTCGTTCATTCATTCATTCACTCATTCTCAGCATCAGTGGAACTTTCTTAGGTAGGACCATCCTTTACAGTACAGAACGGATCTCAGGTACCCCAAGGCTCCCATAGGCACATGTGCATCTTTAGTGTATGTCTCTCCTAATAGCTTGTGGACTCTCTGATGGCAGAGGTCATCTATCTTTTTCTCCTCTGTATCTTCAGGACTCAGAACAATGCCTGTCACATAGTGACATCCGTATCTGCAGAATTCGAGTGCGTGACTCAGTGGAGATCCCAATCTTTGAGGATTCCTGTCTGTTGTTCCTTTCTAGATCTGATCTATGCCAGTGATAAAGCTTCTCCAGTTGGAAATCTGGTCAATTTCTTCCCATCTTAGGAAGTTTCCCTATCAGTTATTTTTCTCTAGTGGCCCGTTGCCTGAAGGAAAGGAGAGTAATGCTCACCAAATGCCTACTTTTAATCATGTGTAGTAAGTGTTATTTCTCCAACTCTTCTAGAGAGGAAGGTGATGCATGACCCAAGTCAAAGAGCTCCTAAGGGGCAGGGCTAGGAGTCCCAGTCGGGCGTCACTGAATTTGCACCCTTTGCCACCAAATCATTGTTCCTCTGTTGCTTATGGAAGAGTCTCCTATTTTTTTCCTCTAGTGTCTGTGCTTTAAGGAGAAACCTTGTCTGAATAGGGACACAGAACTGGCCAATGTCAGAGAAGAGTGATATACTCAATGTAATTCCTTGTGTAGATTTGTTTTCAACAAGAATGGCTTTATAACTCAACCTTCACACTCCCACACGAAACCTTCTCCTGCCAACTGGGGCATGTAACTTGACCATGGCCTTGCTGCTTCATCTCTCAGATCTGGGGCAGTGATGGTCAGCCTGTTTCTCCTGGATGCTTGTTGATGGGAGGGTTGATCCTTTCATCCATTTGTAGGATCTGGGTTAAGGCTCAAGGTAAGCTCTGCCGCAAACGTATTTGGGTTTTCAGGAAATCCGTTTTTCTCTCTTGCAGATAAACTGTCTTTGTCTCCTATTTACACAGAACTTGTTCATGACCCATTTCATTAAGTCTGAAGAGGAAAAATGGTCATTAGTATAATTACTGTCTGGCTATATCCTCTCTGATAACCTTTATTAAAATATACATTCTCATCTATTTTTCATTTCATGTACTGCCTAATGTTTTCCTTGATATTTTGAAGCATCCTTTCAACATCTGTTTGCCAAGTATGTTTGATGGCGATCTTGGATCAGGCTCTCCGCAATGTCCAGAAAATGCAAAGGGGAGAAATCAAGGACCTCAGCTTCAAGAGTAATTCATTTTTTTCATAAATACATTTTTATTTGTTCTTTTTAGATATACATGACAGTAGAGCATATTTTTATTTAATTTTAAATTTTCAAAAATTTGTTCTACTTAGTTATACATGACAGTAGAATGCATTTATGCATTTTGATAAATCACACATAAATGGAGTATAATTTCTCATTTTTCTGAGTGTATTTTGACCTTTTATACATACATGGAGTATAACTGATTCTAATTAGATCCCATTCTTGTAGTTGAATATGATGTGGAGTTATGCTGGGAGTTATTCATATGAACATAGGAAAGTTCTTACAGAAGGGACCCACATCTGCCTGAGGGACCCAGGGAAGTGGCCCAGAGGAGGCAGGCTTTGACAGAGTCTGAATGAAAGAGGAGAGCAACAGGTCTGGGAGCTGAGAGCAACTGAGAGAAGGACGAAAAATGGGGGAGGTCAGGGTAGGGTAAGAACGGATATAAAAGCAACCAATTCACAGTCCAAGAATTTCTGACCAAGTACTCTTATTTAATGCCTTTAAAGGGGAAAAATGATTCTTTTTAAAGGAAAGAAAAGGAATGTTTGAAAACATCCAAGATCATGGTTTTGCTCTGAGCACATTCTAACATCTTTTTCCTGTCATTATGTGGTGATTTGGGTAGAAAAGATCTTTGCCTTTCCGTTGCCAGGAAAGAACCATCGGGCTGAGCAAAGACAGAAATCATTTGTGGGGTCCTTTCAAGTCAGGAATGGCTGCAGTGTTTTTGACCGAGACAAATGAAATCATTTGGTCACTGAGAATGGAATGGCAAATGTGATGAACAGCCCCTCTGTTGATGGCCGTTCCCTCACTATACAAGCCACAAGGTGCACTGGAGGGACTCTCTCCAGCCCCTCATCTTTGTTCTTGGGAGAGAGAGGCAATTTCAAACAGCTGGAATTTGGGTCAGAGTGACAGTGGGGACTGGTTGAGACTTGATGTGGGACTTAAATATTGGCTCATAACGTACTGCTCATGTTGTTACCCAAAGAGCATCTAATCTAAAGTCCTGTTTTCAGATAAGGATAATGTGACCCAAAGACACCAAGACAACTAACCCAAAGGTACACAGCTGATTAGTGCTAGGTCTCTATGAATCCCATGCTGCCCTTATTCTGCCTAATCAGCATGAGTTATCATTCATAATTATTTACTGACCGCTTGTAGTATGCTAAACATCTTGTAATGCAGTGATTATCTTCCATGGAGAGGCAACATTTTGTTGTGGTTTCAGCACACTCTGCTGTGGGGGTCTTAGAGTTGCATAACCTCAAAGCCTCAGTTTGCTCACCTGTAAAAGGCGATGATAACAGTACTCAACACTGAACGTCATGAAGATTAAATGAGATAATGTGTGTGGAGGTCAGCACAGCATCTGGCACACTTAATACTGAGGCTATGATTTAATCCTCTGGGCTCTCTGTCAGAGCAAAGAGCTATAATTCTTATGCCCGCCTGCCTTAAAGATGGTTAGGAAAAGTTGATTTCCTCTGAGTGCATTCTGAGACTCTTTAAAAATCTCGACTGACAGCTCCAGAGGACTGGGACTTTTCTCTCTCATGACCAACTCCTTCTACAGACACTCCCTCCCCTCTTCTGAATTCTTGGCAGCCTGCCCTGGAGGAAATTCGGATGTGTTCTCTGTACAGCCTGACGACCTTGGGAGGAAGCTTTGTCAATGGTTACAGTTGTCTGTGCATTTCCTGAATTCATTTGGGGAAGAAATGTGGCCAACTCCGGGATGGTATATCATCATCCCTCTGAGACCAGCCAGGTTTGGGTTGGCTCAGAAGATCTGTGACTTGTCATGATCTCTGGCAATCTAAGAATGGGTTCCATAGAGACCTAGAGTTAAAAAAAGAAAAGACACCCATAATAAGCAGCAAAGCACATCAGCCATTTTGGTAGGAACCAAGGGAGGAGCGCAACTCAGCACATACTTGGCTGTACTTAGTCCTAACAGCATAATAGAGTTTTCTCAGTTCCTTCTGAAGCTTGATCACCTCTAATGGAAGAAGGCATCTTCTGGGCAAGGTTTCTGCATATGCATGGACATCCTGTTTCTCTGGTCTCCTTTGGTAATCTTCCTCATCATGAGTAAGTGTGCCATCTACTCCTCTAGTTGGAGGGAAAGCTCACAACTCAATGTTCATTAATGATAGCAATATGGTCCCTGAGGGAGGTGAGGGAGGCAGAAACTGCAGCAGAGCCTGGTGCAAATCTGCAAAACACTCCACCGCTGTAAGGCAAGTCTGGACATCAGCATATTCCTTAGCCTCATGGCTTTTGAGGTTCACTTGCATGGATGCCTTCTGTGGTTTCCTTGTCACTCTTGATTTGAAGAATAAGCTCTTTTGATTTTGGGTCTCTCAAGGTAATACTGGAAGTTTTTGGCTTCCTTTTTTTTTTTTTTTTGACATCTGTGAAAATGAGGATTTGGCTGATAAGTGGAGGGAAGAGGAATGAGTGGAGAAAATGAGAAAGGGAAGCCGTATTTACTGGGAACTTAGATGATAGTGTAGCCATTTGTCTTCCAACCCGAAGTGGCCCTTAAGATGTTAACTGATTGGCAAAAGATCAGAAGGACTTTGTGTGTTTTCCTCCTGGTTTTCTGGCCTCCAAAGACCAAGCACTCCAACACAGACAAAATGATCTTGTCATTTTATTTCCTCTTGCCTCAGCCAGCCAGGCATTTCTTATCCCTAAATCAGCCTCCTTATAACACTTGTGCGTCCTTTGATCTAAACATCATGCATCCCTCAGAATTGGGAGTACTGCATATGTTTCCTATTTGGATTTCAGTGAGAATGTATTTTCCTTATGTACCTATCCTTTTTCAACACTGCCTGCTTTGATTTACTAAACAAAGTCACCCAAGTTTCTTCTAATTTGATTACTTCTAGAAGTATTAATATATAATAAAGCTATCAATTCTTAAAACTTATTTTCCTATATTTGTCAGTTTGAAATATAGATGGGGCTTTTCTTTGCATGCATTTTTTATTCTAAAAATTCTTATTCATGGCATTCACTATATAAAGGCATTTTCCCCAAAGTAATTTTTCAATTCATATTTTTGGTCAAAATGCCATCAATGTTTAGTGTTAGCAATCATTTGGAGAGGCATGTAGACAAATGATTGCACAAGGCAATTGTGTGGAGGGGTGAGCAGGGGTGGAAATCTCATCTGAACTCACTCCCAAGAAAGCTCAACTGAGCACAGTTTGGCGACCAATGGACTTGGTATTTCCAGCATTCTCCTTATATTGAGAAGATGCATGCAATCTTTCAGTGGTCCCCAAGTGGTTGCTGTTTAAGAAAAGATTATCTTTTCTCTAAGCAAGATAGAGGATGGAGGGTAGGAAAGAACTCAACATTTGCAGAGGTCTTTTTATGTGACAGAAAGAACAGGGTCTTTAACCTTCACAATTAACTCTGTTGAGTTGCTTTTATGCTAGTGGAGAAAGAACCTGAACTCAGAGGTAAGTATTTGACTCAAGATAACAAGGCTAGTATGTGGCAGGGCAGCATTTCAAGCTCCTCTTCTGACTTCACCATCAGACATGGAGGGGATGGGTAGAGAGTGGGCACCTTAGTAAATGAAGTAGACACTCAAGTCAAGGAGAATGTCATGCACATTTTGTGGCATGCAGATTGATTTAAATTCATTTAAATTGAATTTAAATTCATTTTTTCTTGTTACTTAGTTTGATACAGGAAAATTGAATGATACGACTACAGTTCAAGGATATGCTTTCTTTTAGCTCATGGTCTAAGTTTTTTCTTTTCTTGGATACCTACACTTACAGGCCTATCCTGGAGGGCTAATAAGCTGCTAATTAGCTCCTTATTTGTTTATTTATTTTTTATTAGTACTCTAAAGCTCAACATGTAGCATTTCCGTCTCTCTAAATTACTAACATGCATTCTCATCTTTTCCCAAGAGCAAGATGCTGAAAATTTTCCTAAGAAATTTTTCCTGAGAAATGGCTTTGATTTCATTATCAGGGTTTTAGTCAGCTTTTGCATCACTGTGACCAAAAGACCTGAAAGAACAATTAGAAGAGGAAAGGTTTATTTTGGTGCAGGGTTTCAGAGGTTCAGTCCATGGCCAGCTGACTCTGTAGCTCTGGACCCAAAATGAGGCAAAACATCTTGTTGGAAACAAAGGGAGGACGAAAGCAGTTTAGGACATGGCAATCAGGAAGCAGAGAGAGAGAGCTAGAGAGAGAGAGAGAGAGAGAGAGGGAGAGAGCTCTGCTCACCAGGGACAAAATATAAACCCTGAAGTCAAACCCCCAGTGACAAGCTTCCTTCAGCCACACCCTACCTGTCTACACTTATTGCCCAGTTAATCCATATCACGGATTAATCCACTGTTGAGGTTAAGGCTCTCATAATCCAATCACTTCACCTCTGCAAATTCTTGCCTTGTCTCACACGAGTTTTGGAGAACACCTCATATCTAAGCCGTAACAATCATTATACTGAAGATGGGGTTTAGTTTTGAGACAATGTGAAAAGAGGGTAGACATAGAATGGCAGGTCTACAGTAATAACAA
>JAJEJO010000535.1:1576004-1626480 GCA_020662805.1 Glaucomys volans | reverse complement strand
TCTTGTTCATTATGATTTATATTAATCATTTACACATCAGTATATATTTTAATTTTGTGAAGAAACAATTATAATATTGTGGCTTATAATAAAAATCTCATATTTTATATTATTACATTATAAAATTACTACATTTTTCTTTGACTCAAATACCTGATATTGCCCAAAGGTCTTAGAAAACCTAAATCACTCTTTAATATAGAAACCAAAGTCAAATGGGTATGCACTAAAGTACATTTTGACATTATAAGTAGTAGTTAACATTTGGCAACAGTTTAAATGTTCAACAGAAGAAAAATTATTAAGAAATTGCATATATAGGGATTTTTAAATGATGGTTATAAACATTATGCAGCAACTATGAAAGCATTGTTTTAAAAGTGATATACAAAATTACACATACAATATGATTATAAGCATGTAGAAATATTGGACTTCACATGATGTATTATACTGATTTCGAAAAACTTAAAGAAATGAAACTTGTTTTTTAACTCTTCACTAGTTTCTAAATTATCGAAAATATTAGGCTAATTTTACCATAGAGAAATATTAAAATATAAAATTCAGTTTAAGTGAGATATATTTTCTCTTTTTAACCAGTAACTAGATTATGAAATAGAAGATTAGTAACTTGCTTTAAATAGGTATGTAATATCAGTATGTTTATAAGGAATTAGGAGATAATATTAAGTCTTTACTACTGGGCAGTATTCTAAATAATACTATTCTATAGCATTCCCTGTCATCTTATTGTGATTATTTTTACTTTAAAAGTAAACTTTAAAATGTATGCAGAAACCTGCATTCATTTTCTATTATTGCTCTAACAAATGACTAGAAAGTTGCTGTAAAACAGTGCAAAGTTATTCTCTTATAGTGGTGGAGGGTGAAGTTCTGAAATGGGTGCTATGGAGCTAAAAGCAAGGTGTTAGAGATGTGGCCATACTTTAGAAGTTCCAGGGGGAAATTCTTTTGTAGCTTCTAGAGGCCAGCCGTATTCCTTGCCTTGTTGCCCCTCCCTCTGTCTTCAAAGCAGCACTCCAACTTCTGCTTCCATCCTCATTTGCTTCCTCTGACTTTGATCTTCTTACCTCCTTCTCTCAAGAATACTCCTGCCCAGAGTGCTGGAGTTGTGGCTCAGTGGTAGAGTGCTTGCCTGGCATGTATGAGTCCCTGGGTTCTATCCTCAGCACCACATATAAATAAATAAATTTTTTTTAAAAAGTATACTCCTGCAAATTCCAAGAAATCTGCCCATCTAAAGATCCTTTGCCAAATCATATAAGGAGAATTTCTTTTTGCCATGTAAGATAACATATTCGCAGATTCTAGAGATCTGGATGCTGATACCTTTGTGTTGCTGTTCTATCAAAAGACACATAAGGGACTTCATTATAGAATGAAAAGCTCCACATAGATAAAAGTATTTCTATGAATGTGTTGTTTTAAATGTAATATTCACATGTAGTAAAGAGAATGATTTGATCATGAGAATCACAGGGGTTTTAAAAAACATTGTCACTGGAAACTCAAGTTGTGTCTATAGAGGATGTATTAATGCAGGTGATTATTTCAGCATCACCAAACAAGCATAAATGTCTCTCTTTTAAAATCAAATCAGCATTCACTTTCTGTAATTTCTCCTCTATTGCTGCCACTCTTTAAAAACAATAAGAACAAATATCCTTTTAAACTTTAAGTATTATTTTATTGGCTATATCTAACTTTATATTTGAATCAGGAATAATGGTGATGGTATTAGCCTGTTTGTGCTTATAGTATATTGCTATACTTAAAAAGGCATTAAAATATTCCAACTTAATATTTCTACCATAGTTATTTTGTGAATTACCTTAAAGTTCATTTTCTGTAATACATGTATAATACCTCATAGTCATTTGTACAAATGAATTCAATTGATTCAATTAAAATAATTATAAGTCAACTGATAAAATATATATGAGCCTTGAAATGGAGTTATAATTTGTGATCAGGAAATAGCAAATCTGTTTTCAGATAGAAATTTTTATATCAGATTTAGTGATGTGCTTGCATAATTATGTTTATGCTAGGTAATCAGATAATTTTTAAAACTTCATCTGATTTTAAAAATTCAAATAAAGTCATTTATATTATATATTGTCATTTGATGATCCTGGGTAATAGATCATTTTGGAATCAAACACATTACTATTAATGGTGACTTAGAGATAATCAACATAAAATGGAGTCTTTGCTCACACAAATAATTAAAGTACTCTCATTAAACAATAGGTTACAATATATTAACAAGGGCATACTCTTCAAAATTCTACACCAATTTCACAAAAAGCCATGATTCTCCACATTGGCCATATAATTAAATTTTCTTATATATTTTCAAACCATTTTGGGGGCATTCACCAGATTAATTGGGTGGTAAGGAAGGCTCTTGGCATTGGTATTTATTTCAAAGGCATCAAATAATACTGTGTGCAAACCAGATCAAGAACCATGACACTGAACAAATACCAATGAATGACAACATGAAATAGTACTGCTTAGTCATTTTTAGTTACCAACATTTTAGAACTGAGTATGTATCCAATTCATTGATGATTATTTATATACACAATTTGTGTGTGTGTGTATATATACACATATATATTACATACTATATATAATTTATATATATTATAAAATTATAAACAATACTGAAAACTGTTTTCTTTCTCCTAGTTGATTATTTTTTATTTCTACAATTTTTCAAATTAGATCAGATTTTTTAATTGATTCATTCTGATTCATTGTACACAAATGGAGTACAGCTAGGGTAATGATGTTTGTCTCATTCTGTTATTATTCTTACCCCTCCCACTCCAACCTCATCCCTCTTTTCCCTCTATGCAATCCATCCTTCCTCCATTCTTGCCTCCCTCCCACCCTGCATTATGTATCATATCCACTTATCAGAGAGATCATTCGGCCTTTAGTTTTTTGGGATTGGCTAATCTCACTTAGCATGACATTCTCCAACTTCACCCATTTACCTGCAAATGCCATAATTTTGTTCTTTTTTGTGGCTGAGTAATATTCCATTGTGTAAATATACCACAGTTTCTTTATCCATTCACCTATTGAAGGGCATCTAGGTTGGTTCCATAATCTAGCTATTGTGAATTGAGCAGCTATGAACATTGATGTGGCTGCATCACTGCAGTATGCTGATTTTCAGTCCTTTGGGTATAGGCCAAGGAGTGGGATACCTGGGTCAAATGGTGGTTCCATTCTGAGATTCTAAGGATTCTCCACACTGCTTTCCAGAGTGGCTGCATTAATTTGCACTCCCACCAGCAATGGATGAGTGTGTCTTTTTCCCCACATCCTTGCCAACACCTGTTGTTGCTTGTATTCTTGATAAAAGACATTCTAATTGGGGTGAGACAATATCTTAGATTTTTAGACTAACACAAATATAGTCAAATTCAAACCCATTAGTGGCAGATACAGGAATAGATTCCAAATCCATGTTTTCTATGATAATCACTATTGTCTTAATTTCTATGAAATGATAAATGTCCTAAAGAAATGAAAATTTAAATAATTTTTATTATTTGAGTATGGTTGAAAGAAGTTGTCATTGAATGAAGAAACATTTTGTCTGTGACTCTGATAATGACTGTGGCCAACTTAATCTAGAAAACTACCTTTGAGGTAGGTTGTTGCTGTTTTAAATTTGCTTAAAGCAAATTTAATTTTGCCTAATGTAGTTATTTTCATTCAAATAATACAAATAATTTCAGAGAGATATATATTTTCTTCAGATACATATACCATATACATACATGCACATATTTCTCTAGAGAAAATATTTCCATGGTTTTCTATTATTATAATGATATGCATTTCCTTCCTTCCTTTCTTCCTCCCTTCTCTCCCCCTCCTTCCTTCCTTCCTTCCTTCCTTCCTTCCTTCCTTCCTTCCTTTTTTCTTTCTCTTTCTGTTGCTGCTGTTGTCATGGGGACACTGTCTTGCTATGTTATCCACACAAGCCTCAAACTCTTGATTCTCCTGCCTCGGTCTCCTGAGCAGCCCGACTACAGCATGCACCACTGCCCAGCTCATCTCATCACCTGTGCTCTTTCATTCCCTCACTCCCACCTCTGCCCCTCTACACACACACACACACACACACACCTATTATTCATTTATTCTGTTTAAAAACATGTGCTTTGGATATTCATCTTGATTAGTATATAAGAATCTTCATCAGTCTTGATTTGTGCAATGTAATCCATACAATGGATAAGCAATTTATTTAACCATTCCCATATTGATGTCTTTTAAGTTGTTTCCCTTTTTGCTATGAAACTTTATTGGGAAACCATATTTCAATGAAGAGCCTTCTTGCGGAAATTGGTAAGTGTTTCTTTAAGGTAGATTCTGAGAAGTGGAATCACTACATCATGGAATGCATGTGCTTTTATGTTAAGAAGTAAAGATGACTGGAGGTGCAGCACAGTGAAAGGAGCATGATTCATATGCATGAGACCATTGTTCAATTCCCAGCATCCCCCCACCACCCAAAATAAAAAGAGATAATGTTGAATTGCCTTACATATACTATTTGTTCATGTTAACCATCAATGAACAGGTATTTTACCATTTGCTTACTAGATTTTGATATCATTAAACTTTGATTTTTGCTGTGTGAAAAATTAGAATCTCACTTGTTATAATTGTAGGTCCATAATTATTAGTGAGATTGAATATGCTTGCATTAAACCAATGGCTAATAAACTTTTAGCCATTTCTTTTTCCTTTTACAAGAATTACCCAATTGTATTGTCTACGTCTTTTCCATTTAGATTACTAATCTTTTTTTCATAAGACTAGCTATTTGGCTATTATTTTATGTGTATTTTTTCCATTCAGTCACATACCTTTTAACAAGACTTAGGGTGTTGTTTCTGGTAAATTAGTCTCTAATTTTTATGTACTCTCAATTATCATTATTATCAGTTTTCCTTTGTTTTCTCTGTCTTCTGTTATTTATATTGTTAGACTTTCTGAGTGCTTCATTTCACTTCAACAATGCTTTCTTTTACACCTAAATTCACAAACATAATATTGTCAGATATTTTTAATATTTTATATTTTGCCTTTTTATGATACATTTATCACTCCTTTGAAAATTATTTTATGAATTGTGTGAAACAGGGATAAATTTAGTTTTTCTAATGGAGAATAAATTATATAAATAACATCTATTAAATGTATCACTTTTCTCCTGATTTGAGATCCTATATTTATTATAAAAAATTCCTTATACATAATTGTATATATGAATACTGTATTCTGTTCTGGTGATCTAGTGTCTGTTCTTGTGCTAATACTGTATATGCTAATATCCATTTTCAAATATCATAAATCTTGACTTATAGAGAATAGTTCCCTCCTGCTGGTTCTTTTACAGTGTTGATGACTGACTCTTTTCCATATGGATTTGAATCAGACTGTCATGTTCTACCAAACAGCTGTTAGAGTTTTGACTGGAACTTATATTGATTTATGAACTAGAGCAGTTATTGTTTTCTTAATGATATTGGACCTTTCTTTATATACACATAGTATTTCTTCCTACTGATACAGATCTTTTATACCCATGAATAAATCTATATTGTTTAAAGAGAAAAGGATCTTGTAGTTTTTTTTCATTTGTTCTAATTTGTTATACATGACATAGAATGCATTTGACACATCATACATAAATGGAGTATAACTTCTCATTCTTCTGGTTGTACGTGATGTAGAATCACAGCAGTTGTGTAACCATGTATGTACACAGGGTAATAATGTCAAATTAATTCTGTGATCCTTCCTACCCCCGTGCCCCCTCCTGTCTCTTCACTCCCCTTTGCCTAATCCAAAGTACCTCTGCTTTTCCCTAGCCTCCCCCATTGTTACGAATTAGCATCCACATATCAGAGAAAACATTTGGTCTTTAGTTTGGGGGGATTGGCTTATTTCACTTAGCATGATATTTTCCAGCTCTATTTACCTGCAAATGTCATAATTTCATTCTTCTTTAAGGCTGAATATTAATTCTATTGAGAGTATATACCACATTTTCTTAATCCATTCATTTGTTGAAGTGCATCTTCATGGTTCCATAGTTTGAGTATTGTGAATTGAGCTGCTATAAACATTGATGTGGCTGGGTCACTGCAGTATGCTACAGTGGGATAGCTGGGTCAAATGGTGGTTCCATTCCAAGTTTTCTAAGGAAACTAAAATGATTGTTAGGAGGCAATCTATAGTTTTGATGCTATTATGAAGCAATATTTACATCATTTTATAATTGTTTTATAGAAAATATATTTTCTCAGTATGGAACAAGAGAGCTTAATTTTCTCATCTGTTTGGATAAAACAGAATTGATTACTAATTGAGTTGTCATTCTTGTCAATCTGTGAACCCAGGCAAGCCCTATGAGTATTGAGAGAAATCAAGTTCCAACACTTGCCAGTTAATTCTCTCGGACTCCTAAATAATTGATGTTCAGAAATAATACCATCTGAAAATACTGACATATCCATTTTCCTATTCTCCTTTTTCAGTCTTACCTGTTTTTGGTGACTTGGTATATTTGCTAGAAACTACAGATATATGTTAAATACTAAGGATTTTATTTGAAATTTCTATTTTTCCTTAATATTCATAAGAATGCTTTATATATCACATATTTTAAAAAGTGGAAAGAAATTCTTTCCACAAACTTAGGAAATTCTCTTTCTTCAACTGATTTTTAAAACTTTTGATTTTATATAATAAAATTCACTTCATTTTTTTTGAAACATAAATTAGTACTGGTTATACATATAAATAAATATCAGTAGGCTCTTCAGAAATCTTTCTAAAATAATTATGATAGCAATAACAGTTTGATAGTCATTCTTATGGATTATAGGGTGCTATGTTTAAAATATGAGGTGTCCCCCAAAAGTTCAAGTGTAAGACAATGCAAGAAAGTTTACAGGTGAAATGGTTTGGTTATTAGAGCCTTAAACCTAATCAGTGCATTAATCCACTTGAATGGATTAACTGAGTGGTAACTAAAGGCAAGTAAGGTGTAGCTGGAGGAGGTAAATCGCTGGGGAGTGTGTGTTTCCTGTTTATATTTTGTTCCTGGCTAGTGGAGTTCTGTTTCCTTGTTGCCACATCCTCAGCTGCTTTCCTTCTCCTCACCCTTCCACCTTCATGTTCTGCCTCACCTTGTGCCCAAAGCAATAGAGTTGGACATCCATCTATGAACTAAGACCTCTGGAACCATGAGTTTCATATGAACTGTTCCTCCTCTATTTTGTTCTTGTCACATCCTTTGGTCACAGTGGTGAAAAGCTGACTAGACCTTAGGTTTTCAAAAGAATGGACAAATAGACTCAGCAAAAATATTTCTAACCTCACCCTTATGTGTTAGAACACTTCTACATAAACAAAATCTGGCCCCTGATCAGGTTCTTCCTGTACTCTAAATTTCAAAAAAGCATTGAAGGAAAATATGAAAATATTAAGATAGGTCAGAGAGAGAAATCATTTCTCAGTTTCATTGCACAGTGTGAAATAATGAAAGATTAAAGTATGGTTTATTTTAAATTTTATATTTATGAAAAGATTTAATTACATGTATATCAAATTATAATTTTTACATTGTATCAAATGTGAATAATTAAAATGTCAGTCAGCAACTGTGTCTCAGCGTCTCAGTTGTGTAGTTGTCTATTATGCTCTGCCAGGTTGATATACAGCACACATTAGTAACAGAATAATTAAACCAAATTTGGTTTGTATGATGTAGTTCAGAAAAAGTGTAAAGTCTGTATTCATACGACAGTAACTTAATACACAAGGCATTAGACTTTTGAGGTTCATAGGTACAGAATACATTTATGAACTCCCACATCATTCATAGTGCTAAAAACTTATTTTTATTTTATTTATTTGCATATCAAAGTTTCGAACTGGGGAGAAAGTCTCTGCAACAGTTCTATAATACTTCATCCTTGAAGCTGAAATAGAATTGTGAATTGAAAATATTTATTCTCAAGGATTTGTGTTTCCATGTGGATAAAATGTGTTGAGAGTGTTTTTAAAATGCTACTTGACAGCTGGAAGTGGAAAATAGTATAAATTCTGACCTTGAAGTTTATCGATATACTTTCTTGCCACTGGATAACGTACTTAGCTTATTCCATATGGAGTTTTCCGTCCTTTTTCACATAACACAGCCCCAGTCAGTCTCTGTTTTAACCACATCATATTACATTGTTAATCTGACAGTTTTACAAAATAGTTTACAAAATAGAATTTTGTAAACTTTTTGTAAAACTTCAGTTTTACAAAATAGAATACACTGAAAGTTCTTGAAATTCTATCTTAAAATTTTATTAATTTGAAATTCTAAATATAATACTTCTTTAAAAATGAGCTATCCCATTAAATTATATGAATCATTTGTTTATTTAATTCCTAGATATTAACTCCTATTCACATACTGTAAGCATATTGAAAAAGTTTGACTTAAATATTAAAAATATGGGAGAAATATATTTGTGATGAATTTTTAACTTTAATTCATTTTAACCTATTTTCTAAACAATAAAAACTGCATGCACAGCATAAGATTTACTGAGGATGTATGAAGACCAAAAGGAATGTGTCAAATATATAGCAAATCAACCAGAGATCTGTCTTACAGATTATGAGGCAAGATACAATTTTATGAAATTAGTTATTAAAAGGAATTTAAGACAATGTAATTTAGCTGTGCAAGTTAGCTAGCAAATAATAATTGCTGTCCCATCTATAATGTTTGCTATAAGTTGAATCTCATTCTATGATCTTTCTATATAATAACTCAACTGAGCTTTCCAAAAACTCTATGAAGAATTCATACATTTGTAATTCCTTTTCTTTCAATAAGCAGAGACTTTGTGGAATTATGAAAGTAATAAATGGCATGCCTACTTTTAAATCCAAGCAATATGGCTCCAAGATCTATGATCCAATATGCCAATGAGTCAAAATATAGTGATTCCAAAACCACATAACTATTAGAAGAAAATTACCTCGAGTTACCTGAATTTAAACCAAGAACTGTCTTGATCACTGGGAAATATGAAAGGAAGGATTGGATAAGTATAAAAATGAATCTAATAATAAAATTAGTTTAGAAATCCCAAAACCCAACTCCAACATGCACAGTCTGTTAAATAACACCTATATATTTAATCTTATATTTTTTTTAATACACAACATTGTTTTTGTTTTATCATGGTACTTCATCAAACATTACTAGGACAAAAGTTTGGCTTTTACGGTACACAGATCAAAATTTATTTCCAAAAGGAAGAAAGGAATACATGCTCCTATAAATGCTATCTTTGCATCATTGTAAGACTTACTTCAGTCTTTTTCATTTACACCTTTGTCTTGTAGCTTATAATTTTTTTTGAGCCTGAATCCATGTTCATTTATTGGTGCTTCAAGAATATTTCTATAGACTCATGCAAAGGAAACCACAAACAGTGCAAGATGTCGTGACTATATTCATTTTGACTGGAAGGATGAGAAACACAATTCAAAAAAGTGGTTTTACAATAAAAATGATGATGGAATAAAAGCCTTCTCTTGCAATGGAACCCAAATTCTCACTAATGACAATGGTTGAGATGAACAGGAATGGGACTTAGTCAGCATTTGCTCTAAAGTGATTTTAGTGTTAGTGGCTATCCTGACACCTGCAGGAAAATAACTTCTCTATCCCCACAAAATCTGAATTCTCCAAGTTGTAGCTTGTGAACCACAATGGATTCTTGGTTGCAGTAATAGAATGAAGACTGGCTAACTAAAACATGAAGGGAATTTAATTTGCAATATCTTAGGCAGATAACAGACAAATTGTGAAGACTAGAGAAGTAGACTTTGAAAATGAGCAAAAATCAAAGAAAATGCTATGTCAAAAATACAGCCAAGGCATTCTAAATGAATGCTCTGCCTTAGATATTGCTTCTCGTATACCTCTACAATTGACCTCCATCAATATTCTCGCCCATCCCAGTAGTGTTAGTTACTCCCTCCAGACTCAAAGCCCTTGAAAATAAACCAGTTTGGCGAGCCTTGAGTATATACCAGAAACTTAGTCAAAAGAAAGAAAATGGGAAAGGAAAATAAGTTTCTTCCCTTGAATAAACTTCCAGTTCCTTTCACTATTTGTTTATACAAAACAAGTGTGTCTATTTCTTTATGTAAATAGAAGTAAATATGAACACATATGAACATGTGAAAAATAAAAAAAGACTCAGACAGTGGAAACTTCTCAACAAAAAGAAATTAATTCCACCTGACCTGAACATAAGTTTCCATATGGTTAAAACCTTTAGCATCCAGGATTAAAATGCACCTATCTTAGACAAATGTCATTTGCAATATTCTATAGAAGAGAAATTATTAGTAAATTGTAGGTGATAACTAAATTATCCATTTTACCACTGCATTTATTTAACACATTTTACTATTTACCATGATCTGGAATTATTTTTAGTTTTACAGAAATATTTAATACTTGCAAAAAACTCTTTGACCCAGGTACAATGTCAATACTGACACTACTCACGAAGGAACTGAGAAGTGACTATATACATCTTTCTGAAAGTCATCCTCTAGAAAATGACAGAGGTTATATTTTACTAAGACAGTTGGGTTTCACAACCTGTACTTTTAACCATTATCTTGTGCTGTCTCTCACTGCAAACCATGGCCTTCATTCATATGAAAATTCATTGTTATTAACAGCATTTTCATTGCTTGAACCCCCCAAGTAGTACAGAAAACCAACTGAAGATTTATTCAACTTTTCCAAGAAAATATGCTACGTAAGTCCCTATTGTTGTTCAACCAGTTGTAGCCAATAGCAAACACTATCATTGTTCCTATATAAACCTCCTCTCTCTTTCTCTCATTATTTCTCTGGGTCCCTCCTTCAGTTCTCTGGAAAATGTGCAGTTTTTCTTATAGCCTGCACCTATACCTCTCCTTGGAGATTTACAATGAACTACTGAAACTTTTGCTTAAACAAGAAGACAAAATACCTAAAGATATATACACCCCGAGGTGAGTCTTTTCTGATAAGCAACTTGCACAGAAGTAGGAAGCACAGCACATTGCCTTCAGAAGAACAATCTCTCAGGTATAAATTGTAATCCAGACATCACCTTGGGGACTAAGCCAAACTTAAACTCCATGGAACTTTGCCTGAAAGTATTTCCATGATTCTTCATCATTTTCCATAACCTAGTTGACATGTCTCTGAATCTTGAAAGATAGTCCTTTAATCTCAAGCATAGAAACACTCACCTTAGTGTCTACTCCTGGAGAATTTCACCAATGACAGGCACCTGGTGAAAATCACACTGTAAGTTACTAACATAAGCAGAAAAATCAATGCATTGGGGATGTATTGAACAGTTCATGAAACCAGTTGGAAGGTTAAAAGCTGGCACAGAAAATTGGTAAGACACCAAGTGACTAGAAGTCCAACAACATTAACAATGTCACATTACAAAATATATAGCTCTATAGTTCATACACACTGACATCACCACTACTAAAAACTGCTCATCACTACCACCACCAGGCATTGCCCCTGACAGTAGAATCTCAACCCTGACATTCCTGAAATAAACTGTGCTTATTCCCTTAAAAAGGAAATGTCAGCTTGCTCTGCATTTTTGGGGTGGGGTGGGGTAGGATACTGGAGATTGAACACAGGGTCACTAACAGTTAAACCCCTGACCCTTTTTATTTTTTTATTTTGAGACAGGGTTGCATTGAATTGCTTAGAGTCTAAGTTGCTGAGGCTGGCCTCAAACTTGCAGTCTTCTTTCAGCCTCTCAAATTGCTGGAATTATGGGAGTGTGCCACCATGAATGGACAGCCTGCTCTGCTTTAATAATTGATTCCATATAATGGGTGGAAGGCCACAAAACATCCACATTTCAATCTTTCTGGGGTTTAGTTTTTAAATACTCCAATTTTGTTTTATAATTATGCTAATTAATTTCACTAAAATTGAACATGCTTTTCCCCAGTTATCATGCATTCTTTACAATCTAAAGCCTACCCATTTTGCAAAATTTAGTCAAAAACTAGTTACAACATCACATTGTTGATTACCTTTCCAACTGAAAATGATCACTCCATACTCTGGACACTATTTAGTACTTTATCAGTATCTTAGTGTTTACATCTTATAAGAGACTGATTTCTTTCCAGGCATTTAACATGGCTTAGCACAATACCTCGATGACAATTACTATAATAAAATTTGTCAAATAAATTAGAGCAAGAGCTGTGGAAATATTAGGAGGGGGATTTGGTAGACTCAACAGGATTTAGTGACTGATTAAATTTGGAGTGTTTGAAAAGGAAAGTTGCTGTTTATTTTTCAGAATTCAAGCTTTCATGCCTAGGTAGAAGATGATGTCATTAGGATACTTAAAGAAATTAGAAATAACAGTCTGGATAATTAGAATGTCAATCAATAATTTCCTTGTGGGAATAATGAATTTGGAATTCTTAACATACATTTTGGTTGGTAAGTCTAGTACAGACTCAGAAATTGCATCTGAAACTCAAGGGAGACATCTAAAAATTTACATTCAAGGATTTTCAGAATAAAAATGATAATAGAAGTTGCAGTAGTAGATGAGACCACCCAGGAGAAAAAAAAAATCCATAAAATGAGAAGGAAAAAGAATAAAGGCATATTTATAGGGAACCTGATAAACTGACAACATTTGAGAAGAAAATACACAAGAGCACACACATACACACACAATGAACAAGCAGACAAAGAAAGCAGGATAGAATTAAGAATACAAAAGCAGTGAGCACCAAAGAGTGCGTAGAAGGAAGATAGAAGAAATCAGCCACTGGCTATATGACCTAGTGCTTCATCCATCCTCGTTTTGTAGCTCTTTACACAGCAACTTTACGGTGTCTACAAGGAACAGAGTGCATTTTCCAACGTCTTGATACATAGATCAGCCATGGGACTTACTTTAGCCAATTAATATGAACATAAGTGAAAGTGACTAATTCCGTGTCTGAACATTAAGAGGATATACATGTATCCATTTGTGTTGCTATATCTTTGCCATTACCATGTGCCCCAAGCAACACAGTAGTCTACATAAAACAACAGACATATTGAGCACACTTGAACTCACTCATACCTTCACTTTGAGCTACCCCCTTTCCTAACCAAAAACATCAAGATCCCAGATGTGTGTGAAATAAATGCACATATTTTTAACTTCACTGAGGGGAAAGGCTGTACTGACAAAACATTGTTGACTTTGGTAACATCATTAGCCAAATGCTAATGGAGCCATAAATCAGGCATCAATGTCTAGACACATGAGTTAGAAGGAATGAAGTTCATTCAGTATGAAGTTGGTCATTAGAGGATTGCCACTAATTGAGATACTAACTTTTTATGAAGACTATAAGATAATGGAAAAAGGGTGGGAGCATGGTTCCATAATCTTATTTTGAATGCATCATTCAGGAAATGGACCTCCACATATGCACTTTGATACTTAAATTATGAATGATTAATAGAGAAAATTTCAGATGGTAAAGAAAACAAAGTTTTTGACATGACTGCTCAAAATGATGCTGTGTAAAAGATAGTCACTATTGTGCAGTGAGAAATTATCAGATAAATTTCCCTTCAGCAGAAGAAAGTTACCTTAATAACAACTTTAAAAATTGAAAATAACATCTAAATAAATAAAACAAGATGATTCATAGGAAAGCTAGAAAGATCAGTTAAGTATTTCCAGTTTGGCAAATTAGGCTGCATGCAAATTAGTAATGTTTTAAATAAAGAAAACATTTCAAAGGGTATGCTTTTTCATTTATTTTGACATTTGATAATTTAGCCTAATTATTTGTGAAACTGTAACCCATTAAGTTGGCCTTTGGTATAGTTTGTGAAAAATAATGACATTTTAGTCAAAGAAGGACTTGCTTTCACTTTTCATAGTACATTCAGGCAAGATACTTAGTGAAGTAATTAATTAAAAACTAAATGTCAATTCTTACCCACATCTCTCTGCATTAGGCACAGATACATATGGATTAGAAACTGAAGAATTCAAAATGGATTTTCAGTTAAATCCATGCATTTCCAGAGACAAATCTGTGTGATTAATTCTCTGAGCAGGGCATGAACTACATATTACTAATAATAATTAGCATTATACATCACCTTCATTCAGACTAACATGTTTGATTATGCCATTTTATCAGTTTATCCAAACTTTGGGATGATCTTACATTTCAATGTGCTGCACCAATCTTCATCACAAGCCCAAGAGTAATGACACAGAAGACTTGCAATTCTATTTTAGCTCATTCTTACTCTAATATCATATTTTGCAAATGATTATTTTAAGAACAAGTAATTATGGATTTTCTTAAAACTGTACTGGTTTTATTTTTATCTAATTTATTTCATAAGAAATAGTTTCTAGTTTTATGAAGGCTGCAAGCATGTTTTGCTCACTGCCAATTATTGGGACCACATACAAGTGCAACCTAGCAACATTTCCTCCAATTTAGTTTTCTAAGTAAACAAAGCCTGCAGCACAGTCTTCTGTTAATGAGGGATGAATCTGAGTCTTTTCTGATAAATCAAAGGGCTATGCTTATTAAACAAAGATGATGTTATTGATTCAAAGGGCATGCTCTTTAAGCAGTTTTGTCTAATTGTTCTGCTGATCCATCCACATTTTACATTTTGCTTCCCATTTTAGCCACACACATTTTATAAAATGCCCAGTCAAGCTTAGAGGCTTATTATAGGCATAACATGGTACAATACTTACTGAACAATGAATAGTAGACCCCATGACCTTGACATTATTAATGGCAATTTGGGCTAACTGCCTGATAGGAACATTAATTCAAGTGTCAACATCAAGGAGAATTTCTGTTTGAGGTAATGTATATAAATTATATATGCACAACTAAAAGGAGAGACAAGTAATATAAATACTTGGAAGTAAACTTCGCTGAGTTAAAAAGAAAACACATTTTTTTCATCTTGCATCTGTGTAAATAACATTTTTCAAATAAAAGTAATAACCTTGATCTTAACTGGCCAAACCAGGAGCCCATGAGATATTCATTATGGATTATAGTTCTCTTTAAGTGAATCAGGAACATTAACTCACAGGATAGAAAAGTGCTATAGAATTTTCTTCATTTTCCTTGCGTAAAATGTTCTCCTAAGTTAATAGAAATTCTGCTAGAATACCGAGCAGATTGAGCATGAAACACTTCCTTCTTTGGATGTAAAATTTTATTATAAAAAGATCATCTCTTGTCATTTCAGTAGTTGTTCCATGTACACCTAAAATAATTTGAATTTTACCAATATTAAATGTAGTGCACAAGATGTGTCAATTAGGGTGGGTGTGTTCATTGTGTTGTTATATATCCTGTATGCTTATTGATTTGCTTTAATTGGAAGCATTGTCAATACCTGAAGTTTTGCGAATGATAACTTTACATGTATTTTGAAATTGTGTATTGATAACATAGAGATTTAGAAAGGTCTTATGTTCTGAGTACCTCCCTTTATCATGAAATGTCATTCTTCATCACTAGCAGTACTTTTGCCTTAAAATTATCTTTGAAACTAATAAGGCCATGCAAATTTATCTCGCTTTCTATTTGCATGGCATCTTTCATTTCACTCTTTGGATTTCAGTCACTCTGTAGTTTTATCAAGGTATTTCCATTAAGAAAAGCAAGTAATTGAGTGGTTTTATTTTCCCTAATCCAATATAGTAATCCTATTCTTTTGTTGAAGTATTTTGCTCATTTATATTAAATGTAAATAAAGGTGTATTTGACTTCATACGTGCCAACCTACTTTACACTCTCGAATTCTTCCTTCTTGTTTTATTTTAGCTTAATGTATTTTTTACCACGGCATTTTCCTTGTGTTAATTTGTTAGTTACAGTTTCATTTTCCATTCTGTGGAGTAGATTACAATATCTGTTAAAATATCCTGTCAATGATTATTTCATGCAAGGGAAACAGCACCTTTGCTCTATCATCACCCTCTCACGTTTTCCCACTATTGTTCTCACCAATTTTAAACACACTTGTATACAAAATATTATTATTGTCATTGCTATTGTTTTGTTGTCACTATTTGTTTTTGCATTGTTAGTCATTCCTTCCTACATTTACATATTCAGAGATCATTTTCCCTCTACATAAGACTTTTCCTTTCTATTTATTTAAAGCAAGTTTATTGACAATAAATTCTGTATGTTTTTGTCTGTCTGAGTGTAACCTTCATTCATCTGGTTTTCTTTTGGAACTATCTTTGGAATTCTTCATTATTTCACAAAATACAAAGCTCAAACCTAACTGTCTACATCCACCACAAAATAGAATCCAATAAGTGGTTAGCACACAAACATAATGATCTTTTCATTTTAAAAAATATAAATAACAATATTCAAGTTTTGCAAGTTTCTTCTCAACGTGTGCCTTTCAGGCTTTGTGTTGCACACCCTTCATTAATGGTACTTGTACCCTGCCATCAGCATACCCAGCCAGTCATCTAGGAAGGCCACGGTGGATACATTCCTGACAGTGACACACTGATCTATGTCACCTCAGTCAGTGAAAACCTAAAACAGTACTCAACACCCACCAACCTATTTTTTGTTTTGTTTTGGTTTGGTTTGGTTTTTGTACCAGGTATTAAACTCAGGCACTGCTGGGATTATAGGTATGCACTACCACACCTGACTCCAATCTGTTTTTTAAGAACATTTTTATTGGGTAAAAAAAAAAACCTTGGTTGATGTGGTTGCCAGTATTGTTTTTTGTTTTGTTTTCTTCTTTCTTTGAAAACGATGTCCTTATCCCAACTGGCTACTTTGGATGTCCTCATTGCTTAGGTATTTCTACTGTTTTATTATGATGTGCCTTCACATATGATGTGCTTGGTCTTCACATAAATTCTCAAATTTCTATACTTTCCATCAGGTTTAGAAAATTTCCACTCTTAGTTTTTTCAACTCTTGCTTCTGTCTCAGTTTTTTTCCTTCCTCCTTCATGGAACTTTAATTCTACTTACTTGTATGTGACATCTTTCCATTATATGTTTTTTGCTTTCTATGCTGTTTATGGTATTTTCCAGGTACCTGCCCTCCATACCTCACTTGGATATCTGCTATCTGTATGTGTTCTAGTTCACTAATATCATTTTCTGCTAGTATCTAATCTTCCATTAAACACTGTGTTGAACTCTTTATTTTAGATACTTCAATGTTCAGTTCTGGAATTTCCATTTAAATTCATTTATAGATGCTGTTCCTCTGGGGCAAATTCTCCAACTTATGCATTTTTCTATGTCTTTATTTTCTTTCACCTGTTATACAAAGTTATTTTAAATATTTTCATTAATTCTAATACCTTGATCTACATATTTTTTTAATTGGTTTTCTTTTGGGTGTTGGTACCTCTAACCACTTTTTAAATTAAATGCTGGACAACATGCATTTTAAAATCTATGGTGTTGCATTTCTTTAGGAAGAGTTCATTCCTCTTTTTGCTAAAAGACAGGATAGTGGCTAATGTTATAATCCAGTCAAGAATACAGTTGAGTTGAGGCTGGATAGGAATGTTCATAATGCAGTGGTGCCTCTGTTTCACATTCATTTCTTAAGTGAAAACCTCCAGGATTTTCAATTGAAAGCTTATCTTGTAACTCCCATTCTCCCAAAATAATTTTAAGGAAAGGACAATGAGACTTCAGAAAACTCTGCTCTTCTCAAAATTTTTCTGCTTAGCTTTCAGCCGCCTCACATTAAGAAGTTTCAAAATTAATTAAATGATTTGAAGGGAAGACTGTGTCTAGTCCAGTTCCCCATTCATCCCTTCTCACAGAAATCTTGGTCCCTCATATCTCCAACTTGTCTCCTGAGTTATTAGATGCTGCTAAATGTTCTGTTGGTGGTGGTGTTCCCAAGAAGTTGCCCTTTGTCCAGGCAAACACTGAATTCTCCAAATAATGTTCTAAACCTGGTGTTAGCAAATGACTTCAAAGAAATGCAGAAAGCTCCCATTTCATCTCCATTATCCACATTCCAGAATCTTGCACTTTTAGTTCTTATTAATTCAACGTTTTCTAATGTCTTTGAACACATGATTTCAAAATGTTCTATTGTGATTTTTCTAGCTGTTTCAGGATAAACTTTGTCGATAACAAGCTATTCCATCTTAATTTTTAAGAAAACACTTCTTTGTCCTCATTTCACATTCTGAGATTATCTCCCTAGTCAAATGGAAGACTTATTTAAGTTGTTTTGCATATTTTCAGTTTACTGGTTGTTGAGTAGATACTTCTGTTAGTAGTATTGAAACTTATAATGATAAAGGTTTTTAATTTTGGGAACCATCTAGAAATTGAAGCTCAGCTCTTTCAGTTGTCAACATTATAGATTTGGCTTATAAACCTGCTTTTACAGGCATACTTACAGAATTATCATAATAAATAAAGAAATGCAAATAGATGAATTAATGATCAGTTATTCTGATCAAATGCCAAGCTATGTTTAATTTGTGGACCATTAGCTATTTTTGAGTAAAATTGAAAAATAATCCAGCAACATTCAATTAAATCTGACTTCAGTCTAAACATAATATAAACAGTCCTGAAAAGCATCATGTTTTTAGCATGTGGGATCATTAGAATGTATTCAGCAATTTAGTAAGTTGTATTATTTTCTACACACTCAAAGATACTTGCTTAGACTAACCACAGATTTAACTAAAAAATGCCATCCTTACACAAGTAATATACAAATTCAGAATTCTATCACTTAAATTAGTAGTGTTATAATGAGTTATTAAGCCTCCCACAATATGAAGATAACTGAATTCAAAATATTATATTGTTTGATTTTAATTTTTTTCTGTCCATTTACTTTAAGCTGGACTAGGTTTTCAAAATTAACACAATTGGAATTTTTTTGCAAAATAGTCACCCAAAAATTTATTTTGGATTTGGATATACAAGGAGTGCATAAATTATATAATTCTTAACATTTAAAATAAGTTATTTTCATCTGCTTTCACATCTACCAGTTTCAGATTATAATATATTTGCATTTATAAATCTACATATGAATCATTATATTTCAAAAGTAAGAGAAAGACAATAAAAATGACATTTTAAATTATTCCTATTTGAAGGAGAAAAAAGTTTAAATCAATATTTAAACCTAGTTTTCCAGTACTACATGTTCTACTACATAAAGCAAACAGAAACTTTTGTGTAATACCCTTATGAGTCACAATATGTTTAATTAGCAACTATGTTAAATATAATTTCTTCTCTAAGCACCCTATGTGTATCCTCATGTAAAAGTAAATATTTGAATAATGATTATTTCATTGATGGATTCATTATTAAAGAAAATAATTAACCAATTTTTAATTCCACATTTTCTAGACTCAATAGTGGATATGTTATAGGATGTCAAAATTAAAGTGTCTAATGAGGACGTACAGAAAAACTTACCCTGCCTCTTTACAAAGCTTCTATAGTTTTTCTATGAATATTCTGCTTAGCTAATTGGTTATTCAGTTACTTGAGTTTGATTGTACTTATTTAATTCACCAAATAGCATTTACAATCCAAAATGACAACCAAAATTCCAAGCATGATTTTGTAGGAAGTATCTAAATCTCTCTCTGCTCCTACTTCCAGTCTGGAAGGCTCCAGTGAGATAAGAAAACTACTGCTCTACTCTGTTCTCTACTTTCATCATCTCTGTGAATTTGGAAATATAAAGAGTATGAGACAGAGAGAGGTAGAGTAAAACCTAGAGAGAGGGCTTCAGGGAAAATATTCCAAAGAGATGTATTTGGGCAGGACTCTTTCCATGCTACGTCCAAACTTACACACCTTGAGGAAAGGGAGGTATGGTAGGTTGCCATGAGAATATGCCTCTCAGACTTCCAATTATAGAAATTGTCATAAGGCGAGAATCCTAGCTGTTGTTCCATGATTTGTATAAAGGCCATAACCTCTCTTGAGCTGCTCCTAGGCAGTGACTTAATGAAGCAATTATATTAGTAAAATCCCATCGAAGATAAGACTAACCTCAGTTGACAGTGGTTTGACAACTCCAATACAACTTTGCCAAACACCCATTTGGCCACACAGCAACCTGTGAATTCTCTTCAACCTTCTACCTTCTCAGAGTCAGTCTGGAATCATCTCTGAAGACTCTCCCAGACTCCATGGATAATTTCTTATTTCTTCCTTATAGGTTTTCACCTACTAAGATGCCATTCTCAGCATCTTTTCAGAGGAACTGACTAAATAGAGGAGGCCAATTTCTAACTACAAACTTAGTCAGGTATTCAAAGGGACCACTGAGAGACCAAGGCAATATGTTTCTTATAATTGGAAGACTTACCATTAGAGCACTGAATTTGGTTCCTACCTGTAAAAGCTGGAGGAGACTGTAGCCATTGTCTCATGTGCATTAAGGTAATGGGACAAGGAGGTGTGGTGTTTCTTGAGAGGCAGAAGAGTGATGCTGCATTGAAGTCTTGCATTTCCCAAATTAGCAGATAGAAATGACAAAAGCATGTCTCTCTTGGACCAGATGTGCACTGCTCTGCAGAGGTGGCAGGGGTCATCTCAAGTCTTGCAAAGTGGAGAAACTAGAATCTGCCAAGAGAAACTAGAATCTCATCAAAAAGAAGATAGGGCTATACAATTGATCGCCTGGAGATCAAAGAATGGACAAAGAATTGCTGAAGAGGAATAATTCAGCAGCATAAAAACATAAATTTATTATATTTTGAAATCAATGAGAGACTTAACAGACCCTGCAATGAGTCTATGGAAGGAGGGTGCAAAAGTGAAAGTGACATTTAAAACATCTGTGTCTAGCTAAGAAAGAGTGGTCACATCTTGTTTCCTGTTGTTCCATTTCTCGTGACTCCAGAAACCTGGAAGAAAGATACCAGTGAGGAATGGGAGAAGTGGGCTGACAAGAAGAGAACAGAGTTGAATGGCAGTTTCTTTATCTCACTGGAGCCTCTCAGGCTGCAGTAGGAGCAGGGAGAGATTTTGGTATTCCATACAAAATCAAGCTTGGAATTCCTGTTGTAATTTTGATTACAAGTCCTATTTGGTGAATTGAATTAGTACATTCAAACTCAAGTAATGGAAAAACTATTAACTAAAACAGAAATTCATAGAAAAAACTTTTTGTAGAGGTTTTATAAAGAGGCAGGATAAGCTTTTCTCCAAATTAAAAATTTAATGTCCTTAGTTGAGTTTGTTCAACCAACTGGTCACACCTACTGATCTTCATGCAGGATTACTAAAAATATAATAAACTTACACTTATTAATTTACCAATCAGGAGCATAGAAATTCATAAATTCAACTCCTTACAAGTGATTATCTGAGTTAATTTAACTTTTGCAAACCTTGGAAAATTGCAAATTCCTAGTTGATATTATTACTAAGAAAATACTTTGATTATCTATATATAGTACATGTAAATACACTTTTAGATGTATTACTATTAGAATCTGTTGCCAAGTAGCCATTATTAAAAATATTTAAATTGTTCATTTCATCATGCTCTTCTATTTCATTATCAAAAGACAGTATGAAAATAAGCCATGGTGAGGTCATTAGAAAAAAATATATCTCTGTGTTATTTAGTCTACAATGAAAGATTTTGCCTTGACTATTTAGCAAAAGACGTGAATTACATTCACTTTAAGCACGTCTCTCTCTGAACAATTATGTATCTATAAACCAAAATACAAGCAATGAATACAAACTGGATCTTAATGAGCAGCAAGAATTCAAGAGATGAAAAACAAATGAAAGGCCAAGAGAACCACTAATGATGTTACAATTGCCACTATGAGCTTTTCGCATTTGGATAACAACCGCATGATTCATGATCTAACTAACCAAGTTTCATTTTTTCCACTATCAAATTAAAGCTTTTTTGCTAATTTTTTATGACTTAAAACCATTAATTTTGTTTTGAATCTTTATTTCCAATCTCTACCAAATCAAGATGCTGAAGTTAAAAATGAGTCAGACTTCCACTTTTTGCCTGGAAGCTAACACACTCTTCTAATGGATAATTTATTACAAAACAACACAGTGTTTTCTGGCTTTCAAGCTAACCAAAAGTGGAAACACTGTGGTCTTTTCCTTAAATACCTAACATTTTTAAGAGCAATGACACTTCATGTGTACATTTTTACTACATTGAGTTTGTAGTAACTCAATGCTGTTTCTATTATATTAGGGAAGTAAAGTCAATGAGTATTCAGTTATAGTTGAGCATGTCAATTTCTGGAATATATTTAAGGACAATTTTTGAGAAATATGCATATGTTAAAGATGAATGTTTCATTACAAATTCAGATAAACTTGTTTTTTTTTTGTTCCCTCATTTATAAAAGCAAAATGTTGTGTTAAAATATGATTAATAAGCTGTTCAAGCCTTGCTAAAACGCACTTTGGGCTAATTTCAATGTTCTGATTTTATTAGCATATACGATTATTTCCAAAATTTTTTTTATGGATAACATCACCAGTACTGAGCCATTTGTAGGTGGGAAAAGCCTGAGATAATATGCTCCTGGGAACCACTTATTTGATTTTTGTTTTTATTTTCTAGTCCCATTGTCTGAAAACTGTTAGAACATAGCCTTTCAGTTTATGACCATTATCTGAGCATCTCTCTTCCTCCTCAAAAGGACTGACAATGTTCTAAATTTTCAACAAAGTTTGTACCCCAGCTCTTTATGCCCAGTAAAAATGAGAAACTTATTGAATACACAAAAATCATTGTAAGAAGATTATTTTACCATAAAAATTATTTTATATGACTAAATAATACATCAAAGCCAAATCTAAGCCTTATGATCTCTGAAGACTACCAAAAACAATAATTTAGCTAAAAGAGATGTCAAAATACTTGAACATAAAGCAAAAGTGAGAGATATCTAAAGTCTTGCAAATACAAGTACACTAATTTCTATATAAATGAAAATTCAATATGTGGCTTAATTTCTTGCTTTCCAAGGATTTACATTGTTCTGCTATTCAGTTGTTCCAACATTATTCACTGAATAACAGATATTTCCCCTAATTATTACATTGCTGCTTCTGTCATTTATTCAATCCTAATTCATATGAATACTGCTCAATGGAACTACTTCTCTGCTCACTTCCAGTGTTCTCTTTCTACATGACTATGGAATGTTTCACTATGAGTTTGGATTGATCATCTTTGCTTATCATTTTTCCCCCAGAAAGTTTTTAAATTTTTCTTAATATTTATCTCTCTTTATAAACTTCAGAACTTGTTGCCATTTCAAAAATATCTTCATAACTTTATTAGGATTGTATTAATGTTCAGATTTACTTGGAGAAAAGTTTGTACATTTTTGCTTTGTCTTTTTTTTTTTTCAAAAACAAACATGCTTTTCCATATATTTTCTCTTAGAAACATTTCAAAGTTGTGTGTGTGTGTGTGTGTGTGTGTGTGTGTATGTAAAATGTTTTAGTCAGCTATTTCAGTACTATAACTAAAGGATCTGACCAGAAAAATTTTAAAGGAGGAAAAGCTTATTGAGGGCTCACGTTTTCGCAAGTCTTATTTAATAGAAGGCTGGCTCCATTCCCCAGGGCTGGAGGTTAGGCAGAACATCACAGCATAAGAGTGTGGTGGAGGGAACCAGTTAACATGGTGATTAAGCAGCAGAGAGACTCCACTCACCAGACACAAATATACACTCAAAACCACGCCCCAATTCCTACTTCCTTCAGCCACACCCTACCACTTTAGTCACCACTCAGTAATTCCCTATCAGGGGATTAATTCACTGATTGGGTTAAGACTCTTAAAACCCAATCAGTTCTCCTCTGAACCTTCTTGCATTGTCTCACACATGAACTTTTGGGGGACACCTCACATCCAAACCACAACATATACATATATATCCAACCTTCATTCTATGTTAAATATATTTTATTTTAAATATGTTTTGCTTTTTGTTACTGTTACAAGTAGAAAGTTTGATAATTTTTATTATATTTTCCTGCCATATACTTTATATTCCATTCTGAAAATTACAGTGCACTGTTTTTGTAGAGATATATTATTCATCTTCTAATTTTTTTTCTATTTGTTTTCCATGTTCTCTTCTTCATACATACCATTACCTAGATCATGACTCTTTTTTTCTTTCTTTTTAAAATTTTAATTATTTGTTTGTTTGTTGATGTGGTGCTGGGGATCAAAACCAGGGCCTTGTGCATATGAGTCAAGTGCTCTGCCACTGAGCTATACCCTCAGTCCTTGTGTTGACTCTTAATTGCTTATACTCCAAGTCACACAGTCATTTTCATATGTGTTAATGTGTGTACTATACTAACCATAATTTTCTCAAGTCTTTGTTGATTTCGGTTACACTTTCTGCTATTAAGTATTATGCTATTTTTCTCAATTGCATTTCATATACCTATAGATTGTCTTGATATTTTCTCATTCTATCTGTAATTCTATATTTAGAATATAGAATATTACTCTGAAAGTAGTGAAAAATGTCTAAGTATACCCTGAAATCAGTTTTATTCCAATGTATGCTAATCATTTGTTTTTTGAAGACATCATTATTTTATCACTTTTGGAATGCAAATTGCATAAATCTCATTTGTCTGAATGTTTGATTTTGTTGTTGCTGTTATGTCTCCTTGTTTATCTTTAAATATGTTCTATCTGGACATTTTATTTTCAATAGTGAAGGTAGATTCTGCCTGGCTCCTCTTTTTCTTTATCTAAACATTTTTAAAATGTTTTGCTTAGAATATAAGCTTAGATATTAACTATTGATTCTTCATATGTTAGTCTTCAATGTTTTGAGGTTGTAGGGAGGAAAAGAGAGACATGGGCTTAGTTAAATATTGTTTCTGTGTGAATAAGTTGCATTGCCACTTTTATAAGTGTCTCAGTAGATTGGCAGTGCAAACTGTTCCACTGGGTGGTGACATTTTTTAGGATCATTTCAGTAATTCAATGACATAATGAGTGAGTGGTAACTTCCGTGATTCTCAGACTTTGTTGAGGTTGTGAAGACCCAGCTACCTACTTGCTACCCATTGATCTTCAATAGCTGCTATGCAAGTTTTCCTGTGCCCATAGTGAAACCTTCACTCTGAGGTAGGGTAAGAATTTTCCACTTTTATCATGACATATCTCCAGTTCCATAGATTTTGCTAAATTGTGTGCTGTTTTAAAGATGGTTTTATCACAATTTTTTCCACTTATTTTTTCCACATAACATACTCTTCTCAGGACGGGAAGCTGTGAATTTATTCCAAAATCTTCTTCCAATTTGGACCCAGTTTTATTACATTTGACCAAAATTTTTAAGTACATATGGCATTAGTTTGGGATTTTTCAAAATTTGATTAATGAATAACATTACATGGAATGAAGAGTAATTCTATTGGTGAATAACCAATTGTAAAACAATATAAATTGCACATTCTTTGCACTGAAAGTACTTAATGGTGTCTTACAAAAGAAGAAATACAGACATATTGCAATAAGAAATTCTGACATAACTATTTTAAACTCTAACTGAGCAAGAAGGCGATTATAGGTAGGAATTTGAACCATCTTTGGAAATCTGTGTTTATCAAACTTCATACACCATTATCTGCAAAACACCTTATTTTTGAAGCGTATGAAATGTTTATAAAAATTATTGCACACTGTTTTTTCAGACCATCCCCTAAATGAATTCATGGATTTTGGAGGGAAAAAAATGGATTGGATTTTGTTCATTAGCATGTGCTTGTCAGGTAGAAGGATCATTTAAAAAGGTCTATAAGTTACAGAAAAACTGGCCCAATGTAACTATTACAAGAGATACCTAGACACCATATTCCTCTTTTATGTTGAGTATCAACAATTGAAGAGGCATAATAGCTCCAAGAGCATGTAGGATAACATCACTTATTTATAGATTTTTTTTAAAAACCTTATATTGAATAATCATTATCTCAATTATAAAATATAGGTGAATAGTGCAACATTGTGCTATAAAAGATTGATGTTACAGTTTTTGTTTCTCATTAATTTCTGATTAATAATTAAAAATGGTACTTTTTAAAAAATTAAGAAAGTAATCCCACTTAAATAAGTTATAAAAAATTTTACCTAGAAATAAATTTAACCAAAAAGGTAAAAAAGATCTCCAAAATAAAAACTATAAAACATTAAGAAAGAAATTGAAGAAGATGCTAAAAAATGGAAAGTCTCCCATGTTCATGGAATGGAAAAATCATATTGTTAAGACGTCCATCCCAAACCCATCTACAGATTCCATGCAATTCCTATCAAGGGTTAATATCCAGAAGATAGAAGAAACTCAAACCCCTGAGTTGAAAAAAATAACACTCATCTGATTAAAAACACAGACAATAGATCTAAATAGACACGTCTCTGAAGGAGACATCCAAATGGCCAAGAGATATATAAGAAAAAATGTTTGACATCAATAGTGGATGCAAACTGAAATCAAAATGAGATCTTAGAATGCAAACTGAAATCAAAATGAGATCTTAGAATCTCACTCCAGTGAGAATGATTATTTTCAAAAAGCAGAATAATAAGTAATGGTGAAAATATCAAGAAAAGAGATACCTTACATAGTGTTGACGGGAAAGTAAATTAGTATAGCCAGTACAGAGAACATTATGGAGGTTCCTGAAAAACTTAAAAATAGAGTTATCATCTGATTTGGCAATCCCACAATTAGCTATATATACAAAGGAAGTGAAATCAGCCTGCTGAAGAAACATCTGTCTTCCTATATTCATTGCAGTGTTATTCAGAATAGCTAAGAAATGGAATCAAAATAAGTGAGTATGAAGTGGTGAATGGATAAAGAAATTGTGGTGCATGTACACAATGGAATACTACTTGGGATTCAGTTATTTGTGACTACATGGATGGAACTAGAGATTTTCATGTTAAGTGAAATCATACAGACCCAGAAAGACAAGTTCCACATAAACTCACTCATATGTGGAATCTCAAAACACTGATCTCATTCCAGTTGAGAGTAGAATGGTGGTTAGCAAAGGCTAAGGAATGTAGAGATGGGAGGGAACGGGTAAGGTTGATCAATGGGTACCAAGTTACAGTTGGGTAAGAGTAAGAAGTTCTCTTGTGTTATCAAACAGTAGGGTGAACAAACACAAATAACACTATTTCAAAAAACAGAAGAAAGAATTTTTAGTGCTTTTACCACAAAGAAATGATAAGTGTTTATGAAGATAGTAGTGTTAACCTTATTTGAACATGAACAATATACACATGTATCAAAACATCATGTTAAACAATAAATGTGCATGATTATGTGTCAATTAAAATATGTATTTCAAAAATGGTCCTTATTTCAAAACATTTACCCATTAGTAGTTCATTCATTCAGTAAATGATGATTTAGTTCATATTGCAAGAGAAAGTGGTGGTGTTTTGCATCTTTTTTCTCTTTTTATCCTTATAACCATCCTATTAAGTAGATTGTATTAACATCCTAATTTTAATACCAAAGAATCTAAGACTAAGGAACTTATTGACAACAATGTCTAGATTATTCCAGACGTTGAATTTAAATGTCTAGAATTTAAATTCAATTAAATTTAAACCAATTTAACTCTGAAAGTTAAATTGGTCTTCCTTCCAATTTATATAATAAACTTCTAAATTGCCATGCTAAAACTTTGTCAGGCATCAGTATTACTTTTAGTTTTTTTGAAAAATTTATATTCTTTTTGTAACTAAAAATTCTGAATCATAAGGAGTGGAGTAAGGTATCCTTAACACAAAATTATAACAACAATATCATACATGTGCATGCACCCACATACACACAACACCTGTATTGCTAATCTGTCACCATTACATTTACCCTACTACAGCAAAATGCATATCTTTCATTAATTTCAATATTTAATCAATTTATATTGCTGTGCTGTTTTCAAAAGATGATGAAATTTTTGGTCCAGGATAACTGCAGAAACTTTAGTAGGTGTAATACCTCATTCCTTCCAATTTTCACCTATGATATTTACAGTTTACAATTTGCAAAGATTTAGTGTTTTAGTTTAGATTTTCACCAACCTCAGACTGTCTTAACACTTCAAAATTCACATCCAAGATAATCCTTCTGCTCTTTTTGCACTTTTTTCTCAGCACATGAACACTTTGGCACCTTTCCAGATATATCTGCCCATTGACTCCCATACAATTTACTGTAATAGAATTGGGTGGGAGGAGATCCAGCATGTGAGGTTGGTTAAGCACTAAAGTGCCACTTTCTTTATACATTTGCCAAGCTTTGCCTGGTTTTTCCACTCCTCAAATTTGTTCTCAACTTGGGAGGTCCTGGACTACTAATTTTGGTCACAGCCTTGTCATAACACTCTAGTAAATGTGTTAACCTTAAATAACAGAGACTTGCAGAATTTAGTTTCCACATTTTATAAGAAATCATCCTAAGATTATTCCACTTTGACTTTGCCTCAGTTCTTATGCATGACCTCAGCCTTTTTTCATTTAGTATTATCTATCACTGCATGTAACTATTTCCCATGTTTGATCATCCTACAAGTGTTTAATAGCCCAGATATTTGAAATCTAAGGAATAACATTCCTATGTTTTCTTATAGTTTATACATAGGTTGATTTAATTGTGTACTTAAGAACTGCAAGCTCACACAGCAAAGCCAGAATATTGGAATTCAATGGACAAAGGAAAAGAATGCCTGCCCCCCTCTGTCTGTCAATCTTGTTAACAAGATACAATACTCCGATTTTCCAGCTGACTTCCTTTTCAATGGATTTACTGGTGATGGGTATAATGCTAGGGATACCTCTGGGACCCAAGCTTTACTGTTGCTTGCCTCCAACTTCAGCTGCTTCTTTAGGAACAGCCTTGAATTAAATATGTTCTTTTAAAAAATCATCATAAAAATCAAGGTGAGTCATTCAACAGGCTTACCCCCACTGTATCTCAATAATTTCTAAATACCTTTTCTCTAAAGCCAGAAATCAAAATGATGAAATGATCCCATTGGTCCAGACCCCAACATTGTTACTGTTCATAAAAATATTATTTTTAAAAGTTTGCTATATCAGAGATCAAAAATGTCTCACTAATTTTTTAAAAATTACTCTCAAAGCGTAACTATATTTGACATTTTCTCTTCCTTTTTTTCTGAAGGCAAGATAATGCCAATTAGTGTTTAGAGAAATCACTTTTGCACAGGCTAGCTTTCATTTATGGCTTATGGCCTCAGTGTCCTAAATTATATCTATTACTTTAGGCAAAAGTCTGACTTAGTTTTATTTAAAGTGGCCTCATATTGGTTGTGGCTATGAAGAAAGTTAAATCACCTGATGATCTTCTGAAGTGTCATCAATCAGCAGATAGAACAAATGAAGGAGGGTGTACAGTAAAGTCTAAAACATGCACAAATTTCATTGTGAAAATGTTTATATTTCATGTACATAATATTATATGTCATATAATATTTATATATTTACATTCATATCTTTGTGAATATAGTACATAAATATAGTTCATATATTTTTATTTTTACCTTCCCTTGTTTTTACCTTCCTTGTTAAAACTAATCTCTAAAATAAATCTGTACAATATTACTCACTTCAGATCATGTTTAATGGTCATTCTACCTATGAAGTTATCTGACTGTGCTATTTGCCAAGGTAAGTGAGAAATATCATTCCATTCTCTACATGTCTCTTCATCTCAAACAATTTTATCATCCCTACCTAAATAAATGAACCCAAATACCAAATTATTTGCCAGAATAAAAGAACACCTGAGAAAGTGGGATAAAAAATAATTTTAAAAACTATGCTTCTTTCTATATGCCTAATGAAAGTAGCAATCTTTGCAAGGGGTATTTCACTAGTGATTAAATATGTGGTGACTCTGTGATCACTGGGCTTAACATTTAGAAGCAAGATATGCATAATTCTTATACAATAGACTTATGTCTTAATATTGCAATTAGTTCACACAAGATTTTTAATCTATTATTTCTGTAGTTTCTAAATTTTATATATGTAAACTTGAAAACAATTCCAGATATTCTTTCTACTATGTGCTGAACAGAAGCTAATAAAGCTAGTGAAAACCTGGTCAAAGACTTTCTATCTAGAAACCCAAAGGAAGTCTGCAAGCCGATAAGGAGACATGAGGTTGCTTTACAGGATTGATGACCACTGGGTCAGTTGCAGAATCAATGAAGAAGTTCAATAATGGGAAAATCATGGACTTTGGCAAATAGGCTTACATGGTGTTTAAATTCTGGCTTTACAATTTATACCCTGAATGAGGTTAATTTTTTTGTGTGAAACCTTGTTTTTTCTCATCTGTAAAATGGATATAAAAATTCAACTTCATATTAATTAACTAGTTCCACAAATACAAACTCAGTGATTACTATGTGCTATATGCCTAAAAAACTGAATAACAACTCACTTGCATCATTTCTAAAATTGCTCTTAATGTGTTAGCAATGATTCTTTCTGTAGCCTGGGTATTTTGAAGGCTGACTTGTGTTTGATAAGGTTCACATGCAGCATGTGTGGAATTTCTCTTTAATTCCTGGGATTTAGACATTGCTCATATGGGCAGTCACTACAACCTGCTCTATCCACTGGCACTGTAGTAACTTAGAGGGAGCCCACCAAATAGACATGTAGCACAAATTCCCTCTATTGTGGCAGCTTCCTAGCAGCTGGGTCCCTGCACAGCAGTGTGTCCAACTGTGCATTCATGCCTTTGTTGTTGTTGCTGTTATGCAGCAGAAACTGAATCCAAAGTTTGGTGCCATGCTCTTCATCTTCCTGGGCCACAATGCCTCTTTGTGGTTCAAAAGCGCAAGGGAACATTTTTCTGCCCATTATTATTGCTGGTTCATATCTCATTTGCTCTGCACTATCACCCAGAGATTTATTTTGCCTCTAACTGTTTTCTTGGGTCTGTCTCACCCTCTGAGTTGCTGCATGAGGTTATTTCCTCCCCTTGTGTAATGATTTGCATTTTTACAACTTAAATCTTGGTTTTATCATTTCTTTACCATACTTCTAATGCCTCTAGGTTCTTTATTAAAATTATTTCCCTGTCCTCCCCTGTGTATGCAACATCATCTAAGTTAGTACCATCCACAAATAAAAATGTGTTGCTTATTGTCTTTTTCTCCGCATTCACAAAATATTGAATATAAATGAATTAAACATTCCAACTTTGAAATATCCATATTTTTTCCTAAGAACCCAAACATTTTTCCATACCTTTGTTTTATTTATTTATTTTTACGTAGGACTGAGGATCAAACCCAGTGCCTCCCACATGCTAGGCAAGCATTCCACCGCTAAACTACTACTCCAACCTAAACTTAAACATTTGTGTGTGTTTATTTGTTGAAGACTATAAACCAATGTCAACATATGCGACCATACAGAGGCTAATTGAAATATGTTACATCAACTTGTGTTGTGCATCAGGTTAAATACCACATATTCTTTGCTTTTTTCTTTTATTTTTCCTCTTATACTTGATGCATCATTTTATTGGACTTACTGAGCCTAAACTTACTTAATTCTAATTGATTAACTTTTATTTCTTGCTAACAGTAAGTATAGGGTTTAAGAAAATCATTCTGGAAGGTTGATTGGCTCTTCAGGGTCATGATATTGACTTTTAATAACTTGCACATGATACTTCTCTGAGGAAATTTTAACTAAACTATGTTTAAAAGAAATCTATGTGTGAGTCAGGATTCAGTTGTGGGTCGCAAAACAATTTGTCGTTCATAAATTACAGTTAACTATCACTATGCCAGCAGTAAAAATGTATTGGTTGAAATATTTAAAAACCAATCTCAGGCGTCAGTTAGTTTTCCTCAGGGGCCTGCTGGAAATGATGTGGAGGGGAAGAAAGCACGTTTTGAGGCCTAATCTATGTGGAATTACCTGTCTCCTGAGAACAACCTCAGTCAGTCTCTGTAAAGGAAAAGCCACAAAAGGGAGTACACATCATGAATGTTGGAAATGACTTCAAAATCATCTAGTTCAACCCTTCATTTCACAGATGAAGGAAAAGATGCCCCAGAGAGATTAATGTAGAGGACAAGGTCACACAACTGAGGAAACCGTCTGTTTCACGTTACCAGTAGGGACATCCCCTGAATCCTTCCCGGCTAGTTGTTTCACTTAGGCCTGAGACACACACGCTTCTAGCATTTTATTAGAAAGGAATTACTTTAGATTAGATGTCCTTAAACTTATTGAATTAAAACCAATTTAATGCTAGGTGCCTGGAAAGATCATTTCTATCTTTATAAAAAAAAATAGGTCATTTCACCTAAATAGAGTAGATAATAACCTAATTTTATTGCTTGAATTTCAAAATAGTACATTTTAAAATTCCATCTAAATGGCTTCAAAGATTTGTTTTTTGGCACCAGGTCAACTAGGAACCTCTAGAAAATAATATTGATATTGTCTGTTTTATATCTTTCTATATCCTGTTTCTTTATGAATGTCTCATATGGAAAGTGAATGAGGAATATAAATATGAGGAAAAATTATTCTGACTCCCCAGGTCCTTCATAAACATTGTTATCAAGAAAGGTATTGAGATGGGACATCGAGTTCTGTTCCCTACAAAGGAAATATGTTCAAATAGAAATGGATGGAACATGAGATCAAGAGACTCCCATTCTCAGATGTTTGGCCAACAACTTCACTACTCTGGAGGACAGAAGTACAGAAAAAAAAATATTTTTCCCAAAAGAATGTTCTAAAAATAAAATTATACTTAGCTTCAGAAAATCACTTTACAAAGGGAAACACAAGATGGAGATCACAGCCATGGAAATTTGGATTTCTCTCTCCCTAGTTTTTCTACTCCTTCTTGTTATATTGATATTGTTAGATAATTATTTTTCAAGTCTATATAGAAACCCAAAGGCCTGGAGGTCATTGTAAGCACATATGTTAATGATGCACAAAACAAACTTCAAAATATTTGGTATTAAGCAAGTGTAACTACTTGAAACTAAGATATCTATAACCTAGAACTAAATAAATCTTACTAATTAAAGCTCTTAATTACCAAAACAGCTTCAATTCTTTTAATCTAGCATAACTAATATTTTTACTACCTAATCAAGCAATGTTGCTTAAACAAGAGCAACATTGTTGAACCTAAATATTCCCCTTTGCACTCAGTGCAAGATACTTTGTTTAAATTTCAATGTCAATCAATTGGTAATTTGAATATGTATTTTTTAAGATTAGCAAAATTATGGTATGAAATTGTTGATAGAAATGTCGTTAAGCCACATATCACAAGTGCAGTATATTAATTCTCATATACCTATTGCAAATGACCTTGATGATAATTATGCTTGTGGAATTAGGAATGTCTTTTTTTCTGATTTGTACATGACAAATATTCAACTCAGTAAAAACATTTGTGCAATGAATTTCTTTAAGGAATTATAACAGAGTCAAATGTAGTGCCTGCCATAAAGGGGCCTGCATTCTAAATAAGAATATAAATGATGTTATTCATTTTAGATTTTATTAGCTAGAGAATTAAGATAATGTATTCAATGTACTGTGATAGCAAAAAATGACCTCAGAATTTTATAAACAAAAGGTGAAGCATTACATATGAACAATCATAATATTTTATATAAATCTCTAATTTATATATCCTGTGTGAATTATGTTAGTATCTGTATGTAGCATTAAAAGTGATATTATATGACCACCATATGAATTATGAATAATCATAAAATTATGATGAATTCTTGAAAAGATAATTGTATTACTAGTCATACAGTTCATACTGCAGCTTTAAAGTGATCTTTGCTTCTCAATCAGCCCTATTAAAAACAGTAACTTTACTTGTATTTTGGCTAGTATTATATACTCACTTGCTATTCCCTGGTATTGCAATCTTAGCATACTTAGGGAATATGTGTGTGTGTTAAATACCTAAAATAATACAATTAAACAAGGTCACTTACAGCAATAGAAACTTAATTAGAACTGTAATCACAGTAACAAAAGTAATGTCTGCGAATATCAATAACAAGACAATTGGGGAAAAGAAAAAAAATCACCGCACACACACATATGCGCGTGTGTGTGTGTGCATGCGTATGCACAGCTGACAAGACTTGTTTCAAAAGGATTGTTTTAATAAAATATAGTATGAACATTTTCTAATTTACCACTTCTCCTAGAGCTGCACTACCAAGCCAAGTAGCAAATCATTTCTCACACACATATTTAGTATCACGTTTACTTCCTGAAATAGAGCTCATTTTGGTCATTTGTATTCTAAAACAGAACAAAAACACCTATGGAAAGGCTGCATGACAGTAGAATGTATTATGTCATGTACATTTGAAAAGAATAAAAAATAAATAAATAAAATAAATCCACTAACTAAATTTAAAAAATCCTGCATGAGCAGAGGTGAATTGCTAGCAGTCACCCAAACATGAAGAGAGGAACAGCCTCTTCAGGTTTCTCTCATTCTCATCTTTTACAAGAATAGAGGTGTTTAACCAAAGTCTTCTAAAAGCCACCACCTTAACTTCAGATTAATAAATCCTCTCTCCTTCCACTTTTTCCCACTTCCCCATGGAAATTTTTTACAAGCTTCATTATTACATTCTTCATTTTTAAGAGTGTATTACAAAACTCTCCCAGATGTCCTTCTGGTGTCCTGCAAGTGAATGTCTCCCATTGTATAAATACATGTGTGTGTTTCACATGCATTTTGTCTCAAAGCTGATGTTATTCATTCAGGTACACTTACAGAATTGGATTATGACTTAATCTTGCCAAAATGACTAAGATTGAACTGTTCTGCAATTCATACTATTAAGTATTCCAGACCATCACAGATCAGGTCTGCCACTTTAGCTGGATTTGCCATGGAAACCTGAGCCATCTGGTTCTCTTGCTACAACTTATTTAGTTTGGAGTTCACACCTCTGGTTTCACAGTAAAGGTTCATTTATTGAGCACTTACTCTCACATGACATTGTGCAAGAGATTAGGAGATGACATAAATTTAAAATAGTGAAGCACAATTTGTCAGTTATACTAAATGAGGACTCAGAATCTTCATCTATTTTTTCAGGGTTGTTTGCACACTATGGCCATACATTTTGTTCAGCATTAATGAAAGCAATAGTGAGAATAAAACTGCAGTGTAGTAAAGATTTTGATTTTTTAAAAATTTATTTATTTTTACATACTTCATTTTGATTCATTGTACATAACGGGGGTACAACTTTTCATTTCTATGGTTGTGCATCATGTAGATTCATACCATTCATGTAATCATACATGTACATAGGGCAATGATGTCTGTCTTATTCTACCATTTTTCATATCCCCGCTCCCTCCCCCTCTCATTTCCCTCTACTTAATCTAAAAAGAAGGTTTTTGACTTTTGTGGAAGGTTAGAAGCATACAATGAAAAACTAGAAATGGGGAAAGTTGCAACACCCTCTCAGGATAGGTGTACAAAAGATGAGTACTTCCAACAATCACTACCAAAGCAAACATATAGTCAAGATCAAAAATATGTCTTTTTAATATGTCCTTTCATCTTAAATGAAAAAGATTGTATTTTTAACCACATAGATGCAGTACAAATATCTGTACCTTTTGCATAGGGAGAATCTTGAGATTCTACTTCTTGCCAATAGATCCAATTATATTCCCTCTATATTTACATCTCCATCCTATCAACACATCTATTCATATAAACTGATATTGTATTCTATTACCTATATATGTTTAATATTGAAAATATTAAAATTTTCTAGGATTCTGTCATTTATAGAAATTGCAAATTTAACAACAAGTTATTTCATTTGCCATGACATTTACTCATTTATTTGGTAGATCCAGATATAATTTAGACATCTCATGGTTAAATTAGTCACAATGGATTTTAGGAAACTGATAGTTAAAAGTGTCTCTCTGATATGCATGGGACTATCTCATTTTCATGAGTATAACTTAATTTATAATATGCCAGCAAATATGTATCTTCTATGATAGTAGGTACCAACAGAAACACAAGTTATCCTTTGGGTATTCTTTGAATATGTGACCTGGCTTTAAAGCACAGATTTTGGAGTCAGACTGACATGAATTTAAATTAGAAGCTGACCACAGCAGTGGGATGGTCCTTAACTTGTTTGTCTTCCTTCTGTAACACTTATGCTGGTAACATCTGGAAAGGTTTTCAGGAACAATCTTTATTTTAGAAAGAAAATAATTTTACTATGAGAGAATTTCAAATTCATCTGGAAGCCAGAGGACATTACTAAAGAGGTTTTCCTTCATCCCCCTAAATCTCACCACAGTCATATAGAGTCCCTACCTAATAGACACACCAGGATTCCTTCTCTGTTTGAATTCCCTTCCTCACTCCACCGGCCCTTCCCTAGGACTCTTGTCTATAGCCATGTAAGGGTAGAGTCCTGCAGAGGTGTCCAGCCTTGGGGAGCACTGTTGGAGGATACTTCAAATGCCTCTAATTTTTCAGTGTAGAATACCTACAAGATTAACCTGTTGATAAGGCCAGTCTCCTAGTCAATGAAGATTATTTTGCTACCCATGCCTTGTCTCCTGCCTCTATCAATAGAGACTTTCTTCTGGTAGTTGGATGATGGACTGGAGGGAAAAAAATATGTAGGTTAGAGAAAATGGAGTCCCTTGTTGCTGGGCCTCAGTTATCTATAAAATGGATGCAACATTACTTTTCTCAGAGGAATTTTGTGAGGACTGAGTCTGAAATAATCTATAAAGCAAGTGACACAGTGGAAATATTGAATAAATTGTAGTTATATTTAATCATTCTCATCAATCCACCAAAGCGTTGAGTTCCTAGAATTATCAGTTTATCCTTATTTAGTCTTCTCATTCATATTTAGTGCCAAAATTATATTCTTAATATTTCTCATGATCAGATTAGCATACAATATGCTAGTGACTCTAAATACACATACAACACATGCATGCATACACATATGTATTCAACATGGTATGTTCCTAAATAGGAGCTTAAGAAAAATCTTTTAATCATAGTAACTTGTGGATATTTCCTTTCTAACCAAGAGCAGAACACAGAAAATCTATTTCAATTCCCTGCACCGTTCCTCCTCCCGTACTCCACCCTCCCTTTGGCCCACATCCTCAGTCTTCCTGTCAGGAATGGTGGAGTGGTAGAGTACACACCCTAATCAAAGCAAGGCACTGTGGAGGCAGCAAGATACACAACAAAGATTAGGGAGGAATAAAAATGACTCCAGAATAGTCCACTGATAAGAGTAAACTTGAGAACAGACGTTTTGGACAGGTACAAATGTAAGAGAATTCACATAGGAGTGTCTCAATATGTCACCACTGAGGAAAACTCATAATGGAAGAGATAAGATTGGGCTGCTTGCTATCTTTACATTTGTATGCACTTCAAGTCTCTGCCTACAGCACATTACACTGATTAGTTCTGTTTATTGACATCGTAGTTGTAGCCCAGGACACATGTTGGGACACATTAAATCACTTATTAATAGGAATTATTACTTTTTAGCTGTCACAAGGGCTTCCACAGGAAAATTGTCACAATGCTTTTCCATTACTTGAACATCATGACAGATTTCACATTTGTAAAATGATATTTGTATTACCCTGAAGCTATTGGAACATTTAAATCTACTAATAGCCACTATATTCTTTTTTCATAAATTAGAAGAGAAAGAAGGAGAAAAGTACCAGACTTTAAGAAAACTACATGATATTTTAAGAGAAGTAAAGAACTTAACCAGAAAAGGCAGGTGTTTACACTTGGTTTTCACTTCATAGAAAAATAAATGCTAATGAGGCTTAAATGTAATAATTTTCTGTATTTTTTATACTTTCTCAGAATAAGCTATTAGTATTGACAGATTTTAATACTTTTTTACACACAGTAAAACATAAAGCAGGTCAAAAAGAGAGTTCTACTAATAGAAAATTTCCTTATTGAACTGTTTAACAATAGAAAGGGACATTGCTTAGTAGTCTGCCCTGACTATAATGCTATCTACAAGATCCTAATCCAAAAAGTAAATAAAATAATTGAGGAATTTATTTGCAGTCCCAGAAATTCATAAAATCAGGATGAAATTTTCATCCCACTCCTATTAGTGGCCAGTCTCCTCATAATGAGGTTTGGTAAAAGCATATTACCAAAGGGAAAAGAAAGTAGTCAGAGTAATGTTCTCACATAGATGTGTACTTAAGTAGCATTGGGTTCTTATTACCAGGCTGCTCCTCTGCCATGCTCAGAACTGCCAAATCAGATGGGACAGAGTAGATTACTTGACATGGTGTCAAGTGCTTATAGGATTCTGGATGAATAAGCATCTTTATTTAACCACCATGCTGCTAACCTTACATGGGAAAGGGTCTGAAAAGGTTAATGTAAACACTGTCTGCTTCCTTCAAATCACACCAGAATACTACATCTGGTGGGTCACCTCACCCTGCAGTCAAAACTCAAAGGACATTTGCTTTGTGAATGTCAGGATAATTTTATGAGAACCAGACACCAGGCAACTAATGTGGGGCTCAGGAAAAAAGGCAGATTGTTGCATGTGAACTGTTTGGGTTATAATAAAAGGGTATGAGTGTGAGGCCAAGACCTACTATTGTAGTCATTGAAGCTTCCAGACAAATTACAACTATGCTATGCCTAACATCAAATAGCAGGGAAACTCTGCAGTAATGAGATTTTGGAGCACAGTGACTCCACATGAGCGAAAGTCATGGATTAGACAATTCAGTCACATCTGGCCAGTTTTGTGATAAGAATAAAGAATGCCAGCATGAAACATGGGACTCGTGTAACAAAAAAGCACTACCTTTATTTGTTGCTTACACTCATTGTATACATAACCTGTTTATTGATTCAATTAAGGATTCTCAAATTGCTTCCCACTCTGCCCTCTCCCACCACAAATAATGCTATAGTGACCACCCTTGAATATTCCCACTAACATGAGTTTTTTAAGGTCACACACACACACACACACACACACACACACTTTCACAGGTTATGAAGTTTGCATATACTAAAATTGCCTAAGTAGGGCTATATTTTGCTGCAAGATTGCTAAATAACTGCACTGAAAATATATTGCTTTTGTAATTAGGTGAGATAAATAATGTTACATATAGAAAAAAATGTTTTGTTTCTCATCACCCCTATAGGAGCACCATAATATATTTAGTTACATAATGTAGCAATCTATCTAATCCCAGGCAATTACTTGTTTTTTATTTCTCTTTCTAAAAGTAACATATCTATTGAATCTATGGTATCTACCATGCAGATAATATTGACAATAACTTCTGCAATTCATTGTAATTCTTCTCAGTAATCCATCAGCACTCCTACTTATCTGTCAGCCTTCCTTCCTTCTGCTTTAATTTGATCCATCATAATTTCTCGGTATCTACATATCTACTGTTCTCCAACTCAGTGGCATCGTACAGATGTCTACCTGAGCCCAAAATGTGTCTCTGATCATACATTCCAAACATCCTTAAAGGCTTCAGAAATATGCCCCCCTCTCATAAACCCGTACTGGTTTACAAACATTGATTCTTACGCTACATTTCATATTTTTTGCAATTAGCTGTTGATATTCATTTCTCAAAAGTCGTAAAGTTCTCAGAGAAGGAGTTGTATCTTTTTTGTATCCCCAGAACCCCAAAATGCTAACTGTTCCACAAATATTTGGTGAATGGGCTTTTATTTCCACTTTTCAAATTATAGTTAATAGACAAAACAATTCTGTATTAAGGTGTTAATATAAAATAATACTCTTTCAATACGTTTTTAAAATAGGCAAAACTTTACAACGTATTTGTTAAGTATTTATGTGTCTGTGGGAGGGATATTAAAAGAAAAACAGGAATAGTAAACTTTAACTTTGAGATATGTTATTTCTAGGTTGAAGGCCAAGGATAGAATGTAGGAGAAGAGTGTAGGTAAATGTAAATGTTTAGAAATACTCAAGTTCTTGGATTGCACAATACATCGCAGGTGTTAGTTTATATTACCAATAATATTTAAACAAATAAAACAAGAGGGAGTCACATACGGACCAAGAATCCATTAAGAAAAGAATCACAAAGCATGATTAATCAAATCCTGTGTCCTGCCTCTGTCAAACAACAAAGGAAGAAAGAAAAGGTGTGTATGTGTATGTGTGTGTTTCTAAAATGAGTGCTTCTTTCACAGAAAATCTTGGATTTTGTAATGTCATGACAGGAGAATTTTATAGAAACATTTTAATTCAAAAATAAATACATATCATCATCAGTGTTAGGTGATTGTGAGCAAAATACAGCTTTCCTTTTGCTTCTCTAAAACATGCCTGTTTCTAGCACTGCTTTTAGCAGTGAGGGTTGTAATCCCATAGATAGACAGCCTTGAGTTATTGTACAGCCAAGGATCCTTTCAACATGCCTCAATTCATGCCATCCAAATGGCTGTCTGTTCTATAGATGCAATATACAGGTTGCTGGAGAATTTATGGAAAACACAAAATATGATTATTGGAACCCCTAAAGCAAATAGTCAAAACTTCAAATAAGTCTCTGTTTCTCAACACTGATAAGAAGTCAAATTATTTACCCCATAGGTGGTAGAAAGGTGCATATTTAAAAGTTCAACCACACCAGGATCTTTCTCATAATACTCCATTAAGGAAATTCAGCTAAACCTTAATTCTTGCCACTTCTGTTCCCTTTGCTTGGACATCCTCAATCTTTTTGAGGCATTTTTCTGTTCCCACCTAGGATGGCTGCTTAGACTCCATTTTCAATGCCTTCTCAGTTTTTAAAGAGTTGTCAAGTGACTTTTCCTCCGCACTTATTTTTTATTCCTCAGTTGAACTTTTTCTCTCTACAGTGTTAAAGTTCTATTAACTCCCATTGTACTCTCATAACTATTCTGTCTAGCCTTTGCATATATCTCTTTCCTCTTTCACTGAAGGGACATACTATATCTCCCAAAAATTGTTGAGTAAATTACTGAATATTCAATAAGTTTAACAGTTTGCAGAGTCCACTAAGGGGAAAGATAGCAAACGGACATTTTTTAAGAAAGGTGTGCAGTCAGAGCAGGAGTGATGGTGAGTTTCTTGGACTCTTGCAGTGCAGGGGATTGAACCCAGGACCTTGTGCATCCTCTGCAAGAGGTCTACCAAGGACCTGTACTCCCAGCCCATGAGTTTCTTGACCTGTTGATCAAGCTGACTATTGCTCTCTCCTGACCTAACAACATGTGGTGAAATCTATTTATCAAAGTCAAAATAAATGAAGGAATACTTAGTCATGAAAGGCAGCACAATATAGAGAAAAGCTTGCTCTCTGACTGTCTGATGACTTAAAACATGGGATCTCAGTTTTGTTATTTATGATATTAAATGTTAAACCCAAGTAATCTCTCAAATTCTGCAAGTAGACCTAGTGTGATTCTATATATGAAGAAATTTAATCTGAGACAGAGTAAAAGTGAACTTGCATTTTTCTGAATTCGATATTGATGCATCTTCTTTTGTATTTCATTTTATTTAGATATTTTCAGAAATCTGAAATACAGGAGAAAATCACCAAGTAGTCATCATTTACCAATCAAAAAGGAAAAAAAAAAAGTTGTTCGTTTTTGTGTCAACAAACTGTTTTATGTGTTAAAGAAAGGAAGGCTATTCTGTCTGGATAATTTTTTTTTCTTTTTTGCTTTCTTTTTGGTCTTGAATGGAAATGAGTGCTATGTTATGGCAAATTTTATGACATCTGCCCATTGAATTGGGTATATAAAATCACCTCTTCTGAACACTAGAAATTCATTTAATTCCTAAAATGGAAGACCACATTGAGACAAATTCTTGACTGGCTTTTGTAGTTAGGATGCTTTTAATACACTTCTAAGAGGTTGAAATAAGTAACAAAGCCTTTTCAATTATGGTTTCACGTTCACTTTTTAAAGCAAGAAGATAATGAAATATTTACAAAAATTGGCATCGGTATATTTAAAGTTTTATGTATTAAAATTTTATAGTAAAATTCTATATGGTCTAAACTGTATTGGAAATACATAAAATGCTTGTTAGTATAGAAAAATGACTTTGATATTTAAAGGTTAAGTATAGCACTGTACCATTTCCTCCCTATATAAAATCCTATTCTACCTTGAACTAAATCAACAAAGTACAGTAAGATGCAGCTGGAAATAAACCTATTTGTTTGTCATTTACATAACTACTTTTTCAATTATTCTTCTGAGGCAGAAGATGAACTAAAATGCCTGCCAAGAATTTAATGCTAAATGGAAAAAAGAAAAGATATGAGCTTAGTGTTCACGTCTAGCAAACACTGAACTCTCGAGACGTCTTGTTAGACATATTGGTGCTCAAGGTAGAAGAAAAAAACATTACAGGGAGCCACTGAGGGAGAAAAACTAGATTTTAAGGGAAGGATTATTTTTCTCTTTTGTAAGAGATTGTCTAGCCAAATGCAAAAGTAAGTAAAACAAAAGACGAAATAGGTAACCCACTAAATATACAGTTTCTGGAAGTAGAGGTGACCTTCTCTGGAGATTTATTAGGGATTATTTCCTGACTCACAAACCAAATTTCTCTGAAATGTACTAATCTCCCCTCAGGGCATTCTGTAATAACAATACTTCCTAATTCACTTGGTTTTGACTGCAATTCTGCTTTAAATATTAATTTTAGAGGAGGTCTTATTTGCAATTAACCATGTAATTAGACTGTAATCATATGAAATTCCACACTCCAAAGTGAATGTAGCATAACATGAAACTAAAAAGGAAATAAAGTTAATATCCACGGAATTACTAGGAAGTCAGACCTCTACTCTAGCACCTTCATGAACTGGAGACGCAAATATTAAATGAAAAATCATTTTCTGAAATAGTGAAAGGGAAATGGCAAGACTATAGAAATAAAAAGGTATGCACCCTTATCTGTTTATTCAGCCAAGCCTACCATCAAGGGGAAAAAAAGGGGGGGGGGGCTGAGGAAGAGGAGGAGGGGAAGAAAGAGGAGGGGGAGGAGAAAGAGGAGGAGAAGTGGAAAAGAAACTCAGTGCTTCCTAGAACTGGTACAAATGCAAAAGACTGTTGTATGGACTTGGCCAGTTGAAATGCAGATTGTTGTCCAAAATCCTTTGGGAAAGGGCAACAGGCATACTTGAACAGGATGCTCCATAGCCAAAATACTTGCACTGTAATCCACAAGACATTTGGGAAAATTTTGAGGACATTTGAAGCTTCGGAAAGTCCTAACATCTGTGTCTCAGTTTCGTAGTTGAAAAACTGAGATTTTAAAATATATAGATATTTAAATGAAAAAGAATTGTGGAAGAGAACCTATGGTTTTACCTTAGGTTACCTACCCTGTTAATTTATATGTTTGCAAAATTTAACAAGCAGTTTCTCAGTGCAAGTCTATTCCTGTGAGGTTGAGTTTGCTTAGACAGCTAGGTTTTTTAACTCAAAGAAGAATCTAATTAACTATATAGTTATTAAATTAGGTAATACTTGAGAAAAAAAATCACCCAGATGTTGATGTTGCAAAAAAATTTTGCAACAAGTATAACAGTTACAGAGTAAATACACTTTTGAAGTGATAAATACTTATCATTTGGAAATATGTGATGTTTCAGGTCATCTACTAATTTGGATATATATATATATGTATATATATAAAATAATATGTGTAAAGAATATATATAAAGATACATATATAAAGAGACATATATTTATATATCCAAATATATAGATATACTTTTAAAAAACTTCTGAATTACAATTTCAACATATCAATTTTATAGATTTTTTTTAATGAAGGCAGAAAACTTGAAATAGTGTCCAGATTTTGAATACAAGACTGTGCAGCTCTAATTCTTGTTTACATCCTATAGTCCTAGGCTGCTGGTTAATTATTAAGAAGCATAAAAGACCCCAGCATTTAACTCCATTATTCCACTTCTAAATAGGAACCATAATTCATAATAAATAATTAGGAAAATATCAATAAAAAATAATAGAGGACTGACTAAATAATTTATGGATTGACTGTATGATAGAACAGAACATTAAGTAATGTAGAAAAATAGACATAATACCATCTTAATTTTTAAAAGCTTGATATAAAAGTGCACTTATCTACTGTATAATTTAATTGATGCTTTATGTCCTATCTACTTATAACATACCTTCTTATTATGTCTATCAATCTTTCCATACATAGATACTATCTTTTGATATTGGGAACATGGCTGATTTTTCTTTGTAGTGTTTACTATTTTCCAAATTTTGTTCAATCATTGAATATTACTTTAATAGTTTGGAAAATAAACCATGAATATAAAAGTGAGATACATGTGACAACAACATACAATTAAACACTTAGAAGAACAAAAACTGGATTCAGTAACCCAGACCCAGAATCTAGTAAGTAATATGCTAATATTGTATTTCTAGTAATTTACCTCAGAAAGCCTGCTCTGTAGATAAAGCAGAACACAAGACAAAAATAACAAAATAATCAAAATTCTACTCCCATTCACCAACTCCTCAATGAATTTCAGAAATTACATTGATCAGAGAATGGCTTGGCCTCTTAAAGAAAGCTAAGCTAACAAAATAGAGAACCTATTATCTCTACCATTATCTTTATTCCTAAAGGTACCAAATTATATATCAAACTGGAAGAACATATCTCTTGACATTTTCTCCATAATAAGCTTTAATCCAGATCAAATCTGTGTGTGTGTGTGTGTGTGTGTGTGCATGTGTGTGTGTGTGTGTGTGTGTGAGAGAGAGAGAGAGAGAGAGAGAGAGAGAGAGAGACTGGGAACTGAACCTTAGTTTCAATCTAGCTCGTGATAGGCAGGTGTTCTATCACTTAGCTATACTTCTAGACACTTTTTTTTTTTTTTTTTAGACAGGGCCTTCCTAAGTTGCTAAGATTGGCCTAGAATTTGTGATCCCCCTGCCTCAGCCTCCCAAGTAGCTGCCATTACAGATATGCACCTATGTGCCCCATAAGTTCAAATCCTTTTAGTTTTTGCTGTGATATAGGCATTTTTAAAAACTGTATATGTACAACTTTTTAAAACTGCAGCCCCAGGATAGTTTTTCTGGACCTTTCTCCATCTATTTGGGACATAACTCGTATATAGATCCCTGATCCTGCCTCATATGGAGACTGAACTCCTACCTTTATAACAAAACTCTTAATAAAGACTCTCTTTTTTTTTTTGAAATGCAGAAAATTTTGTATTACAAGTACTTAATGACTTCACATTCAACGAAGAATATGTTTATTTGCCTGCACTGCTTTCCAGTGGTTACTGGAGCTCTCTGTGGAACTGTAGGTTTTTCTTAGGGACAGAAAAAGTACTAAAAAGTTATGTTTTTGTTTGTTTGTTTGTTCATTTGTTTGTTTGTTTTAATACCAGGGATTGAGCCCAGGCATGCTTTACAACAAAGCCACAATCCCAGCCCTTTTTATTATTTTATTTTATTTTGAGACAGAGTCTTAGTAAGTTGATCAGGGACTTGCTGATTCTGAGGCTAACCTCAAACTTGTGATCCTTGTGCCTCAACCTCCCAAGTCACTGGAATTGTAGGCATGAGCCACCACACCCAGCCTAAACTATTTTTTAAAAGCTCAAAACTTTAATGGCAGGTAGCAAGGAAAGAAAATGGTCAGAAACAATGGATCCTTTCTGTTTTCTTTTGGAATTTGTTCTGCTTCTAAACTATTTTGCTGGTGGTTGGTGGTATGAGGTATTGTACCCAGGGTCACTTTAGCACTGAGCTACATCCCCAGCCCTTTGTATTTCCTATTTTGAGACAGGGTCTTGCTAAGTTACTTAGGACCCTGCTAAATTGCTGAGGCCTAGCCTCAAACTTGCAATCATCCCACCTTAGCATCCCAAGTTGCTCATATTACAGGTGTGGACCACCACACTCAGCTCTAAACCATTTTGGTAGAGTCAAATTTGTGGTGACCTATCTCATTTTCTTTAAAATATATTTTTAAGGCTGTATTTCAGCTGTAATATTCTAATTGTAAATCATGTCCTACTATAACTTTGAATATATTGCATTTGTGTTTCCAGGTTGCTTGTGTACTAATCTCTCTGTATCTAAATGTGCACAGGTACACATCTATCTGCTTTTCTTCTGTGTACCAACCAATTGCTCATGTCTATGACATACAATTTGCTGTTCGTTTATTGGTGTACATCACTGTATTCCGTTTAGCCTTTTTGAACCAGTAGTTTAGAAAGATTGTGTAACTTTTAATATGTCTTTGGTAGATGTTATCACTGCAATTTTTTAAGTCAGAGGATTTCTAACAAAAGTATTCAAAATATTGTTTTGATTGCATCATTTTCATTTGAAGTTATCTTCTCTCTTTTTATTTATGTGTGTTATAATGGATACTAAATTCTAATGCTTTTTAAATTGATTTGTAATTTCATCAATTTTATGCAATAATTTGTGACAACATAATTAAGCCGGAATTTACTTCTTGTAGTTTGCTAATGAAATGAAATGATGTCATTTTATAGGTAAGTTATTGGTTCTATATTACTTTTTGGTTCTATATTATTTTCCTTTATTAGTTCTATATTGTCATTGGTTCTATATTATTTTCCTTTATTAGTTATTATGTCTTTCTTTGGTTAAACTTTCCCTAGTCCTACTCACTCTCTTATTATGTCTTACAGTCTAAAATCCTATGAATTTCTGTCTTCCGCATTTCCATTATTCACATTTTGTTCTAATTTCCTATATCATTTTACTTTATTCCATTAATCTAGTCTCTAGCAATTTTTCTAATGTTTATTAAGCATTTTTCATGTGTCCTGAAATACTCATTTTTTTCCCTGTTCCACTTTGCTATGATGGGATTATTTGAAAAATGGTTTTATAATTTTTAGGCATTCAGAAAGAAAAGGTAAGCTGTGGAGCATTGTATATGTAGTGATGACTCTTGTCTTAACACTGGGTAGCTTTTCTTGAAAGCAGAGCCTGGGGCAGGGCAGGGTGTATGTTCAAGACATCCTTGTTACTGCTGCTCCTGGTTTTTTTGGTAGTTTATAAGATCTCTTTGTTCTTAAAATTTTAAGCTTTAAACTTGATCTTTTAATTTTAAGTCATGACATGGATATCTGGGAGTGGTATAGTCTACATAGGGAATTCTCTACCTTTGTATCCACTCTGAGGAAGGTTCATGATTAACAATGTCTTCCAATACAGTTGTTCAATTCTTCTTCCTCCTCCCCAAAACATATGCCTATTATTCATTCGCAGGCATTTGGCCAAATGCTTTACATGTATGGTCACATTTAATGATATCAAAAATTCTATCTCAAAGATATAAATGGCCCATTTCCCATGAAGTATCTGAGCTACAAATAGAAGAAATACTGGGACCAACAGCAAGGGAATAACATTTGGGATAAAAATGCATGTGTGCATACCTCTAAAGATCATTTATGATACCTTTATTTTCTGTTTCCACTATTTCAGATGATAGAACTTCTGTGTCTTCTTAGCTTTTAGGTTCTCTTGCATTTACCTCTGTGTTTCTATCAGTGGCTTGATTTGAACTTCAGTTTTTTGTGCTAGGATGTTAGGTCTTTTATCTTCCATCATTTTCATTTTGTCTCTCATTTTCATCTTTAATATTATGTAAATATCACAATGGGTTCTCTTCTTTCTTCACACTTGTTCTGTCTTATCTCCTTTCATTTTATATATTTTAGAGATGTCGGTTTTGTTGATTTAATGTGTTGACTTTGCTGAGACACAAGGTGCCCAGATGTCTGGTTAAATTATTTTTTATTTTGTCTGTGAGGATGTTTCTGAAAGAGATTAGCATGTGAATTGTGGACTGAGTAAGCAGATGGCTTTCCCCATGTGAGTGAGAACCATCCAACAACTGAGGGCTGGGATGGAATGAAAGGGCAGAGGAAGAGAGAATTCTTGTCTACCAGACTGCTTGAGCTGAAACATTAGTCTTGGACTGAACCATCCACACTCCTGGTTCTCAGGCCTTCTGACTTGGACTAGACCTTACACCACTGATTTTCCTGGGTGTTCAGGCAGCAGACAGACTATCATGGCTCTTCAGACTCCTTAATTACAAGAGCTAATTCTTTATTAAAAAATCTCCTTCAGGAGATATAGATTTGGATATAGATACAGAACCTGATGATTCTATATCCTTGGCGAACACTGACTAAAACATAGCTTATACAGAAAGTATATGATAAAACATGTTTTGTTTTGTTTTCAGATTTTTCCTTGGTTCTCAAGTTTAAATTGTTGGGCCTTTATTATTTTGTTAAGCTTTGCTTCATTTTATTACATTTGGATATTATTTGTATTATACCAAGGCTTTCTAAAGTGTACTAAATGTTAGATCAATAGAATGAATATCATGAATATTCTGCTAATTGAATGCATGCTCAAAAGAGTTTGAGCATCATGTTTTACAAATTACATAACTGTAGAAGAATCATAAATATAAACTCCAAAATACTTTCAATCTCTTAGTGAGAGAGGGGAGATATTCAGATTAAACCAGAACTCTTGATTTCAGCACAAAGCACTTTTTTCTCCATCTTATTCCATATTGAATTCTTTCATATAAGAATCACTTTGTTAAAGAGTTTAGTTTTCCATCAAAATCAATTATTTTCAAGAATTTTTTCTTCTGTTGCAAACAGCAGTATATTGCATCTATTGAAGTGCTAAATTTTTCTTGTACAGAGTCACAGATTTTTAATTTAAATGGAAAATATATTTCTTCATGTGAGACAAAAAATGAATGTTAGAAATTAAAGGAAAAGAAAAAGTGGAGTGAATGTTCTCATGTGTTCATGTAAAGAAATTTGGAGATCTTTTCATTCTAACAAATTATATGAATTGAAGAGTAAAGGTTTGTATGAATTATGTACTCAAAGAAAATGCCTTATTCAAAACCAATATGGATTTTCTCAATAATAAGAAAAAGAAATTTCAGAGGTAAATTGGGTCTCTAATTCCCCAAACATTAAGTTTAAAATTTGTCACAGAATAATCTTCAAGAATCCTCTTTATAATGATTTCCAGGTGCTTATACCACAGATGCATAACTTAAGTAAGAAAATAGTTCAATATTTCATAAACTAATTTTAAAATTCTCAGAAGATTCAAACATTATTAAAATATGTCTTTTCCTTTATTGCTAAAGGAAACAATCCTACGGAATCAGATGTTGAAAATCTGAGATTTCTCCCTATTTTAGAATCACATCAACATTTTCAGTTTTCCACCTTTTGTTAAATGTGAAAAAGATTATTTTCCTTATTTTAAAGAAAATATTATGTGGAGAAGTTTCAAATGTCTTTAAATTTTCCTAAATGCTCTCTCAAAGATACTTGATTAATCTCTCTCAGATACTTGATTAAGTCATATGATTCTATAAATGCCATGATGGCCTACACTTCAAAAGATGGAGTAGGTGTATGGCATCCTGAAGGAGAAATAAGTGTGCCTTCAATGAAAATTTCTGTAAGAAAAGAGGATAAGATATTTATTCATTTGACTTTATTCTCTTTTTTTAACTGGTAACCAGAAGCTGATTTTTTTTTTCCAATGGGGGAGGTGGTTACTGGAGATTGTACCCAGACCTTTTTATTTTTCATTTAGAGACAAGGTCTTGCTGAGTTGCTTAGGGCCTTGCTAAGTTGCTGGGCCTCAAATGTGTGGTCCTCCTGCCTTAGCTTCCTGTGTTGCTGGGATTACAGTTATGCACCACTGCACTCAGTTTAAAAACTTTGATTTTTAAGAGGATCTGTACAGCTAAGTAGCTTGTTTCCCAGTGGACATTATAAAATGACCAAAAGGTTTTTCTAAAAAATATTGATCATATGTCCCTAATAAGAGTAATGTAATTTTTGCAGGGCACAGTGGCACATGCTTAGAATCCTGCAGCTCAGGAGACTGAGACAGGAGGATCATGAGTTCAAAGCCAGCCTCAGCGAAAGTGAGGTGCTAAGCAACTTGGTGAAACCTTGTCTCTAAATAAAATACAGCCGGGCG
>JAJEJO010000535.1:1537122-1575904 GCA_020662805.1 Glaucomys volans | reverse complement strand
TGGTGAAACCTTGTCTCTAAATAAAATACAGCCGGGCGTGGTGGCGCACGCCTGTAATCCAAGCAACTTGGGAGGCTGAGTCAGGAGGATCGAAAGTTCAAAGCCAGCCTCAGCAACTTAGCGAGGCCCTTAGCAACTCAGTGGGACCCTGTCTCTAAATAAAATACAAAATAGGGCTGGGGATGTGGCTCAGGGGCTGAGTGTCCCTGAGTTCAATCCCTGGTTCCAAATAAATAAATAAATAAATAAATACATAAATAAAATACAAAACAGGCTGGGAATGTGGCTCAGTGGTCCAGTGCCTGAGAGTTCTCTCCCTAGTACCCCTAATCCTGGCGAAAAAAGAGTAATGTACTTTCTATCATATAAGTTTATATATATGAACTACACATAATACATTGTGGCTTCTCAAATACATTTATAAGCTCTTTTAACTTACAAAGTTTCATTTGAACCAATAATCTGGATCAATCCTGACCTATATTTAGCATTCCAGAATATTATTGCATCACAATGGTACTCTTATTTTGGTTTGTTCATTACTATGATTCTTAAGTTTTCAGTTTTTACATATGAAGTTGATAAAAGTCAGAGTGCTAAGCATGGAATTTATCAAATGGTCCCTCTACTATACTCGGTAAAATGTTAACTTCTTTCCTTATTACTTTAACACAAATGATTATATACAGCTGTGAACTTCTTTCAAACTTGTCTGTTCATTTTGTTTGTCTCTGCTTCTTTCTGCCAATATCAGCATTACATATTCTATGATGAAAGAAGACTCATTTCCAAATGATCTCTTATTGTATTTCCTTCTCAAACGTAAGAACTTAAAATGGACACTACCATTGGACGTTACCATAAAAAAATCCCATGTCCTATATATCATCCAAGTGACCACTATGATGGGGGTCATAGATATAGTGACCCCCCACTATATCTAAGCAGAATTGCTCTTTTTTTTGTTTTCTTATTTTTCCAGACTGCATTTTGTTTCATTTTACACAAATGGGGTACAACTTTTCATTTCTATGGTTGTGCATGATGTAGATTATACCATTCATGTAATCATATCTGGACATATTTAACCTATGCAAGTGCAATTTTATGTGAATTAAAAATAAATCAGGGTTGTATGTATGTGTAATTATCTATATTGCATGATTACATGACCAAATAGTCAAATATTTATTGAATAAATATCAGTAGTCATCACTATAATATCAAATATCTTTAATACCTGTAGACATTAAGATTATTTGGTATTATTTATTAACATAATATACACATCCTTTATTTGAGAAGAAAGCATTAGTTCAATATTTGAAATTCAACCATATTTCTCACAGCTATCCAAAATAATTTTCTCTAGTAGTATGTTCTGATTCCTTGCCTTTTATTTTTAGTGTATCTATTAAAAGTTTTTGCTTTGTGTCTACCTATATGGGTTCTCTGTTCCTTTATCCTTTTCATGACAGACAAGAGCTTAGCGATACGTATACCATCTTTTTTCATGGCAAATTGACAGGTCCATTCATTAAGTAAGGAAATCTAATGTCATTTCTACTTATTTTTTAAATTTGAATTTTACATCATGAGAATTATCTTAAAATATATTTTGATATGAAAAACCTGAATCAGTAGTTCATGTGTCTCTTATAACAGATAAGAGTATATGTTGTGGGTTTTTTTAATTTGTAGGTTAACATGTAAAAAGTCAATGAACTGTTTCCTTCCAGTTCAAGCTTTTAAAAATATCATATGTATATTCAGAGCAGCCAAATGTCATTACAGATAATGTATCTAACTCAAATAATCCTTCCATCAGGGACTAGACAAAAATATGTCCAATATCTGTCTTTCTTATGCCATTTTGTCTGTGATTACCGGCAAAAATGTAGGTAATAACTAGCAAATAACCTACCTGCATTTGAAAGTGGAGTAGAAGGCCACTAGGGACTTATAATCATCTCATTTAGTAACAGTCTTTCTTATTAAAGTTATTTAGCCAAGGAAAAGATCGGACAAACATATTTACTACCTAAATACTCTAAAAACTAATAATTAGGTACATGAAACATCTGTGCTGAATATGAGTTTTCTAAGGATGGATTTTCGGTTTTAGAAAATAGTAGATATGCCCTCATTTCAAATACACTCATGCAAATTATTATTCTTGTCTGAAATCAACATACCCTGGGATTCCTGTTTGATTGCTTCAGGAGACTCACCTGGGTCTACAGACATATTGATTTAGAGGAAATGTAAACAGCATTAATCTGGATAACTGGAGGCTAGAATTCCTTAGGTCTGTCAATGACATTTTTTAGGCATTTACTAATCCTTAGGGTGACTCAGTTTCCCGATTTGCAAGTAAATTCAGAAAATATAGATAATATTGTATTTAGAAATGTACATTTAATATACATGTATATATTTTATAGACACGCTGCTAGGAAAAATGAAGAACAAAACTATTTATGTGAACCATTAAGTTTCATAATCCTAGACATGTTAAGATTTCAAAATTGTTTCAAAATTTTATAAATGTTTATTTCCTCCCTCAACATGTATTTCTAAACTGTAAATGCCTTGAGAATTTAGCAAGTCAGTTACAAATTTCTGAAAAACAAATATGTAATTTTCACTTATCTATGCTTGAATCTTCCAAATACCTTTTTTTTTTTTTTTTGAGGAAGGAAAACTAACTTATAATTCCTCCCAAAGGTATTCTTGGTTAGACAGCAAAAGAGCTATATGTAGGAACATGGTGCAGTTGAAAGCTAATCATATTCATATCCTTATTTGCATAGTTTTTCTCCTGTTCAATGTCATCCAGGAACTACTGAGCATAAAAGAATCAGCAAACTTCTGGCAACTGTTCTGCAATCTCTCCTTTTCTCTTAACAACATAATCTAAATCAAAGGTTGGCAATCTGTGGTCCACAGGCTAGATGACTCACCACACTATCTGGTTTTGTAAATTGAGTTATTCAAATAGAGCCAAGCCTGCTCATTTACATATTGTCTATGGTTGCTCTTGGACATGGTTGCCCTTCACAAACTGACAGCTTGTGGAAGAGTATATGGACACAAAGCCCTAAATATTTATTATCTGGCTCCATACAAATAAAATTTGTTGATGTCTTATCATTTTATTCTTTTGTAAAGTTATGGAAAGATAGTATATCATAATGGGTGAAAATACAAATTAGATATCAGAAGCTCTTCTTTATACCCCAAACTTCAACTCTGCCCCCTGCAAAAAAATTACAAATGAACCCTGTCCTTCCCAGATGAGATCCATAGAAACATTTTTCCTTCAGTTTCCCAAATTAACAATGATGCAAAAACTGTTTTTAGTTTTATACTAATTGTTTAAAACTAAATTGAGACAGGAAGTGGTTAACATTTTGCTGCCTATGAGAGTTTGTCAAATCAAACTAAAACATTTATACTTTCTACCATATTTTTGTCTAATCATAATAAAGTTGGTCTTTCAATGCTATCTAGTGAGCCATCTGACATGGCTGCAAATGGTGAGCAACTGCACGGGAGCAGACATGCTGGGTGGGGAAGTAGAATGGGGAGGTTGCACTGTGGAAAGGATCATAAGCCAAGGGCCCAGCCTGAAAAAAGAAATCCTAAACTTTGGGCAGATAGTGAATAAAACGCTTTTTCTTTTCAAAGAACAAGCAGTCACACTTTCTCATAAATTCAATAAGGATACATGTATACGTAGCCCAGATCAAATTCTACTACCATACTTCAAAAACAAAATGTATGAAATGCAAAAACAAATCAGTAGTCCAGTCTAATAAAAAAGAGTTTAAAAACAACACACACCATGAAAACTCTACTCTCAAGAGAAACAGCATGAGTGCCTTCAAAAAAAGAAAAACATCAATCCAAAGTTAAACAAATAATTTTTGTTTTGTTTTGTCTTTTGGTACCATGGATTGAACCCAGGGGCTCTTTACCACTGAGCCACATCCCCATCCCTTTTTATTTATTATTTTGTGGCTGAGTCTCACTAAGGCTTAGGACCTTGTTAAATTGCTGATTGTGGCTTTGAATTTGGCAATCCACTTGCCTCAGCCTCCTGAGTCACTGGGATTACCAGAATGTTCCACTGTATCCAGCAACAAATAAATTTTTATAAAGGAAAAAAAGAAAAAAATACTCTAAATGAAGAGTGTAATATAAAGTAGAAGACTTCTATGATAGAAGGATACTGTTCTTAAATCTCAAAATCAAAGAACTCCCTTTGCCCATCCCTCTGCCTTCCCTCTCAATCCCGTTGCCCTATTCCACTGATCTCACTTCTATTTTCATGGGATCCTCCATCCCCCTAGGTTCTATTCCCTCATTTTGGTCTAGTATTCACATAAGAGAAAACATTTAGACCGCTGGCTTTCTGATCTGGCGATAACTATACAATACAGTGAATTTCACCTTCATGTGTATCTACAATACACTAATAAAAAAACTATAAATAAATAGAAGAAAGACCAGTAGAATACAGAACAGGAAAAGGGGAAAGATAAAAAGAGGGAAATGGGAATTACTGGAACTGAATTGGAGTAAATTAAATTCCATGCTTCTACAATTATGTCAAAATGAACCTAAATATTATACATCACTATAATGCTCCAACAAAAGATTTTTTTAAAAAAAATAAAAGGACTGAAATAACACTGAATATGTTATCTAACTACTGGCAGAATTGAATTAGAAATTAATGAGAATTATACTTTTAAAAAAATCACCAAATATTAGACTAGAAGAAATAAGGAAAGAAATATGAAAGAAGGAGAGAAGGAAGGAAAGAGAAGAAAGAAAAAGAAACCTTAAAAAAAGAGATAGAAGGAATCACCAGGCATATTAAAAGTTAATTCAAATCGAGTGATAAAATACTATGAAAATATATAGCATTGAAATTAAGCATTGTTTAGATGGAAGTGTCTAGATTTAAATGTGCAGTTTTACTTTCTTCTTTATCATTTCTGTAGGCTTCAGGGTGGAATGGAGGAAAAGGAAGAGAAGCAAGGAGAATAGACAGTGACTTTTTAATGTTCTTATTAGTGCATTATAGTTATACATAATAGTGAGGTTCTTTAAGACATAATCACTCATGCATGGAATATAATTTGCTCTGCATTAGTCCCCAATACTTCTTTTTTCCCTCCTCTCCTTCCTCCCTGCTTGCCTTTCTTCCACTGGCATTCCTTCCATTTATTTACTGTTTTAAAAACTGATGCTTTATAGATAAGTAAAAATGTGGAAGAGTGTTCTTAAGAGAAAAGACAGGATCTTCCTTCTCCACAAAATTATTTTAAAATTATCTTTTAATTTTATATGAGCATATGTTTGTTTCTCTCTCACTTCCTCTTATTGCAGTTCAGTGAGGTATGGCAGTATATGCTGTTTCATCAATTTAGAATTTTTATAAAATATTTCAAAGATTTATATAAATCAGAAGAAATAGCTGGGTGCTGTGGTACATGCCTGGAATCCCAGGGACTCAGGGGGCTGAACCAGAAGGATTGCAAGTTCCAGGACTGCTTCAACAACTTAGTGAGACCCTATCTTAAAATGAGAAGTAAAAAGGGCTGAGGATGTGGCTCAGTGGTAAAGCAGAAGCAACCCTGAGTTCAATCCCCAGTACCAAAAGAAAAAAGAGAGAGAGGGAGAAGGAGAAGAAGAAATAAAGTAATATCCAGTGCTTGATCATTTATTTTAATTGTGTCCTTACAAGTTAGGTTTGGAAAAATCTTAACATGATTTCACATTCATTTAGATTATTTTTTTAAAAATAAAATGGCCAACAAAAAATGTTGCTTACTCAATCCAGTTTCATTGCTCTAACTCCTAACCATGCAAAATTAATTGTTAGTATTTATCATATTTGTTCACATTTGGTTTTAGTAACATATAGATATATTAATATTTTAAAATATTGAATTTTAAATTTAAGTAAATGCCTTATTGAATATATCATTTTACAATTGATTTCTTTGCTAAAAATATTATTTTTGAGATATGTTACTAGATAAAGCTTTAATTACTTATTTCACTCTTCTGCATCATGCATTAGAGGCATGAAAACATTAATACTTTGTTGATTTTCTTAACTGATGAAAATTCAAGTCAAGTCGACCTATTTTTTCTATTAAAAATCATGTGGTAGTAGAATTTCTTATTCTTACATTTTTGTGCACATATATGAGTTTCTCTAAAGAATATTCCTGGGTTGTATGTTATATTAATATTCATCGTACTTAAAATGGCCCAAAGTTCCCTCTATTTCCTTCTTTATTACTCTAACATACCTATTACTACTATAATTTCTTTCACCAGACTTTATATTTCCACTCTGATGTATATAAAATATTTTATTATGGCATTAATTTGCATTTTCATGATTACTAATGATATTTGGTTGTTTTAATGTTTTTGACTATTCTGAATATTTTTCCTGTAAATAAGAATATCTCCTCCTTTGTTTTTTATTTATTTTTGCTTTTCTATTGGCTTCTATATCTTTTTTAATGATTTGTAGATGTTCCCATATTATCCAAACAGATGATGATTATATGAATTGAAAACAGAAAATTTCTCATTAAAATACTAGCAAATCAAATCCAGCAGCACATTAAAAAGATTATCAAATAGGATTCATCCTAGGGATATAAGGATGGTTAATATATGAAAATCAGTAAAAGTGATATACCAATGACATCAACAAAATGAACACAAACCATATAATCATTTCAATAAATGAAGAAAGAGCATTTAATAAAATTCAGCACCCCTTTATATAAAAAACACTGAACAAATTGACCATGGAGAGAGCATATCGCACCATAATAAAGTTCACATATCAAAAGCCAATTGACAACATTATACTGAAAGGGGAAAGCTGATTCTCTCAAAACTCTGAAACAAGACATGGATGCTAACTTTCACCATTTTTTTTAATTTAATTTTTTTTATTCATTGAACACAAATGGAGTACAGCAATTGTTTTCCTGGTTCTACACAAAGTAGAGTCACCCCATCTGTGCATTCATACATGTACACAGGGCAATGATGTCTGTCACACATACTGTTATTATTCTTACCCCCTAACCTCAACCCCAACCCTCCCTTCCCTCTATGCTCTCTTTCCTTTCTCCATTCTTGCCATCATTCCACCCCACGTTATGCATCATCATGCACTTATCAGAGAGACCATTCAACCTTGGGATTTTTGGGATTGGCTGATCTCACTTAGCATAATAGTCTCCAACATCATCCATTTACCTACAAATGCCATAATTTTATTCTTCTTTATGGCTGAGTAATATTCCATTGTGTATATATACCACAGTTTCTTTATCCATTCATCTATTGAAGGACATCTAGGTTGGTTCCACAATCTAGCTATTGTAAATTGAGCAGCTATGAACATTGATGTGGCTGCATCACTGTAGCCATCTGATTTTAAGTCCTTTGGGTATAGGCCAAGGAGTGGGATAGCTGGGTCAAATGGTGGATCCATTCCAAGTTTTCTAAGGAATCTCCACACTGCTTCCCAGAGTGGCTGCACCAACTTGCACTCCCACCAGCAATGTATGAGTGTACCCTTTTTTCCCCACATCCTCACCAATACCTGTTGTTGCCTGTATTCTTAATAAAAGACATTCTAATTGGGGTAAGATGAAATCTTAAGGTGGTTTTGATTTGCATTTCTCTTATGACGAGGGATGTTGAACATTTTTTCATAAATCTGTTGATTGCTTGTAGATCTTCCTCTGTAAAGTGTCTGTTCATTTCCTTGGCCCATTTATTGATTGGGTTATTAGTATTCTTGGTGTAAAGATTTTTGAGTACTTTGTAGATTCTGGAGATTAGTGCTCTACCTGAAGTGTGTGTGGCAAAGATTTTCTCCCACTCTGAAGGCTCTCTCTTCACATTGCTGATGGTTTCCTTTGCTGAGAAAAAGCTTTTTAGTTTGACTTTATCCCAATCATTGATTCCTGCTTTTATTTCTTGCGCTTTGGGAGTCACGTTAAGGAAATCTGGTCCTACGCCAACATGATGAAGATTTGGACCTATTTTCTCTTCTAGTAGGTGCAGGGTCTCTGGTCTAATTTCTAGGTCCTTGATCCATTTTGAGTTGAGTTTTGTACAGGATGAGAGATATGGGTTTAGTTTCATTTTGCTGCATATGGATTTCCAGTTTTCCCAACACCATTTGTTGAAGAGGCTGTCTTTTCTCCATTGCATGTTTTTGATGCCATTGTCAAATATGAGATACCTGCATTTATGTGGGTTTGTCTCTGTGTCCTCTATTCTGTACCATTGATCTACCTGTCTATTTTGGTGCCAATACCATGTTGTTTTTGTTACTATTGCTCTGTAGTATAGTTGGAGGTCTGGTATTGTGAAACCCCCTGCTTCACTCTTCTTGCTAAGGATTGCTTTAGCTATTCTGGGTCTATTATTCCTCCAAATGAATTTCATGATTGCTTGCTCTATTTCTATGAGGTTCGTCATTGGGATTTTAATTGGAATTGCATTGAATCTGTATAGCACTTTTGGAAGTATGGCCATTTTGACAATATTAATTTTGCCTATCCAAGAACATGGGAGATCTTTCCATCTTCTCAGATTCTCTTTAACTTCTTTTTTTTAGTGTTCTGTAGTTCTCATTGTAGAGGTCTTTCACATCTTTTGTTAGATTGATTCCCAAGTGTTTTATTTTATTTGAGGTTATTGTGAATGGGGTAGTTTTCCTAATTTCTCTCTCAGAGGATGCATCACTTATGAATAAAAATGTATTAGATTTATGAGCATTAATTTTATATCCTGCTACTTTACTGAATTCATTATGAGTTCCAGAAGTTTTCTGGTGGAATTCTTAGGGTCTTGTAAATAGAGAATCATGTCATCAGCAAATAAGGATAGTTTGAGCTCTTCTTTTCCTATTCGTATTCCTCTAATTTCTTTGGTCTGTCTAATTGCTCTGGCTAGAGTTTCAAGAACAATGTTGAATAGTAGTGGTGAAAGAAGGCATCCCTGCCTTGTTCCAGTTCTCAGGGGGAATGCTTTCTGTTGTTCTCCATTTAGAATGATGTTAGCTGTGGGCTTAGCATAGATAGCCTTTACAATGTTAAGGAATGACCCCACTATCCCTATTTTTTCTAGTGTTTTGAGCATGTAGGGGTGCTGTTTTTTATCAAATGCTTTCTCTGCATCTATTGAAATAATCATGTGGTTCTTGACTTTTAAGTCTGTTGATGTGGTGAATTACGTTTATTGATTTCCGGATGTTGAACCAACCTTGCATCCCCAGGGTGAAATCCACTTGATCATGGTGCACTATTTTTTTAATATGCTTTTGTATGCGATTCGCTAAAATTTTGTTAAGAATTTTTGCATCTATGATCATTAGGGATATTGGTCTGAAATTTTCTTTCCTCGACATGTCCTTCTCTGGTTTTGGTATCAGGGTGATATTAGCTTCATAGAATGAGTTTGGAAGGATTCCCTCTTCCTCTATTTCATGAAATACTTTGAGGAGTATTGGAGTGAGGTCTTCTTTGAAGGTCTTGTAGAACTCGGCTGTGAATCCATCTGGTCCTGGACTTTTCTTTGTTGGTAGGCTTTTGATGACTTCTTCTATTTCATTGCTTGAAATAATATGCTATTGAATGATACATGGATAATAGAAGACATTGGCGGGAAATTAAAAGATTCTTAGAGGTCAACGAGAACAAAGATACAACATATCAAAATCTCTGGGACACTATGAAAGCAGTGCTAAGAGGAAAATTCATTGCGTGGAGTGCATTTAATAAAAGAATGAAAAGTCAACAAATCAATGACCTCACATTACAGCTCAAAGCCCTAGAAAAAGAGGAACAGATCATTACCAAAAGTAGTAGAACACAGGAAATAATCAAAATCAGAGCTGAAATCAATGAAATTGAAACAAAAGAAACAATTCAAAAAATTGACAAAACAAAAAGTTGGTTCTTTGAAAAAAATTTAAAAAATTGATAAACCCTTAGCCTTGCTAACGAAGAGAAGGAGAGAGAAACTCCAAATTACTAAAATTCGTGATGGAAATGGAAATATTACAACAGACACAATTGAAATACAAAGCATAATAAGAAGTTATTTTGAAAATTTATACTCCAACAGAATAGAAAACGTGGAAGACATCAGCAGGTTCCTAGAGGCATATGAGCCACCCAAACTGAATCTGGAGGACATACACAACTTAAATAACTTTCACCATTTTTATTCAAGATAGTCCTGAGAGTCCTGGTTAGAGCACTGAGGCAATAAAAGGAAATAAAAGGAATCCAAATTGGAAAAGACATCAAGTCATAATTGTTTGCAGATGACAGGATCTATGTTTTAAAAAAACCCAGACTCCAAGAACAACAAAAATAATTTAGAACTTGTAAATTAATTCAGCAAAGTTCCAAGTTATAATACCAATGCACAAAATCAGAAGTGTCACTATATGAATTACTTGAAGTAGAAATTAAGAGAGCAATCCAATTAACAGTAGGCACAAAAATAAAATAAAACCTAGTGTTAAATTTAAACAAGAAGGTAAAAGAAGTCTATAACAAAAATTATAAAAGATTGATGAAATAAATTGAAGACAAGGAAAAATAAAGGAGACATCCTGTGTTCATGGATTTTAGTAAGCAATATTGTTAAAATTTTCACAGCACCTAAGGTGATCTACTGTATCAACCCAATCCTTATCAAAATAATAATGGCATTCTTAAAATCCTAAAATTTATATGGAGCTACCAACAGCTCTAGTAGCCAATCATTTTGAGCAAATAAAACAAAGCAGAAAGAATTACACTACCTAGTTTCAAAACATACTGCAAAACTGTAGTAATCAAAACAACCTGGGATTGGTACAAATACAGACACATAAAAAAACCTAAGGAACAGAATAGCAAAATTAGAAGCAAACCCATCCATCTATAACCCACTAAGTTTTGACAAAGGTGTTAAGAGCATGCACTGTAGTAATGACAGTGTTTTCAGTAAATGGGGCTGGGAAAACTAGATATAGAAATGTAACAGAAAGAAAGTGGAGCCAAATACAAAAATAAACTCAAAATGGACTAAGACTTAAGTACATGATCTGAGACTGTTACAGAACTGGGGCTTCTGAGAAATCAAAACAACACAAAGACCCCTTCTTCAAGCCCCAATTCTTGTGATCAAGTCAGAAAGATTTTAGACATGTTGCTCAGGGTAACAGGAATGAGTTTATCGAAAGGAGAGGATAAGGGAAACAGGACACTCTTAAGGAGAGAGAGACAATGTGCCCCTTCTGCACTCCAGTTTTATTGAGGAATCCCAGGGAATTTCCAGAGAGTCCCCCCAGGTCCCCCTCTTGACTTTGGACTAACAGCAGGGTGACATCAGACTTTCAAGTTCCCACTGCTGCCTTGGCAACTCTAGGTCACCTTGACCCATGCTGACTCGTTCTAATTGGATTCTTAGGAACAAATTTTTACAGATTTTATGGTTAGGAGGAACCCTCCTTATCTCCTAGAGTTTTAGGATCTGGTCACAAAAGTCTCCCCCTTTAGGGTAACTTGGGTTACTCTTATCAACATTCTTTTGGGCCTGCATTTCTCCTGTTTATAAGTAGTTCACTGAGGAATGTGATCATTCTGTCCACATAGGCCAGGAAGGGCTGAAGGTAAATTTCTAATTGGAAAAGAAGCATGTGGGAGTCATCACAGGAGGCCAATTTTATAGAATCGTTCTCTAAACCCCATGCTCCCACCATGTTCATCTGTCTTCCCTAACAAAACTATGAAACTGCTAAACAAAAATGCAGGGAAAATACTTCAGGACACTGAAATGGGCAAGAATTTTTCTTTTTTTAAGAAAATCCCCAAAGCACAGGAAACAGAAGCAAAAATAGATGGATAGATTACATCAAACTGTAAAATTTCTGTTCAGCAAAGAAAGCAATCAACAAAGTGCAGAGACAACACATGAAATGGGAGAAAGCATTTGTTCACCAGAGAATACTATCTTTATAAGTATATAAGAAACTCCAAAATCTCAATAGCAGAAAAAACAGATAATCCAATCACAATCACTATGGAAAATGGCATGGAGTTTCCTCCAAAAAATTAAAAATAAAACTACCATATGATTCAGGAATACCACTGGTGGGTATATTTCCAAAATAAATGAAATCAGTATTTGAAGAAAAGTCTGTATGCCTATGTTCATTGAGATGCTATTAATAATAGCCAAGAAATGAAAGCAACCTATGCATCATCAACTAATGAATGAACAAAGAAAGTGTAGTACATAGTCATAATCGAATTGCAATTCAGCCTTAAAAAGAATGAAATAAGCCAGACCCAGAAAAAAAAGTACCACATGATCCTGCTTCATTCATATATGAAAACTGCAAAGGTTGATCTCATAGAAATTGAGAGTAGAGTGGTGTCACCAGAAGCCAGAGAGCGTAGGAGGGAAGGACAGATGGGAAGAGGATGAACAATGGGTACTAAGTTACAGTTAGGAGAATTTTCAGTGTGCTCTTGTATAGTAGGATGACTACAAAGAATAATTAACATGCTGTACATTTCAAAAGCTAAAAGGAAGGAATTTGAAAACTAGCACCATAAGGAAATGATAAACATTTGAGGAGATGCATGTTTAAAATGGTTTAAACATTTAAATAATTATACAATGTATGCATGTTACCTCATAATATGTACAAATTTTATGTTTTTATGTTAAAACATTTAAACAAAGTTAAAAATAAATTTAATTTTTTAAAAAGATTTTAAAAGTGAGAGAATATTTTAGGAACAAATCATAATTTTCCATTGTAGATCTTGGTTATCATTGAATATTTTTCTGAAGGCAAGAGAAGAAAACTGACAAAGAGATTTTGGCAACCCTTTGCTTTCTTCCTACCAAGGTAAGGAATTAATTATAGATAGATTTGATTCCTTAAAGAGTGATTTCATTCATCTTAACTTGCATAATAATATATCATAATATATAGCAAATGAAAATAGAAGTCCCAAATCTGAAGGACATTCCCCTAAGCTCACATGGTCAATCCACTTAGGTATTTTTCTTCCTTAATTAGTTCGCTAATTTAAAAATTCTTATTTTCATTTCATCTTGAAAATCAGAAGATGAGGCAACATGATGCTCTTAATACCACATGTCAATATCGTGGTGGATATAAATAATATTCTCCCTTCAAACACAGCATGCTTTCTACTGTTTGCCACAATCTCCACTATGATTGCCGGCTGCTTCTACATTGAGGCAAGTATCACTTGCCTATTTGTATCATTGTTTCTGTTCCCCCCTTCTCTCCCTTTTTCTTTTCACTATGGTTTCATTACAGTATTAAAATTAAAAGGAGTATGCATTGCACCACCATTTATCTTATTATTTCACTATCTGTTGTGTGCATTTGAGTATTCTAAACCTCCTATAGCATTTTCCTATTCAAAATATTGCTCCTAACCATCTTCCTCCTTTCTGAACATTAACAACCCATTTCAGTGGCAGTGTGTAGTCTTTTGAAATCCACCCAGTTTGGATAGAAAATATCCCTCTGTCCAACAGTGCACATTTTTCCTAGTTTACCTGCAGGTATATCAGTCTCTAATCCTGGTTTAATACTTTCCCATGTAACCAACACATCAGTGAATGTTGCTCCTATCTGGATGAACAAGCCAGAAATCCTGAATATGCTTTTTCTCTCTGTGTATGGTTATTAGAAGTGGCCTAGTTCATCTAGTTAATTCAAGCAGCAGCATTAGGTATATAGACCTGCTTTTCCACATTAGGCATTTCTAGTCTTAATCCCAAATTTTCTCTGAGGACCTCAAAACAAGGTAGTACTTCTCACTACTGAATTACCTGTTCTGTATTTCATACAAAGGGATTTTCATACATACGATTTTCACCTTAAATTTAATGTCATTCCATTATCTCCTTCACATGTGTTCAGCAATTACCATATCCACTTGCTATTTATTTGTAGACCATTTTCATTTTCTTGCTTTGTTGTTCTTTAGAACTTATAAAAATATATACCACCTTTAATCTTGCTTTAAATCACTCTTTCCATTTTCTTTCCCATAATCTTATCCATTGCTCTTCTCTGAGGTTCTCATATGTGTGCACAGCTCTTAAATAATGAAATACCAAGACTGAACATGGTGACCCAGGATCATTCTTGACAGCTGTTGAGAGAGGATCTATTTCTTTCCAGTTATGTGATGTGTAGCCCTTTACATGTTATTGTAGGTAATAATGGTTTCATTGTTCTTTCCTTGATTCTCTACCTTATTTTAAATCATTTACTAAACAAATCTCTCACTAGAAAACCTTCTTCTTTTCTTTTTCTTTCAGTTATATTTCCTAACATTTATTAGTCAATGGTAAAAATATCTTCATATTTTCTTCTCATGTCTCAAGTCCCACATGTTTTAAATCATTCACTTACTATAAATGCATTTGTTCATATCGCATGATCTTCTGTGTCATTGCAAAAAATAAAAATGTGGTTAAATAACTTTTAATCTCAAAAAGATACATAATAGACTACAGACAATCTTTCTAGAAGAGCATTAATAATAGAAAGCAAAATATTCTCTAGAAACTGTGCTCTGACTCCATCTATTCTTGAATACTTTTCTGATATGATGAAATGGTGGTCAAATTGCATCTCTCAGGGCTTCATTAAACTACTTAAAGGCTAAACTAAATAATAATTAACTTTTTAAAAGTTTTGGCTAAGTAAATCATAAATGTATCACATGAGAATGTAAATCATATTTTCTGCTCATAAATAGTATTCGAATTGAAAACGTCTCCCTCTCCATTATAAATATTCTAAAATAGTCTATGGGAAGTTTTAAGCTTTTGTTATATTTATCATACTCTAATATAATTTTAAGGTATTCCTTTAGAATTCTTAAATATTTAATACCAAATAAAGCTAAAGCAACTGTTTTAGTCAACTTCTTTGCTGCTGTGACTAAATGATATGACCAGCACAGTTATAGAGGAGGAAAAGTTTATTTGAGAGATCATGGTTTCAGAGGTCTCAGTCCGTAGAAGGCCAGCTCCATTCCTCAGGGCTCAAGGTGAGGCTGAACATCATGGCAGGAGAGTGTGGCAGAGGGAAGCAGCTCACATCACCCAGAAACAGAGAGAGAGAGACAGACAGACAGACTTCATTCTCCAGATACAAAATATATACCCCATAGCCACGCCCCAATTCCCACTAGCTCCAGCTGCACCCTACCACTTCAATTAATCCCATCAGGGATTCAGTCACTGATTGCATTGACTCATGCAACCCAATCATTTCTCCTCTGAACCTTCCTGTATTGTCTCACATGTGAGCTTTTGGGGGACACCTCAAATCTAAACCATAAGAGCAATGAACACTTATGCAAAAACTAAATGGAGGGATGGGAATGTAGTTCTATGGTAGACCACTTTCCTAGCATTTGCAGGGCCCTGTGTTCAATTCCCATCACTAAAAAACAAAAACAAACAAACAACAACAACAAAAAACCTGGGTTGTAATTGCTCTTTCTATTTAACATCTAAATCATTCTAGTAAAATTATATTCGTCTTGGAGGTTAACATGTTTTTAACTTATTATCAACAAACTCTTGCTTATCTTTGAGGTTCTTTCCCTGCCTCTTATGAAATTTCTTCATTATTTAGTTTTCCTAACATGCAATTTTCCCTTCCAAAACATAAAAATTATTTTCAAGGATTTCACAAAAAAATGTCAATTTTATTAGTGAGTAGATTCAAATTATTCAATGTGAAATCATGTTAAAAAGAGAAAACTTTTGCAAAGAATTGAAATGCTGGTTGGGTGTGAGCAGAGGGCAGATATATAGTTTATAATGACAATAAGTAATAAGTACTACCTCTTTCTCTCCTGCTATTTTCTCAAGCTCAATGGCAAAGGGCATGGTCACCAACACATAGAGTACTTTTGAAGAGCAAGAAGAAGGAACCAAACCAGCAATGAATCTTTTCCTATACTTGTTATTTGCTGTCTCTGGTATTCCATGTTCTCCAGATTCAAACTTCCTACTTCCTCAATGCCAATGTGACAGGACCATTTGTTATCAGTGACCTTAATGAACATTCAGTCAAGGTCAGAGATTTTCTACTTAAGGAACTATAAATTCTACAGGACCATCAGATGAACATTTTTTCCTTCTGTTGAAGAATGGAAAAGTGTTGTTACTAAAAATTGTAAGAGAAATAATGGAAAACTATTATTTCTTTTTCCTTGAAATTCACTTGATTTTTAATACTTGTAGCTTAACATGATTAATTTGAATTAGCTGTTTTATTGTCTAACAATATAAGTTAATTTGCTCATTAAAAAGTTTACATTACTAATTGGTAAACACCAGTTTTTGGACTTAGCTTGAAATTATATTCACACTGCATCATTTATTAGCTTCTGTAAGTAACTGCATTTAAAAATAAAATCAGTGATAGTCCCTTCCCTAAGGTGGTTTTGAAGATTAAATGAGACAGTATTTATAAAGTGTTTAACACAGTGTCTGTAAAACATTAATCTTTTAATACATGTTAATTCATTATTTTTCTTTTTATTATCTGTGGATTGTTTTTATGTGATCACCAAAGGGCATTTTAGGATTGCATTGTGATATATTAGTTATTTATTTCCTTCCTAGGTATATTATTTCATATGTAAGAGTAGTAGACAAGAACTAACCACAGCTAAAGATTATTTGCCAATAAGGTTATTATTTGCCAAGATAGACATATTGCACAATTATTAATGAGGAACTAAAGTTAATAAACATTGCATTCTTCCTGTGTCAAAAGGAGTCAAAATAACATTTAGAGGTTTTTGGGTAGCTAGCTCTGAAATTAAAAAGCATAGGAAGATCTTCTTTTTAATCATGCTTCAAGCAAAGTAAATATTGAATGAAATAAAAAACATTTAATGCATTTAAAAAATGTAATTATACATAATAACCAAGGAATATACTAGAAATGACATCTTATTGCATTAAGTCAGTGTACTGAAATTCTCCTAACAATAACTAATGGGCACTTACTGATTAAAAATTACTGATTTGGATGAAAAAAAGTCTGTTAAAATCTATCTAAGAGTTACTATTTTTATGGAATTATATTATTGCAACTTTCAGGGTAAGAAGAAAAAATTGCTCATACTATGAGACTGAATTCTGAACAGGAAAAAGTATTTTATTTCATTAAATGTTAAAGGAACTATACACTTTATTTGACAACTGGATAAAAAGAAGACAAATTCTGGCTAAAACAAACATTATCCCAAGATCATGAAGAGGGATTCACCATCTATTATATTAATTTATATCAACTGATAAAGAAATTGGATATTTTATACATATATATGCATATATATATGAATATCCAGACAAGTATGACATTAGGAAATTTGATCATGCATGTTTGCAGAGAAAAAAACGTTAGGATATGCCAAGGGGTAATATGAGAGGTAATTTGATTTAGTGAACTCTAAATGACTTTAGAGACTGCACATGAAATTTTGATGAGTGGTCGAAGCTAGGTTAGAAGAGCCAAAGATCAAACTCAATACTTCTGGCTACTTGTGTTTCTCTTTTTATGCCATCAAAAGAAGCATTCAGTACCTGAGAAGAAAAATCTTCATTGAAGTGAAACTTAATATATTAAATAATGTAATACTACCAATTATAAGGTCACATTTGTTAACTTTGTCATCCTCTTTTATGTAGAAAATGGATATTTATTTTCCCTTTGTATTTTACTTAATAAATTTTATTTTGTATGAGGTCTGAAGGATGGCAAAGAAGGAATAAATGAAGTATTGAGGTACTTTCTTTAAAAACAAATTAAGAGATTGAGAGAAAGATTGATCATTTGAACAGTATAATATAATGGCAGACAAATATGAGATTTTTTAAAGGTATGATCATATAAGCAATGTATTTCAATTAGCTGAGAAGGAGTTTTATGCTTGAGGAAATAATATGTGAAATGTTATTTAAAATAATCAATGAGCCTATCTGTTTCCAGGACTTACTCTAAATTTCTCACAATTATCTAAATTTACCTACCTCCTATAATTTCTCAATCAAACAGCTATGGAAACTGCTTAATGTATTATTTCTGAAAATATTCTTGGTGTGTACTGATTCTAGTAAATTTCTCCTAATTAATGTGTTTTCCGTAACGCCCTTCCATCTTCCTCATACTTAGTTAAAATATGCACCCTTTCTTTTCAAAGCAGATTAAGACTCATTTCATCTTTCTATCATCTATTCCATGGGGTTCTTTCGCACTTTTGATACCCTGGCACTGTTATTAAGATCTAGGTCATTTTGTGAGAACTAGCTCTAGAGTAAGCAAATTGGAGAAAGTGTTTTCGGAGTCTAATATCCACACTCTGTTTTCTACAGAGTAGGCAAGCAATAATTGTTTTCAGGTAAGCATGTTAGTCAGGGTTCTCCAAAGAAAGAGAAACATAATATTGGTGATAATTTTTTTTCAATTTTTGGAATTAGCTCACATGAATATGGAGATTGAAAACATTTGATTATTGGAATTATCTCACAGGAATACGGTCAATGATCTACTATCGCCAAGCTGGAGAAACAGTTAAGCCAGTGGTACCACTTGTTCTGGATCCCAAGGTCTGAAAACCAGGTAGCCAAGGGTACAATGTTCAGTTAGAGACTGAAAACCAGAGAACAAAGCTAGTAGAAGAGAGGTAATGTAAGTCCCTAGCCCAAAGGCCCCGGAATGATGGGAAGGGCAGAAGATGGATAATCCAGATAAAGAAAGAAGAGAGAATTACCCTTCTTCCACCTCTCCAGTCCACTGGGGCTTTCAGTGGAGTGGATGGTGCCTTGGTGAGGGTGATCTTCTTTTCCAGGCAACTGATTCAAATACTGCTCATCCCTTCTAGAGACTCACACCCAAAAAGATTGTTTTACCAGTTACCTGGGCATCTCTTAGCCCAGTGAAGTTGTCATACCAAATTAACCATCCCAGTAAGGATATTGCTGCTAACTACGTGGAAGGTGATACAATTTATATCCAGATACACTATTTACAGGACATTCTGCAGGGAACTGCTCCTCCTTAAGCCAAGAGAACTCTAGTCAACCACATAAGGGTGTTAGTGCATTACTCGAAAAATTCTACTATATGAATATAAGAATCTGGCTATAGTCTTTTAAAAGATCAAATTTTAGAGAAACAAAGTTGAATTCAGTTTATCTAATGAGAGATTATGATGTACTAGGCACCTATCTAGGAACTATTTGTGGAATATTCTATTTTTTCTTCAGAATAGCTTAATCCTCATTTAGTTTTGACCTATTCTATGTTAATATTACAACTAATAAAGAATTTACAAATTAGAGGACCTCAATATATGTTTTTTACAATATACTTTTTTTTTTGGAGGGGGGTGCCCAGGATTGAACTCAGGGGCAGGTGACCACTGAGCCACATCCCCAGTCATATTTGCATTTTATTTAGAGATAGGGTCTCACTGAGTTGCTTAGTGCCTCACTTTTACTGAGGCTGGCTTTGACCTCAGCCACAGCCTCCACCACCATGGGATTGCAGGCTTGCACCACCATGCCTGGCTACAATATAATTTTGATAATAATTTCTCTAGCAGCTATAGCTGCCTTAGCTCTAAATTATGCATATGATATATAGTATTATTTAATATTATCTAATAATATATTGTATATTACATATTAGTGATTCTTCCAAATTAGAGGTTGAAAAATCATTTCTTTCACAAACATATTTTAAAATATATCTGAAGAAAATATTTTCTCACAAAATCACTTAATTAAGCAATCTACAAACTCGGGAGAATGAAATCATTTAGTAAGAGTTGAGTGGGCACTTTGGGAATAGAGGTGAATGAATGACACAACAGAAAATATTTAATCGTATTTAATGAAAAGTTTCTGACTTATGTGTCTATTTTATAACCTACAGAAGATGCCATTTTTAAAGTCCAAGAAGGAAGTAACGTGCACTGCAATATGAAATTTTAACCCTTTCTCCCATTACTGAGGGAGGATTGATATTAATATCTGCAGCGTAAAACACAACACTCAGATCAAGCAGAGCAGAACAGAGCAAGCAATAGCTCTGTGTGAACTTGAATAGGACTCCCCTGCTGGCCACAATGCATTCAGACATATGGCTTTCAAATACTGAAAATAAAATGCAAACTTTGACTTATACAAGGTACAATCCATTTGCACAGAATTTTTAAAAAACATACAGTAAATAGTTGTTTTGCAGTTAGGGTTTCTACCAGAATGGAACTAAGATGATCAAAATGTCCAGCTCAATTTTTTTTCAATTCAATGTTTTGATCATTCAAATCATATGCATGTTAAAAATATATTGTATATACAAAGCACTGGTCATTCCTTTGTATTTGTGAAGTCCCTGTGGCTAGTTTTAAGCAAAAGGTAAATTTTTTACAATGACGGTAGTGACACATGAATGCCTGAAAACGCAAGATAATCAGGCTTTGAGGCTATGCAGCCAGGAGGAAATTCACATTACGTACAATAACCCTGGTAAGAACCTACTGCCCCCACATATCACACCCACTGATGCAGGTCAATGTTCTCTATATTTAAAATCTGACACCAATTCCTTTCTTCAGAATAGATACATGGGTGCATGCATACATTTGTGAATAGTCAGAGATCTACAGATGCATTATCAAATTCACATAGGTCCCCTCCAGGAGTGAGGAGGGTTTTGGTGATTCTCAGTACCACTTTTGATATTTTCACACACTGCAGAGTTCAGAGAAAACTCCAGGTATTATGTCACATATACACTGGAGTTGATCAGGGTAGATAAAATCAGGGAATAAATTAGTTTATTTGTAGTTTACTTACTTACCTAATGGTTCAGTAACCATTTTTGATCTCTTATATCACACCTGGGCCTTAATGTGTTTGGATTGTAGTTGAAAGGAAGGGAGAAGGAGAGTTGAGTATTCAGAGCTGGGGCAGCAGTGTGGAATCTACAGAGGCCTTTCTTTCTCCTTCATTCTTTTAACTTAGACCAAAATCATTTTGCCATATGGAAAGGAATGCTGTCAATATTTAGAAGGAAAAAAAGAACTGAATTAAGGATATAATGTTCAGGCAATCACAAAAATTCAACCTAAAAGAGGAAGGGACCCAGCAGAAATATCTTTAGTGTTCATGAAAAGCTCCCAAGATTAAACTGATTTCTGAGGAGCAAAGCATTGACTAATTCTTATTTTAAAAAAAAAAAAAAAAGGTTTGCCTCTGATTTAAATTAAGTGCATTATTGAAACACATTCTGGTTTTACACTCAGAGGGTTTATTTATAGACATTCTCTTTTGAAATTACATAATTACCTGGGCTAACAATTACAACAAATGGAAGGTCTTTCTGCAATCTTATTCCTTTTTAGTACTGGTTTGTTTTCAGTAATTCTTCTTACTTATGATATCACTGCTTCTTAAAAGAGATACCTTAGAGAATTTTCCATGATAATAAATTGAGTTTTGGTTGCTTGTTTAAATTTACCATGTGTTTTTAAGAACAAGATGTTTATAATACTTTCCACTTTAAGGTAGATAAATTGTGTTATAACCATAAAAATATATACATTATAGCAAATCTAATCAGTGATTGATATACAATATCTGTAATGACAGTATTATATATTGGTAATATTCAACTTTAAAAGCCTTCTAGTGCATCAAAGAGGAAAGGTGATCTCCATTATTTCAAGTATTTTCCATCAAATTTGTTTTAAAATGTTGTTCAAAGAGTATTTACTTCTATAAGATGGAGATGATTGTTTGAACAATGAAAAAAATCTTGCAAAACTTTTGTCTGAAAGTCTCATGAGGGTTTCGTGAATGTCAACACAGTCTGGAATACCTCTGAGGTGTGAGGGTATTCTCCCTGGGGTGTTACTTTTCCTTCCTCCAAACTCTAATCACAGAGCAACAGGGATTAGACATAATTGAATAGAAAATCAGTCAATCAGGCCTCAGCTAAAAACAAGTTAAGGTGGTACCAGAGAGACGAATATAATATTTTTATAATATAACTCTCTCCTCTACAATTTTCAGTATTAAAAATTATGTGAGTGTATAATATCTGTCTAATTGTTAAAGAAATAAGAAAATTAGTACCTAAGTGATAACCAGAAATAGTAAGTCAAGAAACAATAAACGAGGATCTAATTATGTGATGAAAATAAATAACAGCCAAGGGAGCACCAATAGTAAACAAGGACCTGACCTGAGGTGGTAAGTAGAATTCCAACAAAACCACATATTATATAATACATTTCTTCAGTATATTATATGTAGAAGAACACATTAACAAAACTTCCTATGATTGTATTGGAGGACATGATAGAAGATAAGGTATATTTAGATGAAAAGTTTAAGCCAGGGAAAGGATTAACTCCCTAAAGGTTCCTCAAACTCGAAGCTCCAAAACAATTCCTATATAAGAATAGAGTTACTTTATATTATGTAGAGGGTAGTGAATGGAGGGGAAGGAGTGTTGGGGAAGGAATGATAGTAGAGTGAAACAGACATTATTACCTCATGTACATATATGACTACATGACGGATGTAATCCTGTAATATGTATAATCAAAATAGTGAGAGATTACACTCTACATATGATCACTCAAAGTGTATAAATGCATTGCATTGTCATGTACAACTACTTAGAATAAACAAAATAAAATAAAAATGTTTAAAAAGAATTATAATGGTGAAATTTCCTAAATGATGAGTATAAGTAGCACAATATTTTCAGTGCATTATATACACTTTATAACCTTTAGTTACCAAAGAATGAGAAGTGAACAATAAAGGTTAGGTAATACCCAAATGCCCTTCAATGATCTGAACCCATCTATATTACATATCTTTAAATGAATATTTATTATTTTTCTTTTGAAATTGTACAAGAAAAAAATTCAAAGCTTGAGTTCTTCTTTTCCTATTTGTATCCCTTTAATTTATTTGTCTAATTGCTCTGGCTAGTGTTTCAAGCATGATGTTGAATAGAAGTGGTGAAAAAGGGTATCCTTGTCTAGTTCCAGTTCTTAGAGGGAATGCTTTCAATTTTTCTCCATTTAGAATGATGTTGGTCATGGGCTTAATATAGATAGCCTTTACAGGGTTGGGGATGTAGCTCAGTTGGTAGAGTGCCTGCCTTGAAAGCACAAGGCCCTGGGTTCAATCCCCAGCACTGCAAAAAAAAAAAAAAAATTCAAAAAGAAAACTGAATTTTTTTAGATAGCCTTTACAATGTTGAGGTATGTTCCTACTATTCCTATTTTCTCTAGTATTTTGAACATGAAGGGATGCTATATTTTATCAAATGCTTTTTCTGCATCTCTTGAAATAATCATGATTCTTAACTTTAAGTCCATTGATGTGATGAATTACATTTAACTAATAAATGAATTCTGCAAAGTAGCAGAATATAAAATTAACATGCATAAATTGAATGCATTTCTATTCATAAGTGATGAATCCTCTGAAAGATAAATTAGGAAAACTACTCCATTCACAATAGCCTCAAAAAAAAAAAAAACCTTGGGAATCAATCTAATGAAAGAGGTGAAAGATCTTTACAATGAAAACTACAGAACACTAAAGAAAGAAATTAAAGAAAATGGTAGAAGATGGAAAGATTTCCCATGTTCTTGGATAGGCAGAATTAATATAGTCAAAATGGCCATACTACCAAAATCACTATACAGATTCAATGCAATTTCAGTTAAAATCCCAATGACATTCCTCATAGAAATAGAAAAAACAATCATGAAATTGATCTGAAAGAATGAGACCCAGAATAACCAAAGCAATCCTTAGCAGGAAAAGTCAAGCAGGAGGTATCAAAATACCAGACCTTCAACTACACTACAGAGCATGGTATTGGCACCAAAATAGACAGGTAGACCAATGGTACAGAAAAGAAGACAGAGACAAACCCACCCCATTACAGTTATCTCATACTAGACAAAGGTGCCAAAAACATACAATGGAGAAAAGATAGCCTCTTCAACAAATGATGCTGGGAAAACTGGAAAGTCATATGCAGTAAAATGAAATTAAACCCCTCTCTCTCACCTTGCATAAAACTCAACTCAAAATGGATCAAGGACCTAGGAATTTAGCCAAAGACCCTGCCCCAAATAGAAGAAAATGTAGACCCAAATCTTCTTCATGTTGTCTTAGGACCAGATTTCCTTAACAAGACTCATAGACCACAAGAAGTCAAAGAAAGAATCAACAAATGGGGTGGATTCAAACTAAAATGCTTTTTCTCAGCAAAGGAAACAATAATGTGAAAACAATAATGTGAGCCAGGAGAGTGGGAGAAAATCTTTTCCACACACACTTCAGACAGAGCACTAATGTCCAAAATTTATAAAGAACTTAAAAAACTTTACACTCAAAATGCAAAGAACCCAATCAATAAATGGGCTAAGGAACTGGGCAGACAGTTCACAGAAGAAGATATACAGGTGATCAACAAATAAATGAAAAAGTGTTCAACATCTCTAGTAACTAATTATCTCTAAAGATATGCAAATCAAAACCACCCAAAGATTTCATCTCACCCCAATTAGAATGGTTATTATCAAGAGCACAAGCAATAATAGGTGTTGGTGTGGATGTGGAGGAAAAGGCACACTCATACATTGCTGGTGGAGTTTCAAATTGGTGCAGTCACTCTGGAAAGCAGTATGGAGATTCCTCAGAAAACTTGGAATGGACCCACCATTTGACCCAGTTATCCCACTCCTTGGTTTATAACCAAAGGACTTAAAATCAGCATACTACAATGATGTAGCCACATCAATATTTATAGCAGCAGCTCATTTCACGACTACTAGATGTGGTACCATCCTAGATGCCCTTCAGTAGATGAATGGATAAAGAAACTGTGGTAAATGTACACAATGGAATATTATTCAGCCATAAAGAAGAATAAAATTATGGCATTTGCAGGTGAATGATGAAGAACATCATGCTAAGGAGATAAGCCAAACCCCAAAAAACCAAAGGCAGAATGTTTTCTCTGGTAAGTGGATGATGATGCATACTTGGGCGGGGGGCAAGAGAAGAATGGAGGAACTTTGGAAAGTATAGAGGGAAATGGGGCTGGAGGGGTTGGGGGAAGAAAAGATAGTGGACTGAGACAGACATCATTACCTTATGTACATGTATAATTATACAAAGGGTGTAAATCGGTATCGTGTACAACCTTAGAAATGAAAATTTGAACCCCATTTGTGTACAACAAATCAAAATGCAATAGGTAAAACTCTATAAAATTTAAAAATAATATCAAAAAAATTCAAAGCTTAATTGCTTTAAAATGATAGCACATTCTCAATTATCTTTACAACTGAAAGGACAGTTGCTGTTTCTTAGTGGTACTTAGTGATAAGTTGCATATGAAGAGACATGAACATGAAATGACAGGATTCCATCATAAATGCTCAGGGAAAGGAAAAGACATAGCTCCGTGGCTACACACACAAAAGAGAAAATCGTGTGATGGCAGTCAAAAAGTACCCAGAAAGTGAATTTGTTATATTTATGATAGAGTGTTATTGTGGGTTGAATTATTGTCTTCCTCAAAAAATAAATTTAAAAAAAGCTAAGTTATCACTGTGAATAATTAAATGTGATATTACTTGGAAATAGAATCTTTGCAGATGTAAACTAGTTGGGGTCATACTTGATAAGCATGGGTCCTAATCCAATATGACTGGTGTCCTTATAAGACAAGAAGAGGTGATAAGGTGAGAGGAAACACACAGAGTGAATGCCATGTGACAATAAAGGCAGAGATTGGAGTAATGCTTCTGCAAGTCACATAATACCTAAGATTTATAGCAACACCAGAAGCTGAAAGAGCAACATGGAATGGAATCCCCTCTCAAGTCCAGAGTGAGAAGGCCACTGCTAGGTTCTTGAGCTCTGACTCTCTATCCTCCAGCGACATGAGAGAATTAATTTCTGTTGTTTAAATTCTCTTAGTTTGTGGCACTCTGTTATGACAGCCCTAAAAATCAAATACAGAGAGAATTCTCCACACTCATTCCATCAGGATTTATCTTTTCTTCAGAAAGGTCAGAATATTTCAGAAACTATCCAACAAATCTGAAAGGAAATAAAATGTAGTGCCTATTGGTGGCATATACTCACAGTGGAGAAAAGTAAAAATCTAGCTTGCTGTCTTTGTTTATCAGAACAGAAGTATAGCCATTGCAAAAGAAATGCTAGTAATTACCACGAAAGTATTGCTTTCAGTTAGCATATTTGATATAAAAAATAGTTTATATTGTTCTGGTTTGGATCTTAAATGCCCCCCAAAAGCACACGTGTTGAATATTTGGTTCCCAATGTACCAGTGTTCAGAGGTATGGCTTTTGCAAGGTGATTTGATCAGGAGGACTCTGGTTTCTTTAATGGATTAATCCATTGATAGACTCATAAAGTGATAGGCTATTGGGAGACTGTAGAAATTTTAGGAGGTGCTGCCTTGTTGGAGGAGGTGGGTTACTGGGAACATGCCCTAGAAGGATACAGTTTGTCCCTGACTCCATCCTCTCTACCTCTCTGTGTTTCTTGGCCACCCTGAAGTAAAAAGTTTTAACCAATTCACACTTCTGCCATGATATTCTGCCTCCCACAGGCAAAAAGTTATCAACCCAATACACCAGGGACTGAAATCTCCCAAACTAAGAGGCAAAATAAATCTTTCCTTTTTTTAAGTTGATTTCTCAGATAGTTTGCTGCAGTGATAGAAAACTGATTAAACACATACGTGTATATTATAAAGGATAAATACTATAACAAATATGCATGAAACACCACTTCACCCAAAAGTCACTGGGCTCCATAATCACATGCATCTGCCATGTGCCTCACCCCCTCCCAATTCCTGCTCTCCCCTCAGGGTACCCTCCCCCAACACACACCCACACACCAGGGAAATCACCTGCACAAATTTGATATTTATCACTGTCTTGATTTTTTCTTTGAAAATAGTTTTATCATGTGTACATATAGACCTACAGGAAATTAGTAAATCTGAAAAATAACAGCATGAATAATAGCTGAATCATTTGAATAAAATTAGGGTTCAAAGGTGTCTTGGAGCATGGTAGAGAAAGATGAGAGTACCAAAGAAATCTAAAAAAGAACCAAGATGGATATCTGCTAAGGACAGTGCCCTGTAGGATAGCTGAAGCCACAGTAATACTTACCAAATAAATGAACTTCAGAGAAAGATGTTTCTCCCCAAATCTGGTACTGTTGCATCTCCACAGACTTTTTCCCAGCAGGATCTCTGACAGCACTGCCATCATCTGCTTTGTGCCACTCATTATGCATTTTCTCCTGTTATTTTTTTTTTTTTGCCTATCAAAATCCTATCCATCTTTCAACCTCTACCCATGTCATGAAAATATATCTCATTATTATACAAAGATTGAAATCCTCTAGAATCATATTCAAAAAAACATTTTGTGACCTAAGTGAATATCTAAAGATATTGACATTGTATCCAATCTTCCACTCAAATATTAATTGACTGTTTACCATATCCCAGGCAAGGTTGTAAGAAATTTGGGGTGTATCAGTGAACACTAAAGAATCCCAACGTTTAACAAGGGAGAGAGGTAATAAGCAAGTAAATTGTGTAATATGTTACAAGGCATTAAAGTATTTTGGAAACAGGAAAACTAGACAGGTTAGAGAGCACCAGGATTGCTGGAGTAAGGGTCCTAGCAGTTGCACTACTCAATAAGTTTGTTTAGCTAAGAAAGGGATATTTGGGAAGGAAGCAGAAGATACGCGAGAACTAAGCTTATAGACAGCTGGGGCAAGTCATTCCATAAAATACAGTCTAAGTCTAAGAATGTCCCTGGCATATCCTAGGAGAAAACAGTGCAGCAAAGGGACTGAGGCAGAATGAGAAAAAGGAAGAGCGAAAGAAAGTGAGGTCAAGGAAGGAATAAGAGGCCAGTGAACCCATGTTGAGAGCATAGTGTTTTACTATGTGTAAACAGAAGCTATCCTAGCATTTGCTCTAACTTATATTTAAAATTGACCTCTCTGCAAGGATCATCACAAATACACAAATATCTCTTGTATATTCAAAGCTCTAGTGCAGCATTGTGCTTCCATGTTGATCTGCTGAATAACATATGAGCAGTTTCAAGCATCACTGATGACTCTGCATAAATCTTAATGGAGAGACCTGTAAAATCAGCCTCACATTCTCTTAAGTAAAACATTCAGGTAGCATTATATACTGGCTAAGACAAAGGTTCTGGATTCAAGCTGCATGGGTTTAAAATCTTGCTCACTATTTCATAGCTTAAAAACTTCAATTTCCTTATCATTAAAAAGGTAGTAACATGGGCCTTACTTCCTAGCAGACTGTGAGGTGATATGAATAGTAAATGTGAAACTGTATGAGAAGCCCACAGTATCATCCTGGGACAGAAAAAGAAGCCACTGTGTATATGTGGCATTATAGGGTAGTTGTGTTTCATGAGATAATCCAGGTACCAGCACATGTAGTAAATACTCCATGGCATATATATTTAAGTATTATGATTATTACCATTGGCAAAACCAACTTTCAAAATAGATTATCAAACCTTACAAATTTTCATGCAATAATTTAATAGACTCCATAGTATTTAGCATGCAGAAAGAAAATGACAATTATAACAATTACAATTACCATTTTAATCCAATGCAGTTCAACAAAAGATTAGATACTTCTATGAACACTAATAATGTTTGCAGAAAATTCATGACAAAAGAAAATTGCAGGCTTCTAGAAACAATAGGTTCAGAGATAGAATATAAAATAAAATCCTTCATAACTATTGATATTACTTCTTTTATAATTTACATTGAAATCTTTCTTTTGGTTTAATGGACATTATTCCTACAATACATTTTTATATATACAACAATTTTATATATACAACACATATTTACATATATATGAAGATATTTTACTAAAATTGTATAAAAGGAGATAAAATTTTTCTCACCCTGCATACTCCTAACCCCACCCCAACAATACCAATACCTCATGCTCAGCAAACAAAGAAACTTCAATGAATACTAGCTTATAGAAGTCAAAAAGAATTTAATGTTTCTTGAAAAGATATATTCTAGCATTATTTGAGTTTTATCACATTATTGCAATTTCTGAAACAGGTTGGTATCTTGGTAAATAGCAATTTCAATGTGGATAATATTATTTTTCTCTACCTTACAATCAGATTTCAATGGGCAACCTACCATTTTATCTTTAACGAAAATTTCTGGAGATTTTGCCCTTTAATTTAATGTCTAAATTTATTCCATTCTCTTTCTGCAACTAATGACTGTATTTGGTTCATTTTCAATAAAACTTAATGACTAAATTAAAAAGGTTAATCAGGTTTAAATAAAGATGAGGGTGACATTTCTTCCATATTTGTCTGGCTCACAACTTGCTTTCTGCTAACTTTGAATTCTGCCTTCTGTGGAAATTATGCCCTCTAAAAACAAGTGTTGTGAAAAGGGCCATATGGGGCAAAATTGAGTTTTGGCATCCAAAATGTAAGAATATTTTTAAATAAAATCTTTATAGCAAGTGAGGTAGCCATTTAATTAACATTTTAGGTAGGGGTCATTGCTTTTAATTTGGATGAAGAGAGGCTAAAAAGAAAACCCCAGGAGAAAATATAACATCAGAACACTTTGCTAAACTAAAAAAAATGGGCACGAGACAGTAACACGGGTTCTGTACTGAATCCTATTGAAGGCTGTAATTAGCCCATGCTTCAGTATTTTCCACAATACAATGAAGCTCTATTTTACCCAATATATCTTAATTAAAAGCAAAAACACAATACAACACAAAGCTACCATCAAAGAGGCGTTATTGGCACTTGCATAATACAGAAGATGGGGAAGGATTTTGTTTTCTTTGTTTGGCAAGAAAATTGGAACTAGGCATTCTATTTTCCACACTGCTCTCAATATAGAAGCATTTGTGTACCAAAAATTGCATTTGCACTGTAAATTATATGGATGAAAGCCACAGAGAAAGAGATAGTTTGTTGTTTTATAATTCAATAGTAGTAATGCTTGGATTTCTCTGCTTTCTTTTTCACAAAGAAAATAATTATTGAAGGTTTGGTTTTTATCACAATAGAAGAGTTAGTTGAATATTATAATGCTCATGTTTTATATTCCTTTTCACTGGGATGCACTGATTATATGGTAACATTAAACTATACACACAAAATAATTTTCTTGTTACAGAAATTTTGAATTTTGAATATCAAGGAAACCAGAACTGTTGACTGTGGTTTGTTCTTTACAGTTTTCTAATACAAGGGACTAAAATGAGTGAAGAAAGTTCTATCACAAAAATTAGGAACAAGCTATTTCCCACCAGGCTGGTTATCTCTAATGAATATAAGAAAGGGGCGGGGGAAGTGAAATGAAAGTGATTCAAATAGCACCAACAATTTTTTTGTTTGAGTTATGGAGATTTTAGTTTACTTGAAAGAGACAACTGAAGAATAAAAATGCAATTAGTGCTCTAAATAGTTCATACAGAGAAGGACAATCCAATACTTACACTTGAGTCAACCATAAGATAAACCATAAGGAGAGTCTGGAGTTCTAGCTTCTTAGACTTTACATATGACATCAAAATGTTATTTCTAGCAAATTTCTCAAGGATTTGCATAACAGTTACTATGCCTTATCAACTGAGAAGCAAAATGAACAATAGTACACAAACTGATTATTTCCACACAGTATGCTGTATAAATCTTTCCAAATTGACATAACCTTACACTGAACTATGAGAATCGGTTCATTTTAACTGCTTCTGAAAAAATGGGAGTCAAAACTCTAGTCTAATCTGGTTCAGAAGCACAGACTATAGATGTGAAACCAGAAACACAACTGAGTTTGCTTAAACATTAGTTGATACTAAAGGGAAGACAACAACCCAGAATATCTATTTCCAAAGACTTTTTCTTTGTTTCCAACTTTATAAAGGTAGCATCTTTTCTGGTATTAAACATAAACCAACTGATCAAAACAATAGAGTGCAAGAAAGTACCTGCAATGAACCAGATCAATTTTTTGGATCACTCCTGCTAATAGAAACATGGGCTTACATACTAAGATGCACTGTCTATCCTACACCCTTTAAACAATGCATGGCCCCATCACACATTAGAAAAGTAAACCCCCAAAATATTCCCAGGAAAGAGGAAAATAATGTCCTCCAATGAACAGATCATAACTGATTTTATCAGAAGAATTATGGGAATAATGTTAAGATGAAACAAGTTTCCTCTAATAAGAGGAAACAAGAAGTTTTAATGGATATTGAAGAACTTTGAAATTTAAATTTTGGGGTTGGCTTGATACATAGTCAGATATATAGTACTGGCTTGGCAAAAATAGATTGAGTAATCAGTGTTGGATCTGATTAACATAACTAAAGTAACAGGACAGACTCCACTTAAAAATCAATTAGCCTAACATACAGATATGTCACAAATACTTAACCAGTGGTTGTGCTGCAGCATAGTGTGTGCCTTTATAAGATATATTATTCATTAGGTTAAGAAATTGACAGATTTAAAACTCTATCCAAGCCAGGGCAGTACCTGCAAAAGGTCAGTATGAGATATATGTTGGGTAAAGAAATGAAAAGCTAGGCAACTAGAAGGACAGAAGTCAAGCTCTAGAGTCTAAATGAATGATACACATAAGCCACCTAAAACCACAAAGTACTTTCCAGTGCTACTTACATAAACGAATCTTCCCCAATCTATAGGAGAAAGAAATAAAAGGAGAAGGGGGGATGTTGAAAAGGAAAACAAAAGTCATGACTCTTCACCCTGTCTAGCTTCCCTCAGTGTCCTCTGTGATCGCCTGTTATTGAATCTGTCAATCAAAGACCATCTCTAGATGCAGAAAGTTTAGTCACTTTTGAAAAATTCTGCTCTTAATTAGCATAGTTTCCCTACAAATTCTTTAAGAAAAAAAAATCTTTATATTGCATGTAAGTTAGAGTTTATAGGCAAATAAAATCTATTACCTATTATTTCCTCACTTAAATGAGATATCTGCTTTTTTGTTTTACAGGTGATATGCTTAAAGAACTCAATTTTGCAAGATGTAAATAAATATTCTTCATAACAATGTCCTTGATTCTTTGAAATCAAAATTTCTAATTTACTGAACCTCAGAGATTATCTGCTATTTCTAAATACAAATCCTTAAAATTAGGGAGACCATCTTTGTATTCTTTCTATGCCTAAAGCCTAACAAGCTAACTGTACAAAGTAAGTACCTAAAATATATGATATGTGCAAACATGAGAAATAATTAAATATGGAATGAAAATAGTGAAAATAAAGTGTTTTGATTTTATTTTGAACTGACTTTATTATGTCATAATTGAAAAGCATATACTTCCCTTTGTATCATACAATTTGAATATTATTTCTCTGCCCATTTGCTGTAGTATCTAGGTTTGCTTAAAAATTGCAACAATTTGTTTCATTGTGAATTCTATGATTGTTCCTGAATTCACTCTGGAGATTAAAAATGTGGCCTTATACCTATCCTGAGTAATCTAATTGCTTTTAAATGTATTTGGATAACATTAGCAATAATAACTTCATTTTCCCAAGCTCTGGTTAAAAAAAAAAAAAAAATCCCTGCTTTTCATCAGGGAAATATACGCATGCATTTGGATCTTATTCAGGTTCCAACCATAGTAAAACAGACCTTCTGTGACAGTTATAATTTGGATAACTAGATATTTGAATTCTGTACAATTAAATTCAAAAGACTTCTTGCATCTATGCATCTTGTGCCTAATAGTTCCTTAAATGTTCTTGGGTCTATAAGTTTTGTGACTTATATTTCCTTAAATAACTTGATTGGACTCTAATTAAGATTGTTGGGATCTCAAATAAGGCCTTATGTTTGCTTGGTTTTGACCACAGTATTCTTCTGTGTTCTAAAAACTTTGACAAATGAGTGCAGGATGGTGAGAAAATGCAGACTGAATGCTGTCTTTGGAAAACCTCTGTGTGAATCTGTCACCACTGTTACTGCTAAAACATTCAGTATTGTAGAAACAGTGAGGAAACTAAATGAAATGGTAAATAATTGTTCTGTCATCTGAGCATAAGTTTACAATTGGAATGAGTATGCTTTCTGTCTTAGCCTGCCAGGCTGCCATAACAAAATATCATAGGATGGGTGGTTTACACAACAGAAATGCATTTTCTCACAGTTCAGGAGGCTGAAAAGTCAAGATGAGGGTGTCAGCACGTTCAGTCTGTGGTAAAGGCTCTCTTCTGATTTGTAGACCTCCCCTTCTTGCTGTGTCCTCACATGACTGCAAGTGAAATCTCTGTTCCTAGAACATCTCCAATCTTATCTGGTTGGGCACACTATCCTATGACCTCATTTAACCTGAATTACCTCCTCAAAGCCTTATCTCCAAATACAGTCACAGGGGAGTTAGATCTTCAATGTATGAAAGTAGACAAATCAATCCACACAGCACTTGCCTTTTTACTAATTTCAGATGCAAAGATCGTATGGAAAAAAAAAATGAATGCCAATTAAGAAAAAGAGAAATTCAGAGTACATTTTGGAGTAAGTAAAGTCTTCTGAATTAGCAGTTTTCAATTTAGTTTGAGCCATTGGTTTTGCAATAACCTAGATCTGACAATGGCATATTCTGGGAAAATGTGACCTAGCGATATGCTTTGTTTCATACAAAATTGTGTAAGTAAATCAACAGGTATTTATATCTCTGACTTTAAGTTGGATTTATATTAGTCTTCAAATTATCCCTTTTGGGAGGTTTATGAGCATCTGAAAACAGTCATCATATTTTCCCCATTTTAATTTCCTCATCCTACATCTAAGTGCACTCAAATCCCTTCCTCCAACCTGGCGATTGCGGCTGTTAATGCAACTGCACTATAACACTAATATGATGCTCACTTCAATGAGAAGCTTTCTGCATATCTTGCTTTCATTTCCTGTTCTATTTGCTATAAACATAGTTATTTCCATTCTGTTGCTTTCAGTCACATATGGCATTTTGAAACTGTTAAATAAAGAGATTATCAATATTAGATCTATCTCTGCTTTAAAACCTACATTTATAGAGAAATATGATCTATTCAATTTCATTTCTGAAAGCCCAGCATCCTAGCAATGGTCATAAATTCACATGATTACCCAAAGCATTAGATTTTGCATTTGGAACACTATTTAACTAGAAAAAGAAATCAAACATTCATGCAAGAAAGAAAGCGGCTCTCCATTAATGGCATGTGAAAAGAAACTGCAAAATATAAATGATTCTGACTAAGATCATTAATAAAATTTGACACTCAAACAAAATGAGTCCATAGTATCTCCCTTGGGGACACAAAGCATGAGGAGGATATTAATATTTAGCCAAATTCAACATTTTGGAGGAAATCACTTTCTTCATCATTTTGTCAGGAAAATAGTAAAATAATAGTAAAAACGATACATGCCATTATCTTTAAAAAGTATAAAATACACATTTACTAACATTTAACTGAAATTTTCCTGAGAACATCAGCAACATCAATTATTTTAAAATAATCATATTGAAATATATTTGATTTAGATCCTAAGGAATTATGTACTAAAATATTCATTTAAATAATGTATCTCTTTTTTTAAATGTAATTTTAATGACTATAAAACATAAGCTTATTTAGAACACTTCAGTGGAAAGGAATGACGCTTGAATATCTGAAAAATTTATTACGTTTTCTTTGTGTTATTATCTGGAAAGTTTTCTGAAAATTAAATTTAAATGAAAAACCAGCATTAGTGGCTTTATCTTTGTTCCTCCAGCTCTTCTAAGAACAATAGTCCAAGTACCATGAAGGGAAATGGAATCCTTCAAAGGAATTTTGTTCCTGTAACTTTGACTAAATTCTCCCTACTTATTCTGATGGTAGATCCCTTAGGAATGTTTGGGGACTAAGGCATGTAGATGCTATAATTGAAAGCCAAATAGGGGCTAATGTCCACCACAGGGGAGATAATTAGAAAAATCATGTATTGAGCTACTGTTGTGAATGATAATCAAGTAGAGCTCTACCATTTGATTACAAGCCTCATTCAGTACAGCCCACGTGTTCTTGGGCATGAAGTGATTAAGCAGTAAACATGCTGAGTGACTGCTGGGGGTATTAGGGATGTGGCAGACTAGAGGGATGGTAGGGAGTTTATTAGTATAGCAAGTGCATGTCATGGTGCAGAGCAGGGAAAGTAAAGAAAACTCAATAGAAACAACTCAGAGAAACTCAGAGGACACCATGATGTCCAATAGTCATTCCTGGTATTAAGCAATAAAATAGGCAGCCAGGATTTTGCTAGATCATTCTCTTGCCATTAGAGTGATTAACAGAATTGATAATGACTGGACTTTCAGAAAAGCATAAGATTGTGGTCATTCTAACTACTAAATATGCACATTTCCAAATATATATCCTCTCCTCTTATATGAGGATCTCCTTGATCAGAGTCTTACCATTGTTAAAATGTTTCTTCGTACATTCTGATTTACCAGGTTTGAGATCCCCTGGTACAAGTAAACTTAAGCATCTTTGATTAACCAGCACCACCTTCTCTGAAGCAAGAAAAGATATTTGAGCAAAATATTCCAAAAGAGGAGCCACCTGGGATACAGGCAAGAAAGTCCAGAGCAGTTCAGACAAAAATGAAACATTCTGTTGGCGACACACTTCAATGAGGCAGAAACTGGTATTTAAATGTTGACCAACATTCTGGCTCATGAATCAGAATCTTGAGAATTCTGTTCCATTGTTTGTCTAGTGGAGAGTCTCCTCTGGTATGAGTTTGAGGACAAAGTAAAAAACTAAAATTTTTGGAAAAATCTTACCTAGAATATGGCAATAATCCCTCTAAAGTTATTCCAGTACATTTTAAAACTTTGGCTAATATTCTGATTGTTTTATCTAATCAATGGTTAGTTTTTTCTTATGTTCACTTTCAGAAACCTCAAGTCATTTCAAAATCTATGTTCAAATTCCTTATCCAGGCAATCCTTAAATTAGAGGAAACCATGCACTCTTTATGGTCATCAGGAATTGTGCAAGTGAAAATGCAGGGAAATGTAACACTCACACAAGCGATTGGACCATCAATAGTTGGAAAACCGCAGAGAGTCAAGAAAATGAAACTTTCCAAATCAATGAACCCTATGGAGGCATCTAAAAATCACTCCTTCTTTCGAAAGCAAGTAGTGTTTGATTTGGTTAATTCTGAAAGCAGAGATTCTTTTGAAAATATAAATTTATTGTAGAGTTTATAATAAATAAATGTTTGAATAGAGTTAAATGTACATTGTCTCACATTGGACACTGGAAGGTGATTATTTACTAAGTTATAGTTATTCTAGCTATATTTCAAATACTATTGTCTAGAGCTATTCTATTTAGTATGCTACTATATCCTATAATCATAAGATGAATGTAAAAATCACACAAAACAATGAAAAGGAAAAGTGTTTATTTTAATTATATTTTTAATGATTAAAGTTTAGATATTATTTTCTAAGACCTGGTCTTTTATTACCTAGATTTTAGTTAAGTTCTCTAATCTGCTCTGTTGACCCTGGCAGAAATACTGAAAAAGGTTTTGAATACTAGACTTAAAATATATGCTATCCCCATGTATCTCTCATAGTGAATGCTAATATTTTCAATCTGTATTTTCAATACATTTTAGTTACAAATGCATATTTAAAGCAGAAAGCTTTATAAAATAATAGGTCTGTTTATGAATAGGAAACTGGTTTAGAGTCTTCCTAAACAGGTTTAGAATGTACTCTCTGTCTTCATACTGTGACCTGTGGACCCAATCACTGGTGCCTCACAGACATAGTCTTCCCAAATGACACACATTCAGACCTCTCTGCTTGTAATACCACACGTTCCCAACACTCCAGCATGAGTGGAAGCAACATAGAGAATCAGCACACATGTTAAACAATGGTTTCCACAAAAGGCCTATGGAATTGCATGACAATAATATAACTGTGAAAACTTTGTGTATAAATGCTTTACATATAAACTAAGTCTCTCTACAAAATATTTCTAATATTTTATTTTTCATTTATATATTATAGAAGAATCCATTTTGACATAATTATGTAAGCTTGGAATATGTCTTATTCTAATTTAGACCCCAATACCTCTCCTTCCTCTTCCCTTTACCCACCCCTGTCCCCTTCCCTCTATTGATCTTTCTGCCATTTATCTAGTTATTATTATTTTTTAAGTTAATTTCTTGTGGGCATACATGATGGTTAGATTCACTGTGGTGTATTCATATATATATATGTTCTCATCAAATTAGTTATTGAAATTTCATTACAAATATGACCACAGGTAACACGATTCTCCAGAGAAATAGAACAAGCAGAATAAATATGTATATGTATATATGTATGTTTATATGTGTGTACATAGATATATATGTGTGTGTTTGTGTGTATGTGTATGTGTGTGCAGGTGTGTGTATATATATATTTGAGAGAAAGAGATTCATTTTAGAGAATTAGCTCATGTGATCATGAGGACTGGCAAGTTCAAAAAGTGCAGAGCAGTCCAGTGATCTGAAAATTCAGAAGTTGGTGTTACAAATCTTGAATCCAGAATCAATATGAAGGCAGAATTGCCTCCTCTTTGGAAGATTTCAATTTTTTCACTTGAAGTCACCAACTGATTATACGACTCCCATCCAATTTGTGTTGGGCAGTCTACTTTATTCAAAGCTACTAATTCAATTGTTAATGGCATTGAAAAATACCTTCACAATCACATATATGGACTGCCGTTTGACCAAACAGCTAGGCACCTTAGCCTAGCCAAGTTAACACACAAAAATAACTGTCACTAACTGAATCAGTATTTTTCTTCTTCACTTCCTTATAATCACAACGAAATAACATGGAACAAGAACAATTCCCTTTAAGTCCATTTTTAGGGCAACTAGGAGTCAAACAGAATAAGCTGCCTTCATCATGCATGTGACTGATGACCAAAAAACTAAGATGGACAGAAGCCCTGCAAGAAGGAATGAAGGTAAGGAAAAGAGTGTAAGAAATGCCAGCAGAAACTGTCCTCAGCATCATCAAAGGTGATGGAATCCATCAAAAATGCATAATCTGGATCCCTGGGACAAGAAAGAGTAGAGCCTCTGGAACAGGCTTGGTGAAGAGACAGAAGATATAGGGTGTCACGCAGGAGGTGCAAGTATGCCGAGGTACACAGGAGCCACGAGTGCAGGAAGTATCGTCCTCTGTGGCAGCAGGAGAGCTGTTGTGTTGTGAAATCGGGAATGCTACCCAGGATCCCCCAAACCCAATCCTCATAGAAACCGTCACAAATAGATATTTTAGGATAACTTCACTCCTTCAATGATAAGGAAAGGAAAGAAAGGGAAAGAAGGAAGGAAGGAAGGAAGGAAGGAAGGAAGGAAGGAAGGAAGGAAG